>CP092091.1:41900490-41952990 GCA_029203775.1 Neoneuromus ignobilis
ATCTTAAATAGTCATTGATTCTCTTTCATTTTTAAAATGTCCATAAAAATGTAAATTTGAGTGCCCCATGGGCAATAATCACAAAATGTTTCTATAAATGTGTTATCAAATTCAAAATAAAACCTAATATTTGCCGATTGTTCCATTTTATTTTTATAATAACGTAACAAATAGTACCACTTCAACCAGAATATTTCAGAAAGTACTCTACCAAGTGTCAAACTTTTAACCAAAGTTCGACACTCGGTAGAGGAGATATGTAAGTATGTATGAATATCACTCTTTAGAGAGGCGCTGCAAATTTTGACAAAAAATGAAAGGTTGTATTTTTCTAATTATGTCTCTCTCTCTTTCTCTTTATACATACTCACACACACACACACACACACATATATATATATATATATATATATATATATATTTATACATAAGATTTTTCAATAAGAATGTCAGAAATTTAATAGTTTAAGTATCCAGGTTTGAATTTTTTAAACACATTTTGACATTCCAACCCAGTATAGTTTGGCAAATTATCATTGAACGTTTAATACTGCAACAAGGCTTCAATAAAAGCTTCAATAGACTTATTGAAGTAAAAGTTTAATGAGTCCAATTAATTCACGAAATAGACCCATCAATTGGCCACCAAGATTAGGTGATCTAACTCCATTGGATTATTTTTGATGGAGTTATGTGAAATCATTGGTTTATGCTGATAAATCACAAACCATAGAAGCATTAAAAATAAGCATTGAACGTGAAATTCACGAAATTTGACCACAATTATATGAAAAAGTAACTAAAAATTGGACTACACGAATACACTATGTCAAGCCAAGTCGTGGTGGCCATATGAGTGAAATTGTGTTCCATCATTAATGTCATAGAATATGTTAAAAAATACAAGAAATAAATAACTAGTTATTTAAATATTTTTGTTTTATTTCCATTCAAATTTCTGAAGCGCTTATTGGAACACCCTATATAATGTTTTAATATGCATATACTATATTTTGAGTCATACAAAAAAAGTGAAAATTTTGTTTCTGTTAATTATTTTTCAACGATAAAACTTAAATTTATGGTATTTTATTTAAAAAGTAATTGAATTTCATTCACATCAAACAACTCTGCATATTCAGATAAAAATAATATAATTTACTTTCAAAATATTCTTAAAAGCAATTGTTTCGAAATTTTACATATTTATTTTCATTGGACATAATTAATTTTTAATACAAACGAACACATGGCAGGTATATAATAAATGAATCTATATTTATTGTGACATCTCAGTGAAAAAAAAAATATAAAAATTACTGGTAGGATGAACCTCTGATCAATGTGTCATTAGTTAAAATCTGGTCTTGCAGCATACGTCATCTTTTATTAAGAAAACGACTCTGTTAAATATAATACTAACTGAAATTTTATTTTAAAAATATCTCAGATGGTTTCAATATAAAAGAGAAAGAGAAATAAAGAATTAATGCAACAATTTAAAAGATATAACTGGTAAATAACCTTTTATTTAATTATTACAAAAGTAACTGTATAAATAATATAGGTGTTTTTTTACGCGTGATAAAACTTTAAATTGAATCCCTGTCGAAAGTTTTATCCAAACTATTTTTTTTATATATGATTGTGTAATATATATATATATATATATATATATATATATATATATATATATATATATATATATAAAGTGGTTTTTAGGTTAAATAGAATTTTCGATAGGGATTCAATTTAAAGTTCTATCAAGCCTAAAAAAACACCTTTATAAGTCGATTTAATTTTTTATTATATACATTACATAGAAACAATATATTTGTTTATATATATATATATATATATATTTAATATATAGGGTCATCCAAATGTGACGTCTACATTTGTGTTTTATTAAAAAGAAACAAAAGAAACTATACACATGTTTTCCTACACACTACTCTATACACATGTATATTTTTAATAAAACATAAATCTAGGCCTCACATTTGGATTGCCCTATATATTTAATGTATATATATATATATATATATATATAAATATACAAATATTTTTTTAAAATTAGAAGTACCTATTTTTTATATAAATATTGTATACTAATAAGATTAAAGTATGCTAATAGCTGGTTTAGAATGATAGGTAATTTAATTTCACATAAATAAATCATTTATCAATTCCATAAAACTTTATATTTGTTCAATAGTAATTTTTGTTTTTTATTAATCATTTTAATTTTCATCGCGAAACAATCTAAAAAAGAAATTATAAGGCTCTTCTTTAAAATCAATAATATCAGTCACAATCCACAAACGAATTATGTAACCCTCAATGGTTATCGTGAACAGAGAATTACTAATTATTGTAAATATGTCTCAATATTAAAAAGTGTTTATTATTCTTTCAATACTTCTAATTTTATCTATTTTAACAACTGCCATCTTTTTAAAATCATTATTTTTGTTAAATACTGTAATGAGTTCCCTTTTTTATTCACTAATTTTATACTAAATCTTTTTCATCACAATATAAAATGTAATATTTGTTTTTTTCTATAAAAAATACATTTTTCAAAATCTGTAAATATAAATGTAAACCTAATTTTGATACCTGTTGAAAATTTTATTTTTTTATTTTTCATTATAAACAAAAGTTTTTTTTTGATAATACACCAGAAAAACTCTTAGTTCTTAAATATAACATGTTAAAAAAATATATTGTATCAAAATTTTCTTCTGAAAACGAAAATCAATTATTGTTACATTTAGTATTTAAAAATATTATTAAATAATCACATTCGAAGTAGTTTATTTAGAAATAAGTACATAATATTCTAGAATTTTATGAATTTTTTTAATCATTATTTTCAGTGAAGTTAGAACTTAAATTTTTTTCATTTGAATTATATATAAGGTTTTTCAATAAAAATATCAGAAATTTGATAGCTGATGACAACTATGTTTGATTTTTTGAAGCTAATTTTTAAATTTAAACTCAATATAGTTTGGCAAATTATCATGAAACGTTTAACACCTCAACAACGCTTAGAAATTGTAAAAACTTATTATAAAAATATCAATGTTCGGTTCGTAAAACTTATCGTGCGCTTCATGAAACTTACAGTCAACACAATCATCTAAATAAACATGCCATTTATTAAATTGTTAAAAAAAATTGAAAATAAGTTTACTCTACATGATACAGCAGTGCCTGTAAGACTAAGAAATGCAAGAAGTTAGGACAATATTGCTTCTGTGAGTAAAAGTGTTAAAGATAATCCAAATTTATCAATTCCTCGTCTTTACAAGAATTAAATATTTCCCAAATAAAAACTTGACGTATTTTGTGTAAGGATTTGAGTTTATACCCATACAAACTCCAATTAACGCAAGAACTAACGTCAAATAATCATTTAATGCCTCGTCGATTTGCTAATTATGCTCTGGAGCAGCTGGAAGTTGATCCAATTTTTTACAGGAAAATATTGTTTAATGATTAAGCACATTTTGGTCAAATTTCTTTGTGAATAAAGAAAATTGCAGAATTGGGAGTAAAAGTAATCCACAAGTCATCGAACAAAAACTACTGCATCTAAAAAAAGTAACTGTCTGGTGTGCGTTACATGCTGGTGGTGTCATTGGACCATATATTTTTTTCAAAATGAAGCTAGAAATCACGTTTCAGTAAATGGAGTACGTTACCGAACCAAGATTAATGATTTTTTTTCTAAAAATGATTGGAAATGTTTGCACTTTATGTGGTTTTCAACAGAACGGTGCTACGTGCCACATATCTACGAAAATAATAGACTTATTGAAATAAAAATTCAATGAATCCACTATTTCACGAAATGGATCCATCAATTGGCCACCAAGATCATGTGAGCTAACTCCATTGGTTATGTGAAATCATTGGTTTATATTGATAAACCATAAACAATAGAAACATTAAAAAGAAATATTGAATGTGTAATTCATGAAATTGAACCCCAATTATGTGAAAGAGTGACTAAAAATTGGACTAAATGAATGCACTATGTCAAGTGAAGTAATGGTGATCATATGAGTAAAATTGTGTTCCATTAACGCCATAGAATATGCTTAAAAATAACTAATTAATTAAATACTTTTTGTTTTATTTCCATTTCAACTTCTCAAGCTCTTATTGCAAAACCCTATATATTCATAATAAAAGAAAAACGTTCCACAGATTGTACATTACTAATTTTGTCAAAACAAATAAGTTTTTTTAAAGCATATAGAACTTTGTTTGTCCGGTCCTGTTCATGCCTAATAAAACGTATAGCTTGAAATTGCTTTAGCATTAAGAAGACCTCATTTATATGTTTCGCATCCGGACTCGACGCGAGCATATCTGAATTACATGACTATTAAACGCTCAGTTCGTCTTCACAAGAAACATTCTTGTCAGACTTGGATGCAATTCGAGCGTTTGAGTATTGCTTAGATATGTACATACAGTTACTCTTGAAAGTATTCGAACAACGGTAAGATATATTTTTAGTTAACTATTATAAACATATAAACAAAAAACTTGATTTATACATATTTATATATATATATATATATATATATATATATATATATAAACTGTTTTTTTAAGTGCAATAGAACTTTAAATTGAATCCCTATCGAAAGTTCTATCAAATTTAAAAAAAAACGTTCTTTATATATACGAGGGTCGTTTGATAAGTATGGTAAATTTATTTATTGTTTAATTTAATTAAATTTTTCAATTTAGTTTTTCTTACTTTTTTACTATACTTATCAAACGACCCTCGTACATCCTTTGTATATATATATATATATATATATATATACATTATTATTATTATTATAACATAGAAATTGTAAAAAAATATTAACACATTACTGTCCGGCCACGCCTAAACGCGTGTTTCGTGTTGGACTACTATAAGTCCGTTCACGCGTTAACGCGTGTTTAGTTTATGAACTTTTGATGTCAAAAAATATATATATCCAAGCTATATTTTTTTCTAATTCTTTTAAAAGATGGTAATGTGTATATTCAAAACTTTGGTAAATTATAAAAATTATGAAAAATATTTCATATATTTTAAATAAAGTAATCTCTATCCCTAGCAAAGTTCTGTTTTTTTTTGGAATAAAATCGAAATTAGTTGTCTTTATTTTTTTCTAACAACTTCTTCTGTATATATAATATATGATTTACGTAATTTATCGTATTTTTATCCTTTCTAGATGTTTTTACACGCTAAAAAGTGTTTTTTTATAATAAACTAAGTTTATTATATAGCATCTCTTTTTTAAAATTTATCATGTTGGTACACTCATTACAGATTGAAAACTACTATTATATTTACATATATCTATGCATCAAACCCTTTTATAGGTAGGTATGAAATTTCATTTCAAAATGTTCATTGGTTTAAGAATTACATCGAATTTATTTGTGTGTATTTTTTACGAAATTCGCCGGACAGTAGATGAAGTCTAATGCGAAATACTGCGGACCGTAATGTATTAAACTAACGAATAAAAATCACAGCACAAATATATTTGTAATAATTGGTTATAATTGTTTAATACCAATAACATGATGATTCAATATATAGGTTATCCAAATGTGATGCCTAATTTGTGTTTTATTTAAAAGAAACCAAAGAAAATATACACATGTTTCTTTTTAATAAAACACTTTATCCTGTTATTATACACTTTATCCTGTTTTCTATAAAATTAAAACATTTTTTGTTGTAGTTAGATAAATTTTATTCATTTTATCCTTCAAAAGAATTAATTAATTCGCTCCAAAACTACTAAATATTATTTTTATTCGATGTTTATGGAAGAATATTGAGGTGTTTTAAATTATTATATAATATATATTTTTTAAATCATTTATGAATACTTAGACAATATAGAATTATTTTTATATTCTAGTTTTTGAGCAATTTATATAAGTTATTCTTTTAAGGATTTTAGTTACATGAATTTTTTGATAATGTTAATTATCAATAACAATTTAATCAGTGATAAGTGATTTAACAGTAATAAAACGGCTTATTAAAACAGGCTTAAATTCAAGACGTCCGAAAAAAGTGCTATTAATTAATAAGAGGCAACTAAAAACAGGATAAACTTCACCAAAACGCATGGAGAATGGTCGCTTGATAAATGGCGCAATATCCTTTGGAGTGATTACTTCAAAATAGTTTTATTTAATCCTAGTAGTGGACAACAATACTTTCGAAGACTTCAGCGTATTGAATTTGAACCAAGATATACCACAAAAGTAATAAAATATGATGGATACAGTGTTATGGTGTGGGCTGGTTTTTCTTGGTATGCTATAGGTCCAATTTATTGGATTAAAAAAAATGGTTGTTGAATTATATGTAAATATATTAAACAATATAATGCTTCCATTTTCTGAAGAAGAAATGCCGTTTCACTGGGTATTTATACAAGGTAGTGACCCAAAGCACACGTCAAGGAAAACAAAAAAATGATTATCTGACCATAAGATGAATATTCGTCCCTGCCCTCTTCAATCCCTAGACCTCAACACAATTTAAAACTTATAAGTTGATATTAAGAAAGCTGTACAAGAAACCAGACCTTAAATTAGGCATGAATTGTGGTTGGAGATAGAATTAATTTGGAAGGCAATTCCTGCAAACAGATACAAATAATTAGTTAAGTCCATGCCACGAAGGTGTCAAGCTGTTTTACAATAAAAAACCAAAGTTACGGAACAAAATAATAAATGGTAAAATATATTAACATATTGAAAAACATTAACCTGAAAGAGAAAAACTCTATATTGAATTAAAGATCTTAAATGCTGCTATTTTAACGAACAGCGCAATATATATACTTTTTCGTATACATTAAGAATTTTTTTAATAAATATATTTTTTTTAGTCTTTACTATCTTGTAAAAAACAGCAAAATTGCTCATCGCTCATATTTACATTAGTATTATTTTAATCTTATGAAAAATAGAGAATAGCAAAAAACAAATTAGATAGATTTTATATTTTATGTTTGGTAAAAAATGCTGCTAGCGCATAAAATAATTTATGAGCCTTATGAAGAGTATTATGCATTCATTAGAACTTATATTTTTTTTAAGTGATGATTTTTATGTATTATAAGTATTACTGAATGAAAGCTCAACTCAATCACTAATTAATTTTGTAAATCCTCTATAAATTACACAAATGAATCATTACCTAATACCACAAGATATTCGAAAATTATATAAAATAATTATTGAACGCTTTTTAAATATCTTGTTATGTTGAGAGTAATAATTCATTTGTATGAAAGTAAGCTTGTCACAACTCCAAAACAAATAGTTACTAGAAATTAATATTTACAAACCGTGGAAAATATACACAAGGAAGAAAAATAGGTTTTATATGAATTAACAGAAAATAACATATTAGACTACATCAACATTATGTATTTCGTTGCTTTTCAAACAAATCAAGAATTTTTTGTATCGATTTGGCAATAAAAAGCGGAAATATCTCAATAATCGTAAACATAAAAATGTACCTACCACGACCTAAATATTTTGTTATACATCTATTGAAATCAGGAATTAGTTCTGTATTATGAACATTTTCATCGCATGAAACCGTCAGAGCCAATAAATATTCAACAATTATACAAATTGAAACAGGAATTGGACAAAACATTAGTAGCCAGTAAACGACACAAGGTCATATTGCTTCATGGTAATATTAAATCGCGTGTTACTAATAGAACTACAAACATTTTTAGAAATGAAATAGGTCCTTTCTCACCCCACTTACTCTAAAAAAATTACACCTTTCGTCTACCATCTGTTTAGATTAGTAGCTCTTGACTTGGGATGTGTGCACCCATGGGGGTGCAAGAAAGCATTTCCAGGGGTGTGAGAGAAGTTTCTAAATTTTCAAATGCAAGTGATGACTTACGCGTGACTGTTTCAAAAAAGTACCCTCGGTTTAAAAGTATTATCATGAATAAGCAGCATCATAGCCATTCAAAATTGAGATATTATTTTGTATGTACATGTAAATGTATGTGTTTATTTTTCAGTAAAAAAATATCTTGCAATAGATGTAATTTCCTAAATAAAGAAATAGAAACACATTTTTCAAAGGGGTGTGAGAACTTATTTTTAGATTTAAGAAGGTGCCAAACACTTAAAAGTTTAAAACCCACTGGTTTAGATCAATGCACCACGGATTAAAGGATACACATTTCCGAAAGTTCGGGAATTGCGGAAATGAATAAATAAATAAATTATTATCCCAATATAACTAGATATTATGTGTTCAGTAACTCTTTGTTGTTTACATGATTTGTTTATAAACTGATACACATTTCTATGGTAGTTTCATCATCGTCAAACCATTGTATTATAAATAATACAAAACTCTGAGAAAAAAGTAAACAACAAATAATTACTGAACATCTTTACAAAATATTATCCTGTTAAGATGATCATTTATTTGTGTGAAAATGATTCTGTTACAATTTTAAAGCAAATAATGGATATATAATTTCATCATATCAAAATCCGTATCTTTCTTTCGACAAGGAATCTAGTTTTTACCAGAAAGATAGTAAGAAGTCATAGAAAACCAATAAAAATATTTTGATTATTATTACTTTTCAAATTAATTGATTTTCGTTAAAGTAAATTTCATTTTTAATACATACCACTGAATAGTACAAACATTTATAAAATTATTAAACTAGCATTTATTTTTCAATTTTCACTAATATAGATTTTAACACAGAACTTCATATTAGATTTTTTTTTTAAAAAAATGAGAATTTTTATGTATCCATGCACTTATAATTATTTTCATTTAGTTCTATCTGCTAATTCTTTTTTCCTCCCTATCTTTTTTATTTTTTAGTATTACTTTTAACACATCGTATACGGGAAACGTCTAAACACGTCTTTCGCTTACTATCACTAGAAAGCGGGAGTCAATAAAACACGGTTTTTGCAAATTAGCGGTATGGTGTGGAGAACGTGTAAACACGGATATTTGGCGAACTAAAAATTATGCATCTTCTATTTTTAATTTTATTTTTATAATTTTGCGAGCATATTTGAAAACATCGCCCGCTTTTCGGTTTGGATTGGCGAAAAACGCCCGCAAACAATGTGTTAATAACCAGAATTTTAATTAATTATTAAATTGTTGAATATGAAATGACGGATTTCGGTATGTGATAAAGGTGAATGCAATTTTCATAATAAAACCGCCGGCAGGAAGTGCGGGTTGTATTTGGTATTACAATATAACTATTATTACACATAATTATGAAATTATTTCTACTCTAGGTTTGAATGTAAATGGATAGTAAAAAAATTAGAAAAATGAAGAAATTAATTAAAAACGTATAATTTTTACGGGTTCAAATTTGAACACAACTAAATGGAAGAAACCATGAATATAAAAAATAACAATTAGAGATAACCATAGTAAGCGAACAAACCATACACCAAAAAAATCAATTAAAAGATATAAACCTTGAAAGAAAACTTCACGGACGCCGATGACCAGCTATCGATAACGACGAACTGCGTGCATTAATAAAGTTTAACCTTCATTAATCTGTAAGAAGCATTGCAGAGAAAAAGGTGTATACTACTCATCAGTTTCTCGTCATTTTCAAACATTTAGAGAAATAAAGAAGTTGGATAAGTAGGTTCTTTATGAATTCAGTGAAATAAACATGACGCATCAACTGGATGTTTATAGTTCACTACTAGCCCGGAAAAAAGAGCCGTTTTTGAACAGAGTAGTAACGTAGGGTGAAAAATTAATTTTATACAACAATCTCATCTACATAATGATTGAATGATGGTGAGATCTTGAAACATATGCTGAAATCGACCGTTCATCCAAAGTGACAGTTTAATGGTCTGCATCAAACATTATTCATTATTCTTTCTTAAAACTTGATAAAGCTATTAACAACGAGAAATACTATTTTCAGTTGGAGGAAATGTATGAAAAATCATGTTTTTCAAAAATCTATTTTAATAACAGACTTAGTTTTATAGCAATATCTAACCATATTTTTGAAGAATAACTGTTCAGAAATATCAGAGATTTTAGTAAGAATCATTTTCTCATACACCATATTCAACAGGGTTGTTATCAACTGATTACCACTTTCTTAAATATTTAGATCATTTTTAACAGAAAAAAATCAACAACAAAACAGTAATAATGAATGATTTTGAAAAAAAATGTATGTGTAAGAATGTGAATGTTTATAGAACTGGTATGAATGCACTTATATCTCGTTGAAAAAAGTATGCCATGTCCGATATTTGTTATTTTAATTAATAAATTTCATTTAAAAAAAAATCCAGATGTATAAATTTTTATTAAAAAATCCGCCATTTCGTATACACTAACCTAACATTTATGAAACGTGACTATTGTAACGTGATCATAGTATAATATCTGAATTATTTATGTACTGAATTAAATAAATTCTGTCAATTGATTACATTCGTACAGTGCCGAACAAAACCATTAGCACAATTAAGTAGTTAGAACATTATAACGTCTATCTACATAAAGAAAATGATAAATGTTTTTATAAATCACAGGATAATATATTATTTATTTACATTATAATACTGTAAAAAATCTTTCCTTTAAAAGCAATAATAGTAAATGCATAAATAAAAATATATTGCGTTGCAAAGAATTAAACAAATAAATGTATTAGCACACGTATAAAATTGTTTATAAACTTCCTGTTAACAAGCTTATCTCTAATATTAATTAATATTAGGTGGTTTCCCGAAGTTTCTCTAATACTTATGATCGTATTTCGATAAATAGGGTATTCAAAATAGTGTTATTCTTACTTGAAATTTAGGTAAAATATCAGGTTGGCAAGTACCTCCCTTCCGCTTTTTTTTTTTTTTTTTTTTTTTTTTGTACATAGCCGCGAAATTCAAAAGACCAGAAGGCGGAAGGGAGATATTTGCCAACCTAATATCTAAAGCGAAAGAAACTACAGTTGAAGAACGGCAAATATTATTAAATTTAGTTAAACAAAAGATATCTTACTCAGAAATAGCAAAAATTATTAATAAAATTAATTTCAATTAATTGTTATAAGTGTTGTTAAGCGATTTCATGGGCAAGATAACTTATAAAATGACAGAAGAAGCGGTCACCCATCAAAGTTGTCTGATAGAAAACGACGTAAAATCATCGGTATCGTAAAATCGAATCCCAAAATGACATCCTTCGAGATAGCAGCATATCTATTTGATCATTATAAAAAAGTATATCCAATAACAATACGTAGAGTTCTTAGAAATGATGGTTATAGTTGTAGAACTACAGAAATAAAACCGCACATTAGTAACTAAAACAGAAAAAAACGATTATTATTTAGAAAAGAATACATAAATAAAGTTAACGAGTTTTGGGACAAAGTTTTATTCTCTGATAAAGGCAAAATTTAATATCTTACAATCGGATGGTATAACACTGAATTAGAGAAAAATAATTTACATGTAACAATTAAACATGAGGATGGTGAAGTCATGGTATGAGGATGTATGTTAGCTTATGGTGTTGAAAATTTGGTGTTTATAAATAGTATTAAGGATATTAACGTTTACATAAACATTTTAAAGGAAAATCTTCATAAAAGCATCCAAAAATTAAACTTTAGTAAATTAAATTATTTTCAACAGGACAATGATCCGAAATATATAACTTATGTAGTTTGCCAAAGGATCATTTTTAATACTCCTCAATTTTATACCAACATCACCCCAATCTCCTAATTTAAATCCTATCGAGAATCTTTGGTCACATTAAAAAAAACAAATAAGGGCATCATATATTCAGTAAAACATGCTTAAAGGAAATAATATTAGAAGAATGGGGAAAATGGACTGTACCTTAACTCAAAATTTAGTGTATTCGATTCCAAAAATAATATTAGCCGTGATTAAATGCAAAGGACGTTCCACAAAATACTAATATACTTTTTTTAAAATTTAGTTTTTTCCTGTACCAATACTTTTGTTCAACAAAGTATTAAATATAGAACTAATTTTCAGTTATTTTTTTTAGAAATATTATTTTTTTTAGATATTACTTATGCATTATAATGTACTACAATAAAACTATGTTACTTTATATTAACTTAAATTTTTTTTAAAAAATACACTAAAATATTTAGAAACTTTATGATCAGAATAGCGCTGTATCAATAGTTTTGTTCAGCACTTGATGTGATTAGATATATCAATTATAAGGTCGTGTAATATGAAATGTCGAATTATTCAAAAAGAGATTAAAATTTATTTTTTAATTCAAACAAACATTTTCAGTATCAAAATTAGCATCATTAGCTTGTATACGCTCTTACCAACGCGTCTCCAACAAAGAATTTCTCTTTCGAAAAAGTCGCGACCTTAGGAAGACACAAAATCTATAAAAGTCCTTTCGACCTCAGTCATATTAAGAAAGGTCTTATTTCGTATGTAGTGTTCCAAACTGCAAAATAAGTGGTAATCTGTTGGTGAAAGATTCGGCGAGTATGGAGTCTGCGGTAAGATCTCGTAGCCTAAGTCGTTCAGCTTTTGCTAGGTTATTTGCGCTAAATACGATCTTGTATTGTCGTAAGGAAGGATGAGTTCATGTCTATTGATTAATGCAGGGTCCATTTGGATAAATTTTCTATGCATTTTTTCAATTTCAAGACCATATCACTGAGCAGTTATTATTTATCCAGGTCTCAAAAATGAATAATAAACAATACCCCTTGCAGTCCACCTACTGTCACTATAATCTTTTGGTCATATAGAGATAACTTTTGTGTGTACCATGGATGTTCACCACGATTAAGTTGATCAATTTTTCATTGCAGGTTACAATTCTTCTCAAAAAGGGTGTCCTATTGTTCCTCAAATAAAGTGAAATGCAAATTTAAAATCTTCGTTGCATTTGCTGATCATTCAAATCATATGGAACCCATTTGTCGAGCTTTTTAACCTTTCCCATGTTCTTGAGATAGTTACCGATGGTTTTGCAGCACACTCTAAGTTCTTTTGCGAGGGAAGACAATGTTCGATCAGCTTCCTCTACCAGCGCTCGAAGAACGTCATCGTCAACAAGAACAAGTAATTTTTCGCGAAGCTTATTCTTTAGGTCCTTTTCTCGACAACGGAATTTTTCGAATCATCTCTGTATGGGTCGTTCATTAACAGTACCATCGCCAAACACAGTATTAATATTGCGAGCGGAATGTGCCGTGCTATTACCAAATTTGAATTCGTACAAAAAAAACCTTAATTCCTTGGTCGACACCATTATATAAAATTTCTGCAAAAATTACAATTACAGCAATACCTCACATAGTCCGGCTTCTATTAGTCCGGTTTCACTATTGTCTTATATGAAATTTCCAAAAAAAAAATTTTTTTACTTGAAAAAAATCCTACTAAAAAGTTTTTCGTGAAAAAAATAATACATAAAATTATTTTTATACGCAAATTTTTAAATTTTCTCCTTTATTATGAAAACAATAAAAAAAATCCGAAATCGTATATGTACATTATGCGTAACGCATGCGCAATTCTAATTTTGTGGTCTTTTCTTTTTATATTAGTTTTTGATTCGCAACTCTAGAATAAAGTCGTTTTTTTGATTATTAAAATTTAATAACCCATTTGAAAATGAATTTAAAATGTATTTAAAATGAATATATAAACCCCTTTGTTTTGTTGATACATACAAACATTTGAATATATTACCCTCGTTTTATTTACTGAAAAACAGAAAAAAAAATTTGTTCGGAACCAATTAACGTTTTTTGTACGTAATTACTGTTTCGATTAGTCCGGTTTCAAATAGTTCGGCTAATCAGTGGAACCTATTATCCAGACTATGCGAGGTATTGCTGTATTCAATTTTTTTTAAAAAAATATCTGTAACTTACTAAGAACTGTATGAATTTTAAATGAGCACAAAAAAATATAACTTTTAAACATATAAGTAATCACTTGAATGATCATCTTGTCACTAATGAGAAATCCGACATTTCATATTGCACGATTTAGTATTACATTATGAAAGATTTGTGTTTTATTAAAAAGTAAAATGTGTATAGCGTGGGTGTTTATAGAAACATGTGTATAATTACTTCTGTTTTTTTTTTTAAAAAAATAAAACACAAATCTATGCGTCACATTTGGATGACCCTATACATTTAAAGAGTCAATAAGAGGACAATTTTAAATGTGCTGTGAATTTTATTTTATTTATATTGTGAATGTTTATTTGGTAATTTTAACACTAGGTTTACGGGACGCGTCATTTTGACGCATTTCGAATTTCATGAGGATATTTACAGAAACCGTTTACATTTTTCTTCTACCGCTTGTACTGACTTTTATCCATTTAACGAGACAAATAAAATATCGAAATTAATTTTCTTCAAAGCTTTCTAATTTAGAAATTATATATGTGGTGTACTTATCCTTACGATACGCATCAATTTGACGCAATCGTAAAATAAACATTAATGCTAGTTGGAAAACCCTAAAACAGAAAATGCAATTTGATATGCTCGGGAAGAATATAAAGCAAAATCACTAAAAGATTTTTATTTATGGTCGAAGAAATCGAGACCCGCTTTCTTTTCAAGCACAATGCCTAGAGATCAATTTCCGCAAAATTTTCAATTCATATGATTTGATAAAAGAACAGAACGATCCGAACGTTTACGTACAGATAAATTTGCATTGATATCTGAAATATGGAACAAATTTATGCATAATAGTAAATCCTGTTATAATCTTCACGAAAATATTTCAATAAACGAGTAACTGTTCTCTATGAAAGTCCGATGCAGATTCACGGAATATATGCCAAATAAGCCACATAAATTTGGCATAAAATTTTGGTTGGCAGTAGATGTAAATTCAAAATATCTAAAAAATGGTTTCTCTAATCTGAGTAAAGGTGAAACACGAACTTCAACACTTTTGGGCGAATTTATAGTTTTAAAGTTAGCCAAATCATATTTACATCAAAGCAGGAATATAACAACTGATAATTGTTTTACCAGCATATGTGTAAAAGATACACGGAATAAATGTAATGTTATATAATGGTAAATATTATACATTTTATATAAATGTATATCTTATAGTTTCATTTATAAATTAATACTGTATAATTGTTGTTTTTTAAAGAAAATGTATAATTTTGTCCATGCGTCAAATTGACGCGTGTCCGCAGAGATAGGTATACATGAAACGTCCGTAAACATAGTGTTAATAACGATGTGAATTCTTTAATGAATAAATAGAAAAAAAAACGTTTCTTCGTCTATATGGATTTGTAACAGTAAATTGAACGCACACGTTCGTTACTGCCTTCCGAACTCTTTAATGCGTATCTGTCACCATGCGAACAAATCAAACGGCGACATATTTACCTCACAGTATAAACTAATATAGCCGTCATTTGTTTCCTATTAAATGCGAAGGCAGTAAAAATAAATTACAATATAAACACATCTGAGCGGAGCATAGATAGATAGATAGCCTCGCTAGATAGACAGATATACAATGGATATTCGCACATAAACATAGACAGTTGGCATAGGCTATGGTCGAGTCGGTGCCTCGGTCACTGCAGTTAACGCTAACCAACAGACCTGCTTATGTGTGCCTCCCGCGCGACACACCAACAACCAGATAGATAGATATTGCTTGTGCTAATACGTCACGCGGTCTAATACCGTCGTTACGTCATCGCGGGACACTGTGCTCGGGCCGCGACGCAGGACGTGCGGAAGGTGTCGCGCGGCGCGCGGGACGGGTCGACGGTTGTGGCGGTCGCTTCGCCCGTCGCGGCGAGGCACGGAGACAGAGGCGCACCGCCGCGGCCGCCAACCCCCGCGATACCGACAGACTAACACAACACTGTGCAGTTCAAAAACGTCAGTCGGCTATTTGAGTTAGACTAGATGTTAGCAGTCGATTCGTGCAAACGATTTGCTTGCAACTATGTTCGGTTGAAAAATATTCCGTACACGCAAAAACAGACCGTTTTTTTTTTCGAAAAAAATCCACACAACTTCATTCTATTCGATCGTGATGTATCATCATCCGATTTCGTGTTTTCGTGAAAATTTATCGAATTCAAACTATTCGAATCATCAAAACATGATTTATGATTTACGCATCCGCTACTGCATCAAAAAAGATATGAAAAAATTCATAAAATGTTGAATGATGAAAAATCTCCAAACATATAGTTGGCTATAAAAGTATAGAGGTGGACGAAAGTAAAATGTACAATTTTTTTCAATAAAATATAAATAAAATAATACATACCAATTTTCTTATCAAGGAAAAAAACGGTTGGATGTAAAGTGTAAAGGAAATTTTAAAATGTACAGTGACCAAATAAACGATTCGTACCCAATGCAAAAAAATGTTTCTCTTTAAAATAAATATATTTAAAATATTGCTAATGAAATTTCTTTTTATCTATAAACACATATATGTATGTATATATAGGGTTTTCCAAAAAGCGCTTTATATAGAAGTTTAAATGAAAAAGAAACAAAAAGTATTTAATTAATTGTTTTTTAAGCATATTTTATGGCATTAATGATGGAAAACAATTTATTTATATAACCATTACGAATTTGCTTAACATAGTGCATTCGTCAAGTCCAATTTTTAATCACTTTGTCATTTAATCGAGGTCCAATTTCATGAATTACACATTCAATGTTTATTTTTAATGCTTCGGTTGTTTGTGGTTTATCAGCATAATTCGATGATTTCACATAACCGCAATGGGGTTAGATCACATGATCTTGGTGACCAATTGATGGTGGGTCAATTTCGTGAAATAATGGACTCAGAGTTTTGTTTTAAAAAATCTATTGAAGTTTTTACAATTTCTAAGTATTGTTGAAATATTAAACAAGAATTTATTTCATGTGATAAAACACTAAGCAGTTTTATCACAAATCACTTATCACATAGATTACAAAGTATTATATAATCCAAGATATACCCAACCAAGTATTGGATTTAAATAATAAAAAGGGTATGTGTATAATTAAATAATATATTCCATAGCAAGAAAATATAGTTTATGATTTTAAGGTAGACATGTCAAAAACCCGAGAAATTCTTGACAGTATAAAAAAATCAATTGTAAATGATTGAAGCAAGTTATTGTACAAGTATGATTCTGTTATTTTTGCAAATAAAAACACGTTTATATTGGAAAAACAGTAATTCTTTATTTAATATTATTTCTATTGTTAATTAAATTTTCTCATTTTTTGGTAACTTATGAATTCTATCAAAAAAAATTTTGATAAAATTGAATAGCATTTTTCAAAGAAAACTATTCAAAAAATGGTGTGTGTACTTATGTACGCACGCCAGAAGTGAAACTTCTTTGCCATAAAGTAATATAAATTAAAGGAAAAGATAGTTCCTCGGCATGTTCATGAAACAGCAAACTTTGAGGCACATTTTGTTCACCAGGTGCTATATGTAAATACTGTTCCTCATTTCACAATAGGGCATGTTGTTAGGCAGTGAGACTGTCTTTAACAGGATTATGCTCACTAATATTTTCTTGAGGAATTTTGTTATGAATTTGATCGTCGTTGAAGAAATAATTATCAATTTTAATATCATATGTTGTATAAAGTGGAGATGGTAACAAAAATTGTAGCCAAGCTTTTATCGTACGTTTATTAACTATACCATGCAAATAGCTTGATTTGTGATTTTTTTACGTTTGATATGAACATTTATACAATGGTCATCATCAATGTTCCTTGGAAGGTGTTTAACTTTCGTATCAACTAAGACAGGTACATTGATAATTTGTCCATAAATACCATATATAAAATAAGAAGGTATGAGACGAGCGATAATATGCCGTGAATACTGTATACGTGCATCTAGTGTGAAGAGGTCCATCGCTTTGCAATAGTAATCAGATATTAACAAGACGCGCATGCATGATGGGCCTCACTACCCCTCTACCCTATGCTCTATGTACAATTATTGTATGTACAATTATTGTATTCTATCATTAATGTCATAAAATATCCTTGGGAATAAAAATAATTAAATAAATAATTAACTGATACTTTTTGTTTTATTTCCATTTGAATTTCTGAAGGGCTTATTGGAAAACCCTATGTATAAAATAATTTCAATACCGTATAATTTTGTATTAAAATATAAATACGATTAAAAAATAAACAATTTAAATCTTCACTCTAAAAATCCTATACGTAACGAAAAATATGCAACCAAATGGATATCAACATTTAAATTTATTCAAATTTGAATTAAAAAATTTAGAATTAATAGTTGATTACTTTGATTTTACAATATTACTAAGATAATTACAAATATTAAATAATTACATAATTTTATTATTTATTAACGTAAACTATACAAACTCCACACTGATTAATAATATTAAATTTCTTTTATAATTCAATTGAATTCACGACAATATTGTTTTTCAATACCTAATGATATTCATTTCAATTAATATTGTGTTAAATATCTTTCAAATATAGGATCATCTAAATGTAATGCCTAGATTTTTGTTTTATTAAAAAGAAACCTGTGTATAGGGTGGTGGTGTATAAGGAAACATCTGTATAGTTTCTTTTGTCTCTTTTTAATAAAACACAAAACTAGGCGTTATATTTAGATGACTATATAATCGTACATTAACATATAAATTTTCTCATTGCTTAACAATAACATTTATATTCCCTAATTCGAAACCATAATTTTGTTCTTATTTCAGATTTGAAGACACGGGTCAAGAAATGACATGTAAGCCATCTTAATACAGTTAGGTTAGTAATATATTTTTTTTAGATCAAATTTAAGCGACAGTTACACTTTTAGCATAACGATATTCAAAAATAAAATCCAAGTACTTTTTATGTGCGAAGCCATGTTACATGTTTCATAAAGTGCAATTGTTATTTGATTTTTGAACACACGCAAGTAAATACATACATATATATGTATATATATATATATATATATATATATATACGAGGTTGTTTGATAAGTCCGTGTAAAAATAAAAACTGCTTCATTTTTTTGAATAAATCGTTTTTATTTTTCAACATAGTCTCCTTTTAGGCTTATACACTTCATCCAACGCTGCTCTAGTTTGTTGATCCCTTCCGAATAATAGGATTTGTCCAAGTCTGTAAAATAGTCATTTGTTCCTGCAATCACCTCCTCGTTCGAATAAAATCTTTTTCCCGCGAGCCATTTCTTCATATTAGGGAACAAATAATAGTCCGATGGAGCCAAGTCTGGAGAATAGGGGGGATGTGAAACGATTTGGAACCTTATTTCTATTAGTTTTGCGGCCACAACTGCTGAGGTGTGAGCTGGTGCGTTGTCGTGATGAAAGAGGACATTTTTGTGGGCTAATCTGGGACGTTTTTCTTGCAACTCGGTTTTCAAACGATCCAATAACAATGAATAATATGCACCTGTAATGGTTTTACCCTTTTCCAAATAGTCGATAAAGATTATTCCTTGCGAATCCCAAAAGACAGTCGCCATAACCTTCCCGGCCGAAGGAATTGTCTTCGCCTTTTTCGGAGCAGATTCCCCCTTGATAACCCATTATTTAGACTGCTCTTTGGTCTCAGGAGTGTAGTGATGTATCCATGTTTCATCTACAGTGATGAAACGACGCTTAAAGTCCTGCGGATTTCGCTGAAACAGCTGCAAACCGTTCTTGCAACACTTCACACGACCTCGTTTTTGATCGATCGTGAGCAATTGCGGCACCCACCTGGCGAATAGTTTTTTCATGTCCAAATGTTGGTGCAAAATATTATGTATCCGTTCACACGAGATGCCTACAGCACTAGTAATCTCACGCACTTTCACTCTTCTTTCATCCATCACCATATCATGGATTTTATCAATAATTTCTGGAGTTGTGACCTCAACAGGGCGTCCAGAACGTTCAGCGTCTCTTGTGCTCATATGGCCACTCCGAAAATTTTGAAACCACTTATAAACCGCACTAATCAAAGGTGCAGAGTCACCATAATGTTTATCAAGCTTCTGTTTAGTCTCCTGAGGCGTTTTGCCTTTAATGAAGTAGTGTTTAATCAACACGCGAAATTCTTTTTCGTCCATTATTTGACAATCACTCGATTTCCTTGATTCCAACGATTGTCAAACACAAAGGAATAGACCGATATGGCTGAAACTTGATGTGTGTTCTTCCAAGAGGTGCTACTAATTAAAAATAACCTCGATATGCACCAGTGGTGCCATCTTTCGGAATTTACACGGACTTATCAAACGACCTCGTATATATATATATATATAAAATAGAGAGAGAGAGAGGGGCGTGTGTATGTGTGTTTATGTTTGTGCATTTACATATATATATATATATGTGTTTAATATATATATATATATATATATATATATATATATGTGTGTAATATATATATATATATATATATATATATATATATATATATATATATATATATATATATATATATATATGTCTCGGTAGTGTATATATATATATATATATATACACTACCGAGATAAAGTCTGCGCACACCTAATTAAAAATTTAAAAAAAGACTTAAAATGTTATTTTCAATATGATATTAGATAACCTTTCCATTTTAAAACTTCTTCCAATGTTTTTTTTTTATAAATTTCATTCATCTTTCAGTTTATTCAGAACTAATTTTGGCCCATTTTTCGATGATGGTAGTTTTCGACATTTCTTCAAAATTTCCGAATTTTGTGCTAAAGCAAATTCCATAAATGTTCAATGAAATTTAAGCCAGAAGATTGTGTGAGCATATACAAGTACTTTGGAATATTATAGAGTACTCAAAGCTTGACAATTTTGGTCGTATGTTTGTAATAATTGTCATGTCGGAAATAAAATTTACGGCCTAATTAGATTTTTCCTACGTTTTCTTTTAAATTTTGCTTGAAAATATCGAGATAGTCGAATTAATTTATTAATGATTATAAATTCGATATTACCAACGCTGCTACTTAACATACACACTCATAACATCATTTGACCACCACCATGTTTCACGGTAAGTAACAGATTTTTCTTATTTAAGGTTATATTAGGTTTTCGCCAAATGAACTTTCGTCCTTTTATGGCAAATATATAAAATTTACTCTCGATTATATTTTTCCAAAAGTCCTCCACATATTTAAATGCTCATTTTGCTTAATTCTGTTCACTCTTGAAATGAACGGTTTCTGTTTTGCAATTCGACTACGGTACCCAGAAATTATTAGAGTTTACCTTATCGTATCATCAATTTTTTTTTATCAAATTGTACATGGACACTTTCAGCAATTACAAAAGTGGATAATCGTGGATTAGTCTTAACTGTATTTATGATATAAAGTTTTTCCCTTTCAGATAACTTTGAACGGTGGCCATAATGGGGCTTTGATGTTATGATATCAGTTGTTTTAATAATTTTTTTCACTCTATAAATTGATGAAGGCTGTCTTCCTGAAATTGTTTTAATTTTTTGGTAGCTATTTTCTTCTTCCCATAATTTTATAATTATTTTTCGCTCTGATATACTTATTTTTTTCTTTTTAAAATTACACATTTTATTTTCCATGATATTCACTTGTATTACCTATTTGACAAAAACTAAAATTAAAAATAACAATCTGTATTGCATTTTCAACAGTCACATATCCAATTGTAATGCTGAAATTAAAAATTCTAAGGATAATAAACGATAAACGCAACTGCGCGCTGACTTTTTTTCACGTAATTTTTTAAAATTCCGTTTGTTTGGTTGTTTTTCTTTACTTTATTGATATTTAAAAATTGTTTTGTTGATATTTTTTAATTTTTAAGACTTTGTAGAAAAAATAAAAAATAGTTACTTTGTTATCAACGATAGTATTTTTATGTTATAGGCAATATTAATAAACATAGAGTGGATGTGCACAGACTTTGTCTCGGTAGTGTATATATTCACAAAATTTAAATTAAAGATTATACGTCCAATTGGTTTACAATTTATGAAATATTTGATAAATCTGTTCTTAGCTCATGTATATTATTTAATAAATGAACTTGGTATCTATATTAACTGTATTAGTATTTTTGTATTCATGCACGCATATACATAATCGAACATAAAACATATATACATACGATACATACATATATATATGTATGTATAAATATATACATACCATACATACATATATATGTGTATATATATATATATATATATATATATATATATATATATATATATATATATGCTAACAATAGTCTAAATCAGAATATCTTTTTAGATTAAGTTCAATTGTAGACTGTAAATTTTCTAGGTCATTGACATATACCAAATATATTTACTATTTAATTCTATACACATACTTATCAACTGAATCCTTTACTATTCAAGGTATTACTTTTAAAAAAATGTCGATTCTTTCGATGATTTTTTGGTTATTCACAATTAATATTATCAAGTATGAACAGAAGTTCATAATTACATGTTGTAGTATATATATATATATATATATATATATATATATATATATATATATATACATCTTTTTATTACTATATTCTGATTATTATTTGCAATATTGTACAATGAAACTAGTTTAAAAACATTTCTTATCTTCAAATAGAAATAAAAATTCTTCTTTTTCTATTTTCTATTGTACTCGTTCTATTTATTAACGAACTTCAAGCTGAACATAGTTTTTAATAGCATCTTTTTTCTGTCAGGTACACTATTACCGAACATTTCGTTTAGAGTTCGATATTTGATACTGAAAAATTATTATGATTATATAAATTTTATATTGTTAACATTTAGACTGGCAATAAAAGTTATGTTAGTGAATAGCACTATTTTTATTTATTTTGTAAACATTAGTAAACTCTAATAAAAATTCGTTTATAAAAGATTATTGTAGATATAAACACAATTTGGTCTGTCTTTTCTTTTTGTTAATTATATATTTAAATATAGAAACATAAATACTATATATAGGCAATTTTATTTTGTTAAACAAGATGGAACAATGACTAGTTTTCTAGTGATTTCATTCTACTTATAATTTGTTTGTTTCGTGATTGAACGTCTTTTAAGTTTTGGTGTCGAGGTCTACAGAATTGTAGAATTAATCTTGACGTGTATGATGTAAATTAATCTTAACGAGGTGGAACGTCAGTTCTATGTTCACCTTCAACCTATATTTTAGTATATTTTAAATATTAATGTTGTTAATCCGATTCTTTGCAAATATGTTTGTGTACATTTAAGTTATTTTCAAGTAAATGAACTTTCAAATGAACCATTATTTATATATATATATATATATATATATATATATATATATATATATATATACACATACATAACTATTATACGACTAATTATATTTGTAATTAAAAAAATACTATAATTCATCTCATAGAATCAAATTAACTTTTATAATATTATAAATATTTGTTACATATTAATATTCTCTAGTTTATTTTTAGTAATTATTAACTTTAAGTTTATTAGCTATGTTTCATACATAGAGTGAATTATACCATAGCTGTAATGATTACAAATTTTAGGTTTATCTTAGAGTAAAAATACATATTTTTTGTTCTTTATTTTTTAGAAATGTTAATAGACACAGTTGATAATTTTAATAGGACCAACGTTTTGTACAAAATTTATAATAATAAAATTCACATAAACTAGAGACTCTGTATTAAAAGAGTTTTGCAGTTCACACACACACACGCATATATATATATATATATATATATATATATATATATATATATATATAATCAATATGACAGCTAGATTTGTGTTTTATTAGAAAGAAACAAATGGTACTATGTACTTGTTTCCCTATACACTTCTTTATATAATATAAAACACAAATCTAGGCGTTACATTTGGATGGCCCAATAATTAATTTAATATTTATGTATATAGGAAAAAAGAAAAATATTTAAATTATTTTTCGATAGAAACAAAGAAATAAAATATAAGTATTAAAGACAGTAAATAATTTGAATAATCATTGTAGATATAAAAATGATTTTTATATTTATAATATTTTCTTTTCATGTAATTTTGTATAAATTTAAGTACATTTGGAATTATATATATATATATATATATTTATATATATATATATATATATATATATATATATATATACGAGGTCAGACAATTAAGTAATGCGACCGATTTTTTTCTCGGCCTGTGGTAACACTGCGAACCTGTAACTCCGCCACCGTAATAGCAGATCCCTACTCTCTCGATTGAGACCTTGACCACCCTCGTACGATCATTTCTTCGCCAGCTGTTTAGTGTTTTGTAACAACGCGCGAGTAGTGCATGTCACGAAAATGGAACAGAGAACATCGCTCAAGATTGTTTCGAGCAGGTTGAAAGTGATCCTACTCTTCTCGATCGAGTTATTACTGGTGATGAAAGTTGGTTCTTTCAATATGACCCCGAAACTAAACGACAAAGTCAACAGTGGCTGTCCCCTGGAGCACCAAGGCCAAAGAAGGCGAGAATGAGCAAGTCCAAAGTGAAAACCATGTTGATTTGCTTCTTCGACAGCAAAGGGGTGGTTCACAAAGAGTTCGTACCACCTGGACAAACCGTAAATCAAGTATTCTACCGCAATGTGCTCGAAAAATTACGAAAAAGGGTGCTCAGAGTGCGTCCAGAGATCGCGAAGACTTGGGTTCTGCATCACGACAATGCTCCCTGTCACAGTGCGTTCAGTGTCTCTCAGTTTTTGGCGTCTAAAGGGATCGCAACGTTACCACAACCGCCCTATTCACCGGACATGTCACCCTGCGACTTTTTCCTATTCCCCCATATGACGAAAAAATTCGTCAAAGGTCGACATTTTGACTCTGTTGAAGATATCCAAGAATCTGTGACGAGGGTACTCGGAGAGGTCCCACAAGAAGTGTTCCAGAATTGTTACGAAAACTGGAAAACTCGCTAGAATAAGTGTATAGATGCGGGAGGGGACTACTTTGAAGGGGATCGCAGCGATGTACCTTAATTTTTAAATATACTCGATTTTTAAATTTTGTCGCATTACTTAATTGTCTGACCTCGTATATATATATATATATATATATATATATATATATATATATATATATATATATTATGGAAATATTATAATTAAAAAGAATTTCTAAACTCAATATCTGTTTATTATTATTGGGTTAATCGAAAATTAATGTCGGATTTTACACATGCCCATACAAACATGCTTTGTATTGCATGTATAGACGAGTATTCCTACATTTTTTAGTGAAATAAAGTGTTAATCATATACTATGTAAACACTTACATTTAACCTTCTAACATTAGTATTTACAAAATTTTTGAAGCGTTAACATAGTAGTCAACAACGAACATTTGGAGCATTGTATACTCTGTGAGTTCCAAAAAGGCAATAATGTGAGTGTGGCTTCAAGAAATTTGTGTGAAGTTTTTGGACAAGATGCAATATCTGAACGTACGGTGCAGAGGTGATTTGCAAAATTTCGTGGTGGCAACTTTAACCTTAAATTTGAACCAGGCAGAGGAAGAAAACCGGCACTTGACGATTTCGCTCTTACAACGGCATTAGAAGCAGATCAATTCAAAACAACAAGAAAAGTTGCAGAACACTTTAGAGTGGTTTAATCGATCGTTGTTAAATACATACGCAGATTAGGATTTGTCCTTAAGAATTCAAGGTGGGTCCCCCACAAATTGAGTGAACAGAACTTGGCAGACCGGGTACATGTATGCAATTCTTTACTTTTTCGTCAGAATTCAGAGCCATTTTTGAGTCGTTAAATAACAGGAGATGTAAAATGGATTTTCTACAAGAATGTATAACGAAAAAGAGCTTATTGGTTGTTTTGGAACTGTGGCTGATTCAATTTAAACAAATGAATTTTCACCCCTATGCCACAATAATTTAAAGTGTTCAATAATCACTTATTGTTCACTTGCTATTTATAATTATATAATTTATAATTATATCGGCTGATGCATTTCGATGGCGACGCCATCATCGTCAGAGGTTTGTCTTTTGTGAAGAAGTTATTAATAAAGTTTAGAACTACTTCATGTTTTCGGCACTCAATTAGAAATTTAATGTCCAGTTTGATTAATTGGCAATTGAGGAAAGGCTCTGACGATGATGGCGTCACTATCGAAATGCATCAGCTGATATAATTATAAATTATATAATTATAAATAGCAAGTCAACAATAAGTGATTATTGAACATTTTAAATTATTGTGGTGTTGGGGTGAAAATTCATTTGTGTAAAGAAAAAGAGCTTATTTCAAACCCGGTCAACAAGTGCCTAAACAACGAAACCGCAAATGCATCAAAAGAAGCGTATGCTGTGTATTTGCTGGGACAAGGAAGGACCTGTACACTACGATCTTCTTCCAAAAGGAGTTTCAATTACATATGTGGTATACTGTGAAAAGTTAGAGCATTTAAACCAAACTATTCATCAAAAATGTCCCGCACTGGTGAATAGAAAAGGAATCGTGTTCCAGCACGATACACGCGACCACATGCTAGTTTAAAAACACAGCAAAAATTAACTGAATTTCAATGGGAAATTTTAGCTCACCCACCATATTCGCCAGACGTAACACCTTCGGACTATTACTTATTTAGGTCGCTTCAAAACTTTTTAGTCGGAAGAAAATTCGTCAACGAAAATCAAGTAATGGAGCATTTGGATCAATATTTTTCATCAAGAGCTCAATTTTTTTTACGAGCCAAAATTATAAATGACCAAAAAGATGGCGAGCAGTTATTGAAAATCAGGGTTACTACATTAATGATAAAAAAAATTAAATAAATTTAATATATAACTCATTTGTTTTATTTAAAAAATCCGACATTAATTTCCGATCAACCTGATAACTTATAGATAAATAAATATTAATAAATAATTACTATCATAAAAAATATATAATACTTAAAAATGTATGACTTTTTGTAATTAATATGTCTTTGAAAAACATTTATTTATAATTTTTACATATTTTTAATACAGAATACTATAAAGTTTTAGTTCCCGTTTATTTTTAAATACATATTAATTTACTTTCAGTATTTATATTCTGTACGACAGATTTATTTTTGATCAAGTCTTTCTTTATCTCATTCATATGGTATCTTTTATTTTTGATCGCCAGTTTTGAATGTTAAGGTCTGTATAAATATTGGAAGATTTCCAAAGTACATTAATAGTAAACGGAATCTCCTATTTAGTAATATTGGTATTTTTATGAAAATTTCGTGATTAAAATAAAATTAAAAAAATGTTCAAAATTTTACAATATTCATATCATTTGTAATTAAGACATATTAAAAAAAGTAGTCATTAATATATATATATATATATATATATAATTCATATTATAAAAATTAAAATATTAGTTAGTTATTTATTTATTAAATAAGCTAATTTAAAAATTGTTTACCTAAATTCACTAAAAAGTAATGTGAATTTCAATGGTTATGAAATCGACGTCCGAGTACTGCATTATAAAATCTGGGAATGAAATTAATCTAGATTTTATAAATCAGCGCTCTGACTATGACAATATATCCATAAAAATACACTCAGTCATCTTAATAAATTTTTGAATAATTAAAATAATAAATACCTTATTATAAAATAGTTTTATAAAATCTTATAGTGATAGTAATAAGTCATTTATTTATGTTAAAATATTGTCAATTTAAAATCTATATTCTATTTATCCTGACATGATGTTTGAAACGTTCAAATTGTATCTGAGTATTTTAATATTTATACTGAATAGATAATAAATCATTTATGTAACAAATTTAAATTTATATAATATTAGTTCCAAAATTAAATTCAAAATGTTTAAATAATCAATTTAAAATGTTACTTTATTATATATCCTTAAATTAAAGATAACATATTAATTTGAATTAAATTATATAAGATGCCAATAAAAGATTAATCGTACACACATTTTTTAAAAAAATATTTTATTCTGAATTTATTATTAATTGTGATAAATAGTTCTAAATATACGAATGCAAATTATAAGTAATTTATTTCAACATAAATATTTTTTTATCTCCAACACCACAATGGTTATGAAGTGTTCAATAATTACTTATTGTTGAACACTTCATAACCATTGTAGTGTTAGAGATAAAAATTCATTTGTGTTAAAGTGAATCTGCCACAGTTCCAAAACAAACAATAAGTAATTTATTTTAACATAAATGAATTTTTATCCTCAATACTACAATGGTTATTAAGTGTTCAATAATCATTTATTATTGAAAACTTCATAACCATTGTAGTGTTGGAGATAAAAATTCATTTATATTAAAATGAATCTGCCACAATTCTAAAACAAACAATTAGTAATTTATTTTTTAAAAAAATATAAAATTAATATTTTAATGAAATGAAAAAAAAATATTAAAAAACTATATAAATATCTAAATATATATTTCTACATAAAAATCTCCTATAAGTACAATTTAAATATGTAGATGAAAAATTAAATATTTTTTAATGTTGAAATTTATAAATTAAAAAATAAAAATGATGAGTTATTAGGTTTTTTATTAATATAAATTTATAGTTTGTTTGTACTTTATTTAGTCAGTAAAACTATTATATATATATATATATATATATATATATATATATATATATATATATATAATTATGTATGTATGTATATATATTCAATTAACGAAATACTGAAGTCTGAAAACCACAAATAATAATTATATATAAACCACAACTTTGAATGAGATAAAAAATAATAATTGTAATAACATATCAAACTGATATTAAATACAGAATATAATGTGTAGAAGATGAAGCTATTTTAGTTATATTAAATAAATAAAGGAATAAAATAAAAATTAAATAAATATATTGAACTAAAATACTGATTTTAAGGAAATAAACTCTTTTCAACAATGTATAATGGAAAAAATTATATTAAAATATTTCTACAGAATTTTAAGTCAGACAGAATATAGGAGAAGATATATCCTTTAATATACCTAAAAATTACATATATATATATATATATATATATATACAAAAAACACTTACAGGTAAATTAAACCGCTTCAGAAACTCACAGCACGTGATCATAAAATCTTCTCACTCATACTTTTCTTCTTATTTCTTTTATTTGCACAAAGAAAAAGGAAAAGCATGAACATAAAGCAAAAAATACTTTTTTGTTGTCAACTTTAACAAGACCAAAACGAATAACATGTTCGTAAATATAAACTTAATATTGTTTTGTTAAATATATATTGTTCTTATAATCTATATATATATATATATATATATATATATATATATATATATATATATATATATATATATATATATATATAAATTCACATCGAGATAGAAAAAGAACTGAATGAATTAAGAAAACAACAATTATAGACGTTATAACAAAAATGAGGAATTTGGAAATGAACCTGTCATAGAGCAAGAAGAGAAGAAAAGAATAAACAAAAAGAATTGATTGGAAACCTAGATATATAAAAAGGCTTACGAATAGTTAAAACAGAGGCATAAGAAAATTCGTCAGAATGAACTAAAAGGGAAAGACATTGGTATGATCAAAGTAGAAAGTCTTAAGAGACCTTTATCCGGTAATAAATAAAAATAAGTTGATGATGGTAGTGGTGATATATCAATTGATATTTGAAGTAGATATTAATTTGATTATCCAAATTGATATCTGTACTAATTATTATTATAAATCATATAATATAGAAAAGTTATTAATATTAAAGTGAATCCTGATTTATACTGAAGTTTCCTCGGCGTTTTTTTTAGAAAAAACTTATAATACTAATTTAAAGTTACTTTTTATCTTATGTTTAAAATAATTTTCATAATAGTAATAAGCGTTATTATGTCATAGAAAATTGAGTTTGGTGATTTTAATGAAAAATAATATTTTTTTTTATTGGTTACCAAATTTAGTTTATATTTAAAACCTTTTCAGAAGAAGTAAATGGTTTAATATATTCAAATTAAGAATATTTTAAACTCAAGAACTTCTATGTTTGGTGCTGTGTTATATACGGTTTTCCAATAAGCGCTTCAGAAGTTTAAATGGAAATAAAACAAAAAGTATTTAATTAATTGATTATTTATTTTTTGTATTTTCTAGCATAATCTATGGCATTAATGATGGAATACAATTACATTCATATTACTACCACAATTTTTCCTAATATAGAGCATTCGTTTAGTCCAATTTTTAGTTGCTCTTACACATATTTGTGGTCTAATTTCATGAGTTACACGTTCAGTATTTATTTTTAATGCTTCTGTTGTTTGTGATTTATCAGCATAAACCAATTATTTCACATAACCCCACAAAAATTAATCCAATGAAGTTAGATCACATGATCTTGGTGGCCAATTGATGGGTCCATTTCATAAAATAATGGACTCATTTAACTTTTGTTTACATAAGTCTATTTAAATTTTTACTATTTCTAAGCGTTATTGAAGTGTTAAACATTCCATAATAATTTGCCAAACTATAGTTAGTTGGAATGACAAAATAAGCTTCAAAAAATAAAACATGACTGCCACTATCTGTCATAGTTCTAACATTCTTATTGAAAAACCTTATATAATATATTTTAGTACTTATATTAGAAATAAAAATATTAAAATTGACATTTAATAAGATATTCAAAAATATAAAAAATCGATTTTTAATCACTAAATTATTATGAGTATCTTTTATACTTCCGTGTTAATATATTTTATTATATTAATGAAAAAGATTATTGCATTTATTAAATACATATTTTTGAAAAAATTACAAAAAAGAGTAAGTTTTATGAACCGAAAATTGATTTATATAATAATTTTATACAATTTCTAAGTGTTGTTGAAGTGTTAAACGATTCGTAATAATTTGCCAAATTATACTCAATTAAAGTCTCAAAATTAATTAAAAAAAAATCAAATATGGCTGCCACCAGCTGTCAAAGTTCTAGCATTCTTATCGAAAAACACTATATAATCTAATTTAATGTTACTTTTTATCTTGTGTTTTAAATGAATTTTGATAATAGTAATAAGCGTTTTTATTTCATAGAAAATTGGGTCCGGAGATTCTAATAAAAAAATATTTATTTTTTATTGGTTATTAGATTACGTTTCTATTTAAAGCCTTTTCAGAAGAAGAAAGTGATTTAATGTATTCAAATGAAGAATTTTTAAGCTCAAACACTTCTATGTTTGGTGCTGTATTATAAAATGTTTTACAATAAATCATTGTATTGATAAATATAACCACTGATACACGCGTCAGCAAATAAAATAAACAATAAATGATTATCGTATATTTTTATAAAATTTGTGATATTAGGGTGAATGATTAATTTGTGCAAAAGTGAATAAACAACAATGTAAAACAAACTACAATATACATACAATTACAAATATTAAAGTAACAATGAAATATTTTTAGTATGAAAGTCTTATACTACAGTAATTAAAAGAATGATTAATTGATTATTTATTTCAACTTTTTTCAAATGTGTATAATATGCAAATTAGAACTATGTTTATACCACAAACAAGTTTATATATATATATATATATATATATATATATATATATATATATATATATATGCATGTATATATCACGTATAAATAGAAAGAGAACCGAGTGAATCAGAAAGAAAATCAAAGATATGCACGTTATAGAAAAACTAAAAACTTTGAAATGGAAATAAGTTAGTTATATAACAAAAAGAAGAGAAGAAATTATTGATTGGGAATTTAGATTTAAAAAAGGGCCTAGAAAAATACTTGTTAATAAATGGAGGACACAAAAATTCTTCAAAATGGATTGAGAGAGAAAGGCATTATATCATTCAAAATAAAAAATTTTGAAGAAATTTTATCCAGCGATGGATAAAAAGAGACACAAGAATGGATAAATAGATCCAAGAATGGATAAATAGATAGAAAGACACACACACACATATATATATATATATATATATATATATACATAGAGAGAGAGAGAGAGAGAGAGAGTGGTAATTCCCGTATAACACGGTCGTTATATTCTTAAAAAATGTCGTATTATGCGAATTCTTGTTATACGAAACAAAGAACTAGTATAAAAAACAAGGTCAAGTTCCAAAAATTAAACAAATATACTATTTTATTTTTATAACTAATAGATATTTTTTTATTAAAACAATAATTGATATAAATTATTACATATTATTATGACATAATATTTTCTTTTTCATCACTGTTAAGCACTATAAACGCGGGCATTTTCTTTAAGGCAAAATAACCTCATCTTATGTCCGTTCTTCTGTAACTCTTGATTTATATGTTATCCTTTTTGCAAAAATCTGTTATTTTCGTTTGTTTGCTTTTATCTGAAAGATCTGTATAAATTATAAAGAATTTATAAAGTTCTCTTTTAAATTTTGTGCTTCTTTCAGTGGAAGGATCTGCATTTACAGAATAGAACTCCAATTATCCGGCTAAATTTAAACCTTTTTTATGCTTTTTAGGATAACATTTTGAACTTTTGTGATTGCATCTTTACTATCGTCCTTTGCATTAATTTGGTTTATATTAGAAATATTTTCCACTAAATTTGCTTCATCTTCCTTTTCTGCCACTAGTAATTCTTGAATATCTTCAGGATTTATATCATCAAAATTCTCAAACTGTATTGTACGAATGTCGTGTTATAGAGGGATTTTTCCCAATTCTACAACTATGTTATAGAAATGTCGTGTTATAAAAGGGTTATCTGTATATATACGGTGACTTTTTTATACATTTAAACACTTATTACGGCAATAATGAACACAAATATTATCATTCTTACTTAATTGTTGATGATTTGTTGTCACTTATTTTGTTCTTTTCGTAACACCATAAAAAATTAATGGCTTTTGAATCCGGTGATCTTGGCAGTTAATCACAATTATCAGATTTTAAGATAATTTTTTGAGGAAACATTTTTCGCAGAAAATTAATTTTAACATCATCTAAACTCCACTAAAATATCATTAAAAACATAAGTGTGCAAATAGAGTCATGTGGGACATTTGGCGGACATTTTGTTGATAAATTAGTCATAGATTTTCTACTTTGCAATGAAATAAAAACATCATCGCCCATTCAAAAAAAAACGTGTTTTATTTAAAAATTAAATTATGTACTTCTTGTGGAACCACCCTATATATATATATATATATATAATATATATATATATATATATAGGGTGTTCCACATAACACCCTATATATATATATATATATATATATATATATATATATATATATCAACACCAGCCCTTTCTATCCACTGATGGAGAAAGACTTTTCCAAAAGTTTTCCTTTCTTGCTATCCAATACATCATCCAACAAATTTTCTTATGTCTCTGTCCAATCTTTTTATTAGACTTTTCTTACGCTTTTTTATATCTCTGTATTCCTATTTATTAATTTTTCTTTTCTATCAGTAGTTTTCTACCCTTAAACAATATATAGCCGCACCATTTTCAATTTAAAATTTTCGCTCTTGTTATAACATCGTCAAGTTTTCTTTTTTTGGATCAATGATTTCTTCTACTGTCTCTACATGTTATTTCTAACATATATTTTTTTATAATTTTTTTGTTGTCTGAAGCCGCTGAATTATTTTAGAATTCAAGCTGATATACATATATATATATATATATATATATATATATATAATATATATATATATTGATTAATTGTAAAAAATCTCAAATATATTTATATATATATATATATATATATATATATATATATATTATACTATTAATATATCTATAAAGTAAATATAAAACCAGACATTTTTATCAGAATATAGATAATAATATTTTTATTTATATTAGATATTATTTTTTTATATATTGACTGCGGAAGAATACTTTTATAATAAAGAAATATAAAACGGAAAATATATCAATCATTATTGAAAAAATCAATATATTATGTTTATATCAGTATTTATATTTTGATAGCAAAAGTTAGTTACTTTAAAAAGAGTCAAGTAAGTACAAATATGTGGGGTGAATTTTATTTATGTGTAAAAAAATAAACAGGTATCAATTATTTGGACTATTTTGGATTTTCGTTTTTAAAGAAAAATATCTTGATAGCATAAGTCAAAACAATATATTCCATAAGTTACTTTTTTTAAAAAAAAATTGAGTTTATCTAAAAATATTATTTTATTAAAATCTATCAAATAATAGCCTATAACTTACATATCATTTTTATTTTAATATACAACAGGGGTTTAATTCTTCTTAAATAATAAATCACTTTTTATAACCTACAAAATTTTAGGTAAAAAATAGATATAAGAAACATTTATTATTAAATATAAGAAATATATAATTTAATAATAATAAAAATATATACAAAATTTCTTTAAATATATAAATTGATTAGATTTTACTACAATATAAAAAAGAAAATAAACTAGGGTTCATATCAAAATATAAAAATAATTGTAATGTTTTTATAAAAATCACTGAATGTAACACAATGTTAAAAATTATTCTTTCTGAATATAAACTGAAATAAAGTTCTATCACAGAAATTAAATTTATTTAAAAAATCAATAGACCATTCAACAATTAATGAACACTAATCTATTAAAAAATGTGTAAGTTTCTGAATTTATATTTATAAAAACATATTTATATATATATATATATATATATATATATATATATATATATATATATATATATATATATATATATATATATATATATATATATATCATCTAAATTCGACGTCAAGGTTTATGTTTTATTAAATATATAAATATATATATATATATATATATATATATATATATATATATATATATACATATATATATACATGTTTCCCTATACACCATCATATACACAGGTTCTTTTAATAAAACACAAATCTAAGCGTCGCATTTAGATAACCCTATACATTATATTTATGTTTATCATCATTTTTTTTGATTTCCATATTCAAGAAAGAAAATTTTCTTCAATTCTTCCCTTTATATGTAAATCTCATTGTTTTATGTTTCTGATTATTTTTTTCCAAGAACTCTGCAATACTTTTATTCTTTTATCAAATATGACGAAAATATCTAATCTATATCCTTATAAAGTATTCAATAGTTTCTTTTTTCCCCATTCAAACTCATAAAAAAATTAATTAAAAAAAGAAAAATGCTGTTTCAATTGTGGCACCTTCCGTTTATTTGTAAAATATGTTTTTAATTTAGAAGTAACACACTTTTAAGTACCTTGTGATATTGAGGTTATAGTTGATTTGTAGAAAAAAATACTTTTAAAAATAAACAGATATTTAACTTCTTCATTAACAAAACCAACTAGTCACTCCATTCGAACACTCGATGTATACTAAATGTGATTATAGTCATTCAATATCGAATGACTACAGTCACATCAACGTTTCACATTACAGGAATATCTCGCATAATGCGGCTAATCGGTTCCATTGATTTGCCAAGACTATTTGAAATCGGACTAATCGAAATATTAACTAAATACAAAAAACGTTAATTGGTTCCAAACAATTTTTTTCCTGGTTTTCAGCAAATAAAACGAGTGTAATATATTCAAATATTTATATGTATCAACAAAACAACTTCAGGGGTTTATATATTCATTTTAAATTCATTTTCAATTAAAATTTAATTAAAAAAAAACCGACTTTACGAATCGAGTTACGAATCGAAAACTAATAGAAAAAGAAAAAAACTATAAAACTAGAACTGCGCATGCGATGCGTATAATGTGCACATGCGCATAATTTTTTTGGGGAAAATTTCAAACCGTACTATAGTGAAATCGTACTAAACGAAGCTGCACTATACGAGATATTTCTGTATTAGTAGACTCGTGACTAAACTCAACGGTGTAGACTCAGCAAACTGGCAGCCAAGAATTTAATACATCTTTATTTACAAGTTTTTGTTACATATTTTGTAATTTTTATTTATTTTTTAAGACAGGTATGACTATTTTATACTGTGGTAAATTTATTTTAACAAAAATTAATCATCACCACAAGATTTCTTTAAAATATTCAATAAACATTTATTGTTCATTTCATTTTCTTATTGGCTGATGCATATTTCGATAACCATACTATTATTAAATCACTGATTTATAAGAATTTGAAGAAAATTATACAATATAAGTTTTCCTAAAATGTATAAAAATCTATCAAACTGGCAATTATGGCATGGCTATCAAAATGCGTGTAAGTTTTTAAAAAAATAAAATGAGCAATAAATGGTTGTCAGATACTTCCATAAAATTTTTTTTTGAAGGTGAATATTTCATTTTGTGTTAGAATGAATTTTTCAGAAGAAAAAGTGATAATTTGGGATATTTTTAAAAATTTTATTTTTCAACGAAAAATATAACGAAATTAAAAAACCAAAGATGATAATATAAATAATTTTAAAAATATAACAAACGATTTTAGTAATTTTTTCTCATTTTATTAAATTTGAATTCTATTTTTTTTAGGAAGAAGAAAAATCAAAAGTTAATAACTTTTACACATCATATTCTCAATTTCATATTCCATATATTAAGTAATTTTAGAAAATATAATTTTTGAAAGTTGTAAAATCTGGTTCTAAGCTTTTTCCATCAATGCATGTATGTATGTATGTAAATAGATGTTTATATATATATATATATATATATATATATATATATATATATATATATATATATATATGGTGTTTTTTTAAGCATGATAGTACTTTAAATTTAATTCCCATCGAAAGTTCTATTAAACCTAAAAATACATTCTTCATATGTGTGTGTGTTTGCTCCATACGTTTGTATATATATATATATATATATATATATATATATATATATATATTATTTCATCCACTTGTTCCAGGTACTGATTCTCTAATTGGTGTTTTTATATATATATATATATATATATGTTCAGATAGAACTTTCATACTTCATATGTATGTGATAGAACTTTCGATATATAATTCAATTTAAAGCTCTATCACGCTCAAAACTCTCTCTCTAGAACTCTCTTATATATATATATATATATATATATATATATATATATATATATATATATATATATATATACATATACATATATATATACATATGCATATACATAATCTCCATCTTAATCTCAGTCAGCACGCGAGTTGTTAATGAATACATAATGTAGTCGAATTCGGATTTATAGTAGACATCCTGTTTAAATGTTAAATCAAGTACCTTGCAAGTTAAATAAAAAGCTTTAACATTAAGTCGTGTCCATTTTAATAAAAATATTTTGTTGAGGAGTTTAATATTAAGCAGCATTATTTTTACAATCATCTAAGTATAAATTAGTTGTGTATACGAAGTCTATCAATAAAGTTGGTAGAAATATGTCCTAAAATTTTTATTTAAAAAAAATATAAGATCATCTAAATGTGACGTCCAGATTTGTGTTTTATTAAAAGAAACATGTGTATATGGTGGTGTATAGAGAAACATGTGTATAGTTTTTTCATTCTTTTTAATAAAACACAAATCTAGGCGTCACATTTGAATCAGCCTATACAACCAGAATGTGATTTCTTTTGAAATATCAACTTTCCATTCTTATCTGTACATAAGTCTCTCCCGAAATTTGTTGTAGTTCTGAAATTTATTTCCTGTAACTAGTATAAACTCCGCAATCGACTCTGGTTTAGCTCTACTAAGGATCTAAAATGGTATCCTTTCAAGTTATCTTTCAATCGAGGGGATAAAAATTCATACAGAATTAAATTTAGTGATTGTGTGAGATGATTGAGTACAAATAGTTTAATTTTGACTAAAAAATTGCATATTTTATAACTAGTATGAGATTGAGCTTTGTCAGATTGATGATTTTACGATTTTTTAAGCCACAATTCCGGTCGGTTACATCTAATTTGTTCATACAATTGTCTAAATATCGCAAAAGATTTCCTTGTTCACTGTATGATATACAAAAAATATTTTTTATAGACAACTCCTTTATAGTTAAGAAATATAGTTTGCATGGATTTCATTTTCGAACTTTTTGTTCTCAACTTCCTTTTTTTCTTCTATTTTAACCATTTCTACTTACTTTCCTAATCATATTTGTATAATCGCGACTCATCAGCAATTATCACATGTGATACCTTTTTAGGATTTCACTAGAAATTTTAATAACAATTTTTAGTGGAAATTTTCCAATTTAAAATTTATAATTTAGCTACCAATAATACTATCGATATGAATAAGTTATTGATTTACTCAGTAAGGATGAGTCATGACAACAATAACCGAATATATCTTTCAAAGTTACTATTTCATTTGATAAACATTTTTCTACAATTTTTATTATCAAAACTAGCAATAAAATTAATTTCAATTTGCTAATTCAATAAATTCTTATAATGTTTATATCGTATTTGTTAAATAAGGTATACTTAAAGTTGAGTCTATAATAGTTAATATTTTTGTTCTAAAAATTCAACGCTTAATTTTTTAATCAGTACGAGACGCATCCAGAAAGAAAGAAACAGTTGAGCGTAAAAAAATGTAAAAAACTTTTTACATAAAATGTGTTTCTTGCAGAATAATATCCATTCATATACTACTTAATATGTAGTTACTATGTAAATTAAGACACTTATCGTGAGATTAGTTTTTGTATTCATTTGTCAAAGAAGATTACCGTCAAGCTTATCAGCCAATCATTCATATTTTTTTTTCCTAATCACTTCCCATACTCTCACTTCCCAAAAATCTCTTGAAGTAAAGAAACAAGTGATAGTCCTTAGGAGTAAGATAGGGACTGTATGAAAGGATACTTAAAAATATTCTACCTGTACAGACTCTGGTATGCAATCACGTACTGTCATTCAACAAATTTCACTACTCAGTAACCCATGTCAACGGTTCTGAATTACCTACCATAACTTCCTGAATATTTCAAAATATAACACAAAATATATGGTTGTTTTTGCGTCATAAAGACTATGGGAAGAATACCTTTACGATTAAAAAATGACCAAGAAACCATGATCATGATTTTCCGATCTGCTAGAGCCTGATTAAATTTGTTCGGCTTTGAAAACTCAGTTTGCCGCTACTGTAAGGACTGTAGCTTACTTTCTGGTGCGATATGGGCAATTAAAATACTTATCACTATCGTTTTGGTAACGCTCAATAAACCAAAACTTCGCCGCTGTGCGTTCTTGGTACTTTTGCATGTAAAAAATTATGTTATACACTATACATGCATGATTAATCCATTCGTTTATTTATTAGTTGTTTATTTTATAAAAATCGATTTTAAAAAATGTGTTTTATCTTTTATTGAAAATTACGAAAAATATTATTTATTGTAAGATCCAAAAAATATCTGGCACAATAAATTTATAGAAATAAGTGATATTTTAGATATAATTGCGAATTTTAAATTTGTTGATAAAGAATTTTTTTTATATTTTATGTTACAATATCTAATTTTTTAAGTTTTTTTCTCTTTTTGCCTAATCAATCGCGAATTATAAAAAATAAACACATTAATTTTCTAGTACATAACCAAAAAGATGTTGACATTATTATTAGTTTTTAACACAATGCCATTGAAATTATTAAAAAATCGTTAACGAATTTTCGTGTTTGTCAGATGTCAAGAAAATGTTTGTATGTTTCCATATTCGGCGCTAGTATTCACACTGAGATAATTTTTTAACACACGCACAAAGTAGTCAAACGCAACGCACAATCCAAATATTCATCAATAAGAATACGGTTTAAATTTCTGGAAAAAATTACGCCTAGATTTTTTACATACAACATACAATAAAAATATTTATTGATATGGGAGTAGCTTTAAAAATATTCAGCATGTTTCATTTTTTAACGCTCTAATGCATACGAAGCCATATATGGTTATTAGAAGTAAACATTTTTTTAAAAAATATTAAATTATATATGTCATCCTTGAAAAAGTATTTTATTTTAGGGTTATATTCTCCTGTATGAATTAGGATTTGTTCATGTCTATAGTTTAATTATTTTCGAGTACCAAATAATAATATGCCAATAGAAAAAGAACTAAAAAAGTAAGACGCAGAAGTATGAAGAAAAAGTACCAGTAATTGATGGAGTCAAACTGAGTCTTGTTTCTTAGTTTGACAATAAATCAGTTCATATGCTTTCAGAATTTGTTCGCAGTCAGCCTATAACAAAAAAACGGCTCTACTCTAGGAAAAAAAAAGATATATTGAAATTTCTGCTCCACAAGCTGTAAATTTATATAATTGTCTTATGGGTGGTGTAGACTTGCTAGATTCATTCATAATTGTAAATATCGTTCTTATACAGTGCGCATAAAATTTAAAGTTTATTTACGTTACAATGAAAAAAGAAATTGTTTTTCTGAGAAAATTGTAACCAATTGAATAAAAATTAAGCATTGATAAAAAATAAATACTTATATTTTTTGTTTATACCAAAATAATGATCTTTACTAGGTAGCATTTCACTAACGAAGTTGTAAAAAATTATATCAATACATAGAAAGCCATATATGATTTTCAAATATTTTTTTTTTAACTATAGAAAAAATATTTTTTCATTAATTTACATTAAACACGATTGTAAGAAGGTATTTTAGAAAGTTTTAATTTTTTTTAACATGTTTTATAATTCATGCAGTAGAGGGTTAAAAAATAACATTGATATGTAAAATATATTTATATATATATATTTATGTTAGTATAATTTATTATTTTATTAAAGATAATTATGAATTAAATATAAAAACAAATAACACAAGTACAAGAAACTATTGTTTGAAAATACTCTAATACATAAATTAAAATGTCCGAAATAGACAAATAGCTGACTAAAATCCCAATTAAGACAGCAATGTTATTAATCAAATAAAAACAAAGTAATTAGCGAGAAATATTAACAATTAATTTAATTGTTTATATAAAAGTACATTTGTATACTAAAACGATCGTATTTTAATCGTTTTGAGCAAGGTTAGTTGTACCAGTAGATACAGACACTTTTTGTTATGTTTATTACTTAGATTGTATCATTAAAAATGTAAGTTGTAAGAAAAACTGACAGTATTGTATAAACTTTTTATATTATCATACAAACGATTTAAATAATTTGTTTTATCACTAATTAATTTCTGTACTTTTAATATTCATCTGTGATAATTTGAATATAAATATACATAGAATTATTTATTAAGAATATAAAAAGTGTGTGTAAACTTTAATATTATTACATGAATATATATTTTTTTCATTTAAGATGATAAGAATATATTTTTTATTATAAATAGTTTTGTTTTAATTTCATAGAATTAAGATATACAACATTTTTTCTTTCATATCAAAAGAGATATTAAATTAGGTCATCCCATAAATATTTTTTTTTGAAAAGAAAATTTTAAATCGAAATAAAAAACTGACAATTTACTTTAATTCCAAAATATACTTTTTATTATTATTTACAACTTCTTCCCATTTTAATTTTAAATTTTCAATACCATGATCATAAAATTCTTTTGGTTTTACGTTAAAGAATAAATTGATTTTTCTTAGGGAATCAGTCTCTCAACTGTTTCCCACTAAAATAGTTTTGGAAACTTCAGAATTGGTGTCATCTCGAAAGAATATGGCAAATGTATTATAATTTCCTATTCAAACTGTCTCAGTTTTTGAATCGTTTTTCATACCGTGTATGGCTGGACATTGTCACGATTAAAAATTACATTTTTTTTCTTCTAACTAGTGTTGATCTTTTTTTATCGATAAACTGTTTCAACCGGTTAAGTTGTTCATAATACAACACTTTCATGATGGAAACATTGTCTGGTAGCACCTCATAATTAATAATTTCATTAGATCAATAACGATATAGGAATCTGTAGTTATGGAAAGAATTAGTAATTTTTAATTTTTAGAAGATATAGTAGACATTTATTTAAGTGAATATTTACGGGCATGGTCTACATATAAACGAGAATTTGTTTCTATAAATTTTATTTACAACATAATAAAATTGTGAAAACATCTTGAATTCTGTTTCCAAAAAATTTTTTAGTTGCTTGTCAAGTCAGATTTGTACAATTTTACTGACCTCATCATTATCGTAGATTGTTTTTCCTCTTACAAAATCCTTCAAAGATCCAAACAAATAACAATTTGAAGGAGTCTAGTCAGGACTTTGTGGTAGATGATATAAATTCCATTTAAGTTAACGGAGAGTTTTTAACTTTTAATGAACAATATGAAGATGATGCATTGTCCTAAAGGAAATAAATTAAATCTTGTCTATTTCTACCATAATTTTTTCTGTATTATAAAATTTGACTTCATTATACATTGCTCTGGTGATGATGGCACTGCTATTATTTATAAGCTGATATGCTTTTCTATAAATGCATATCAGCTTATAAATAATTAAAGTAAACGATTAATAAATATTAAACACTTTTTCAATATTTTGTGATGTTAAAGTAATAGTTCATTTATGTGACTGAATTTTTTTCTGAAAACAGTGTAGAAGTTTTAACTTGAGTATTAACCCTTTGTATCTATTTAATTTTAATCTATTTTTTGTGTTCACTTTATTATTAAATAATTTACTGTTCTTCATATATTGTAGCATTAATGTTATTTTACAATCAACTCTTTATTTATTTTTATCTTATTTTACAATTAACTCTTTCAGTTCTTTTAGAGGATTTGTGAAAACAATATCATAAATATAATAGAGGTGGTTAAATGTTCCATCTTTTATTTTCATTTTTCTATTTATTCATTTGAATGAAAAATGTAGAAATTTTAATAAAATTGTATCGCCTTTTTTCAATTTTACTTTTTCATATTTATTAACGGCCTCTTTCTCTTTACTGCCAGTTGAAGACCTCACCTAAATCTTTTTAATTTGTTTGTTTAAATTCCCTTCTTTTCTCTTTCACATTGATCATTTTTTTATGTCTCTGTTCCTTCTATTAAAAAGTCTCTAATATAGCCTTTTCATGTCTCTTAGTTCCCAATAAATAATTTTTCTTGTCAATCTATAGTCTTTTGTTCTTACTATACAATCATCCTATTTATATCTTAAATGTCTCATTTTTTCTACAATGTTCTTATCCTTAATTTTCTTTCTAAACAATTTAGTTTTCTTTCTATTTTTAAGTGTAACTCCTAACATGCATCTTTCAATGCTTCTTTATGTTGTTTTTAGCCACTAAATTATTCTAGTATATAATCTAAACTGTTCTAAAATTTCATTACACATTATTTTTGTCTTTCTGAAATATATGATGAAACATTTTTTTTTATTTTCTTTATCTATGACTTTTCTAAAAAAATATTAATATCGTAAACACATTTTAAATAGCTAATTATGTTTCCATTTAATTTTATAGTTTTAAATTCTCAGTTTAATATCTTAAATACTTCTAACGCAGAAATAAATAATTTTACTGATGTCGTATTTTAAACTTCCCTGCTTCTTTTTGTATTTGAACGGAAGATGTAGCATTTTTATATTTAATATATATATATATATATATATTATATATTATATATTATATATATATATATATATATATATATATATATATATATATATATATATATATATATATATATATATATATATATATATATATATATATATATATATATATACAGGAATACCTCGCATAGTGCGGCTAATCGGTTCCACTGATTTACCGGACTAATCGAAACTTTAATTAAATACAAAAAACGTTAATTGATTCCAAACAAAATTTTTTTCCTGTTTTTCAGTAAATAAAACGAGGGTAATATATTCAAATGTTTGTATGTATCAACAAAACAAAATCAGGGGTTTATACATTCATTTTAAATACATTTTCAATTAAAATTTAATTATCAAAAAATCGACTTTACTCTAGAGTTAAGAATCGAAAAAATAGAAAAAGAAAAAAGACCACAAAACTAGAACTGCGCATGCGATGCGTATAATTTTTTTTTTTAAATTTCAAACCGCACTATAGATGAAGCCGCACTATGCGAGGAATTCCTGTATATATACATATATATTCTACATATAGAGTCGCCTAAATGTGACGCCTAGATTTATGTGTTATTAAAAAGAAATATGTGTATAGGGTGATGTATAGGGAAACATATGTATAGTTTATTTCGTTTCTTTTAATAGAATACGAATCTAGGCGTTACATTTGGATGAGCCTATATATATGATAGAGAGAGAGAAAGAAATAGAAGGGAGAGACTTAAGAAAATTCGTTGAAATTGATTGAAAAAGAAAGGCATTGAATCAATTCAAGTGAAAAATTTTGGGAAAGACCTCAATAATCAACATAAAGAAATTAATCATTATAATAAATTATATTATATATATATATATATATATATATATATATATATTTACAGGTAACCTTCGTATAACACGGAATTTCTATAACATGATTTCGATCTAACATGTTCCAAAAATTGGGGAAAATAATAGAACACGGTTTGAGAATTAGAGAAATCACCGAAAAATATGGAATGTAATGAGAGCTTTTAAAAGCAAAAAAAAACCTCATTTGAAATTAGGAAAATCCCCGAATGAAACGTAACGTAATAAAAACTTTTAAGAGAAAAAGATATCCCATTTAAAATGTTTCATTCAAACGTGATATCATTTCAGATTTGACTAAGAAATTTTAAATCAGTTTTGTTCCTGGAGTATTAAGTACATACATTTTAAAACTGTACATTTTTCTTTTTACTACATTATACATAAATTAAAAATTTTTTGGTGAATATTATTCAACCTTTCAAGCTTTTCAAAGTGAAAATCTAATCAAGCCGGCAGAAAATACAATAGATGCAATAGTAGAACTTGCTAAATTTCTAGGAGAGTAAAGTTTTGACGATATGACTTTCGAAGATATCCAAGAATTACTAATGGAAGAAAAAACTGTTGTAGAAAATTAGATAATTCACAGGATGATACCATAGGTGAAAACCAAGAATTTAAACACTATACTCTAAAAACCGTAAAGAAAAGCTTAGACATAACCGAATAATTGGAGCTATATTTCCTAAATGAAGATCTTTCCACTGAAAGAAACACAAAGTTAAAGAAATAATTTCACGGGTGCTTAGTATCATATAATGAAATTTATAAAGAACTCTCAGTTAAAAGTAAGCAATCTAAAATAACAGATTTTTCCAAAGAGTACAGAAAAGTACAGATGATGAAAATATCTTGTCAAAAAAATGCCCTCGATTAATGGTGCTTCTTAGTAGTGATAATAAAGAAAACGTTATTTATTAAATATTATTATGTAATACTTTTAGCTTTAATAAAGATATTTCTCAATTATAACAATAAAATACAATGTTTTTTTAAAATTTTTGGAACCTAACCTCCTTTTTGTACTAGTTATTTGTTTCGTATAACATGTATTAGCATAATGAGGTATTTTTTAGGAACCTAACAACCGTGTTATACGAGGGTTACTTGTATGTATGTTGGTGTTTGTATATGCATGTATTTTTTCTATTTTTTTTGCAATTCTAAGTATAACTCAGAAATATTATTATAATTATTTTTATGTTTTATTTCAATAAAAATTATTGTTTCCTTTAAATCTTAATTTTTTTTAAATTACAATTATTCTTCCCTTTTTGTGAACCATAACATAGAATTATTTTTATTTAAATTAAAAATATATTAAACAGATAAATATAATTATATATTTCATATTTGAAAATATATAATGTTTAATATAAACTCTTTTTTAACTTTTTTATAAAAAAATTCATTAATTGTTTATTTTAAACTATTATGAAAATATAAGAACACAAAAGAAAGGCTTTGACGATGATGGCGTCGCCATCGAAATGCATCAGCCGATATAATTATAGATTATATAATTATAAATAATAAGTGATTATTGAACACTTAATTATTGTGGTGTTGGGGTTAAAATTAATTTGTGTACAAATAAGAACACAGATTAAATATGTCATATTTGTGCATTCATATAAAATATTTATTTATTAACCATCAGTTGCTTTCTTAGAAAGAAATTAAAAATAATAATATTACAAAAACCAAGATTTTAACACGAAACTCGTTCATTTTTCGATGAAAACATTAAAATCATATAATTTAAAAGATTAGTTGCGTCGAAAAAGAAAATTGGCAAACCGCAACCTTTTTGTTTACACTAATATAATTTGATAATTTACATTTGCATTATACTTCGAAAATATTAATTTCATTAAACTTTTTACATTTGTATTTACATATATACATATATATATATATATATGTATATATATATATATATATATATATATATATATATATATATATATATATATATATATATATATATATATATATATATATATATATATATATATATATATATATATATATATATATATATATATATATATATATATATATATATATATATATATATATATATATATATGATATATATATATATATATATATATATATATATATGTATATATATATATATATTGTTTTATATATAATTGATGAGATTACCAAATAAAATAAAAGTAAATAAAATATTAAACAATCATGTTATTTTGGCTCAACAATATTGTAAAAAGTGCATTATTATAAAAAAGTTTTTTAGATTATAATTATAGTAATTGTATTGGTGATATAAGAATATAATTAATAATTATTTTGGAAAATTGTATAAACAAAATGTAGTAGATATAATTGTGTCTTATAAAAAGTTAATATTTTTTTGTTTGATTGTTCATAATCATGTTTAATTATTTTTTTACTGTTATTAAAACAGGTGGATTAAATAGCTTTTCAAAATGCAATCTGTATATCAAATAAAATTATATCTGGAAATAAAACAACGTTCTAATTATTAATTTGAATATTTTTTTAATAACTGTCAAGTGAAACGTGCGTTTTTTTAGTTAATTTATTTTGATTTAAATTTCAAAATAATTTAAACAAAATATTTTATATAAATATCACACAAAAATTCTTCTTCTTGAAGTTAAAAAAATCTCTTATTTATATCAATACATATTTTTTTATTACTCATATTACTTACATACCATAAAAATTAATATTACATTTATGGAAAGATGAGCTATGATGCATTTCAGTAAATACAATATAATTAATAAAATCATAATAGAGTAGTAATATAAATGGAATAATGCAATTTCTTCTTATACAGTCTTAACACCGTACCTAATTCACATTTTCCAATTTCAGTTGTAATACTACAATTGAAAAATAATTTACTATTAATTTTTTGGTACTTATATGCTTTTGTACAAATATCACTTGGGGAAGAAAATACGTTTAAACGTCTTATGAGATTTTATGCATCTGCACATTGAAGATGATAGTAACATCATTTAAATTATTATTGAATGAAATAAAAATATTATTTTGTTATAAAATATAAAAATAGCTTTATTTATAAAAAAATAATAAAAAATATTTTTTTTAGGAATCCACTCTCTAAATAGATTTCAACAGATTATATTTGAACTGTAAATTAACAATACTTTTCAACCAATTAACTGCGTTTGATATGTATACACGTTACTTTAAACTCCAAATTTGGTGTATTCGTCGAGAATACTCGCCATGTGAAAAGAAAAATTACCATTTGTTCTAAACATCTATATTTTTTATAAAAAGGTAAAAAAATTATTTGGTTGTATATTTTATCTATATTATTATTAAAACTGCAATGTTTAATGACCATGTTCAATTTTTATAAAAACATTTCTGAAGTGTTGTCAAGAAAAAGCAAAATCTTGTAGCATCCCTTTTCTTTTTGAAAACTTGGTTGATTATTTTCTTTGATATATCAGATATTCCTCGAATTGTTTTGTGAATTCTTTTTACAAACTGAGTGAATATTTTATTCTGTATATTGGGTATTCCCTGAAAACAATTGAAATATATATAAATAAGATGTGAAAAGGCTCTCAAATCATTAGTCATTTTTAGTTTGTTGCAAAAAAGTGATCCTTACGAGATTCAAAAGTAGTTTTAGTTTGATCTTTTACCGATTTCCTCAGTTATTATTAAAATTGAGTATAAGGTAAAGTGGTATTGAAATTAGTTACAAAAATAGTTTGTTATCACTAAATTTCATCTACTGGATGGGTGTTTCTGATAGCGATAATGGCACAGTTTGACACACTAGAAATCGAAAAAATGTGTCCCACTTGTTGACATCTTCTAACGAAAACAACAGCAGTGACTCAGAAAAGCATTTTTATATGTAAAACATATAATCCTGTTTCATTTTGCTACAGTTTTTTATTAAAATATATAGTAAGTTCATTTGACTATGCGTTTAATGTGTATATTCGTCATTGTTTGATTTTAATTACGCGCCAAACAAGAGATTTTTAAAACCAAATTCCACAATTAACAGGTTAAAATAATAGTAATATGAAACACTTTAAGAAAAAAAGAATCAAATGGGTGTAAAATATATACAGATTTTTTTAAAATCATACAATTGGTTCACCCACTGATAAAATTACACAAAATATAATTGCTATAAATAGTAGTTGGAAATATAATTAAATGTGCAATTTCAAAATTTCATTTTAAAACGAACGCATTTAATAATTTTTAAAGATAATCTATGACAAATTAAAAATAAAATTTTAAATTTCCATATGTACTTAGAAATGGTATCAGGTCAATATTCATATATTTCAACTATAACCAACAACCTTTGCTAATAACAAGTTTTTCGATATTATTTATCTTGACATGTAATACCAGCTTTCAGTTATGTTTAACATACCTGAAGGAAACTACATACTTACTGATTTCCTAAACAAGCTCAGATGAAGTTTAAAAGAGAATATAAGAGGAAGACAAAGCTTGATAAAAAAATGGTTTATGATGAACCTCAATAAGAAAAAAGTAATATTTAATAATGTTTCAGATTATAGTAATATCAAGTCAAATAGAGTAGAAATCAAATATGTTAAAAGTTATTTATAATTGCTTATTCAATAAAAAACATTTATAAATAAAGTAAAGAGAAAATTAAAACGTAGTGATGTAAATTCGAAAGAAATGCTTATATTATGAAGTCGAATATTCATCTATCATTAAAAATGATTTAAATAAAAATATTCCACCTGTTTTCACTTACGGTAATAAATTATACGGTTCAAGTGTCAAAAAAATTCAATGACTCAAAAAAATACAAAAGTATAGAAAGATGTAAACTTAAAATAAGTCTTATAAACAAATAGACAAATAAGCGAATAAAAAAAAGGTACGAATGTTATAGCTAAAAACAAAAGTAAAAAAATGTGAAAATGAATCAGTAATATAACAAAAAGAAAAGAACATCGTTAGACAAGACGAATTATTGATAAAGAACTTATTTATATAAAAAATCGCAGTAGCAAACTCATTGATAAATAGAATAGAGACATAAGAAAAATCGTTGGAATGAAAAATACAAGAAAGGAGTTTGATCAGTCGAAGTGGAAAGTATTGAGAGATGCCTTTATCTAGAATAAAATAAAAAAGGATGATGATGTTAATTATGTATATGTATATGTGTATATATACATTATATATATATATATATATATATATATATAGAGGGTCTCCTAATAAAAACTTTAGAAGTTTAAATGAAAATAAAAAAAGTATTTAATTAATAAGTATTTCTTTGTATTGTTAAGCATATTCTAAAGCATTAATGATGAAACACAATTAATCTCATATGAATACTATGAATTCGCTTGACATAGTGCATTTGATTAATTCAATTTTAAATCACTTTGTCACATAATTGTGATCCAATTTCATGAATTACACATTCAACGTTTATTTTCTTTGTTGCTGTAGTTTTGTGGTTTATCAGCATAAACCAATGATTCCACATAACCTCACAGAAAATAATCCAATAGAGTTAGATCATATGATCTTGGTGGTCAATAGATGGATCCATTTCGTGGAATAATGGACTCAGCACTTTTGTTTCAATAAGTCTATTGAAATTTTCACAACTTCTAAGCGTTGTTGAAGTGTTAAACGTTCCATGATAATTTGCCAAATAATACTGAGTTGAAGTAACAAAATGAATTTAGAAAAAATTCTAACATAGCAACCACCAGTTATCAAAGTACTGACATTCTTATTCGAAAACCTTACATATGTACCTTTGTATTTATAAACATATGTGTTCATTAAATATTATCATTATTCTTAAACTTTTTATTAACATTTTTCTCATATTAATAGTAGTAACAGATAATTCTATAAAAAATGAAATAATTTTTCAAAAAATTTACTAATAATTCAATCAACAAATATTTTATATATATATATATATATATATATATATATATATATATATATATATATATATATATATATATATATATATATATATATATATATATATATATATATACATATTCATTTGTGTAAATTTGATTTGTAAACTAAATATTTTATTTACGAATGTTTAAATTTAAACTGTATTTATAATTATATGTTTTTTTAATTATAAATACTCCTTTAATAGTAAAAATAACATATCTAAATAACATCGAAAACACGCTATGGTCAGAGTATAAATAAAATATACTTCAATGTTATAAATGATTAAATATTAAATCATAAAATTAAATGTAATTTTTAATGATATTTTGTATAACGTTTTGTATTATAAAAAAACGATATATAGAAAAAATACTTAATACATTGAAAATAATAAACATGAAATCCTTGTTAAATAAATGACATTAGATAGAGCAATTGAAATTTACATAAATTTTTACAAATTTAAAATATGATTTTTATTAAATACTCTTTTCGAATAAATATAAGAAACTTAAATCTATTAAATAAATACTATTGAACTGTTGTCTGTTTGTATTTAAAATGCAAGGAAGTAAAATTTAACAATTACTTTAACTTATATATATATATATATATATATATATATATATATATATATATATATATATATATATATATTAAGTCGTGTAATACGAAATGTAGGATTATTCCAAGAGAAATAAAAAATTATTTTTTTAATTCAAATAAACATTGTGTTAATCAAAATAAGCAACATTAGCTTGTATACACTCTTGACAATGCGTTTTCAACAAAAAAATCATCTTTTGAAAAATTCGCGGTCCTTAGAAGACAAAAAGTCTGTAAAGGTGCTTTCGAACTCATTCATATTACGAAAGGTCTTATTTCATATGTAGTGTTCCAAACTACGAAATAAGTGGTAATCTGTTGACGAAAGATCAGGCGAGCATGGAGGATGCGGCAGGAATTCGTAGCCTAAGTCGTTTTGCTTTTGCAAGGTTATTTGCGCTACATGCGCTCTTACATTGTCGTAAAGGAGGATGGGTCCATGTCTATTAATTAACGCATTGTCCATTTGAACATGTTTTCTATGCATTTCTTCAATTTCAAAACAATATGACTAAGCAGTTATTACTTGCTCAAGCCTCAAGAATGAATAAAGAACGATACCTCTTGCAGTCCACCATACTGTCACCATAACCTTTTGGCCATATAGAGACGGCTATGGTGTGTATCCTGGATGTTCACTACGTTTAACTCACTCTCCTGATCCATTTCAGTTGTCATAACTGATCCATTTTTCAACATAAATCACAATTCTTCTCAAAAAGGGTGTCCTATTGTTCCTTAAATAAAACGAACTACAAATTTCAAATCTTCGCTACATTTTCTGATCATCTGAATCATGTGGAATCCATCTGTCGAGCTTTTTAACCTTTCCCATGTTCTTGAGATAGTTACCAATGGTTTTGCAATACACTCTAAGTTCTTCTGCAGGGAAGATAATGATCGAAAGGGATCAACTTCCACCAGCACTCGAAGAACGTCATCATCAACAAGGACAAGTGTTTTTCCGCGAGGCTTATTCTTTAAGTCCTTTTCTCGACAACGGAATTTTTCGAACCATCTCTGTATGGTTCGTTCATTGACGGTACCATCGCCAAACACAGTATTTATATTGCGAGCGGAATGTGCCGTGCTATTACCAAATTTGAATTCGTACAAAAAAAACCTTAATTCGTTGGTCGACACTATTATAAAAAAAAACTGCAAAAATCAGTTATCCAAAAATTTGAAAAAAATAAC
>CP092091.1:41955490-41975490 GCA_029203775.1 Neoneuromus ignobilis
CAAATTGATATTGAAATAATGTTTGTTGTATTTGAAATAAGATTAAAGTAAAATTTATTTATTTAAATTGTTTATTATTTGAAATTATTTTAAAATGAAATGAAAATATTTAAGATGTATTTTATTATTTGAAAATAAAATTAAATTAAAACAGAAATTAAATTTTATTGTCATGAATGATCTTATTGAGTAATGAAATAAGGAGCAAACATTAACTCTTATTTATGAGTTTTAAAATATCCATGTTTGTATAATTCAGTAGATCTAGCCTTTTATTCTTCGTTTTGTTCAAGGAGAAAAGATTAAATAAAATTATTTTCACTATAAAACTTTAACTATTTCCAAAAACAATTATTTACAGATCAGAAAGAGATTTAAATATTTCAGTTTTTCCTGGAAACTGAGTTTTGTATCAAAATTAACTATAATTCACCGATTTGAAGAACAAACTACCAAGCTATCACCTTAAACGTATAATTTCAAATGAAGTATTTTACTAAAACATAGACAGTCAAATCTGCTTCTTGCATAATAGTGTGCACATTTTATATGCATGACATCATGTACTGTTGACACATTAGCGCGACTAGTGTGAACAGGTCCAATGAATTGTATCAAATATACATATTTTCAAGTTCTTCTAATGATAATGATAATAATTATAAAACGTCTTCCCTAAAAACTTCCATTTTCTCTATGTTGCCGCCAATTTCTTCTAATCTTCGTCTCTGCTATTCTCTACAATTTTATCACTCCATCTTTAATAAGATCTCTTATTTGCCTCTCACCTCTCTCTTTCTCTCTCTCTCTTTATATATATATATATATATATATATATATATATATATATATATATATATATATATATATATGCAAGTAACCCTCGTATAATACGGCACTTCTATAACACAGTTCGAGAATTAAGGAAAACCCCATACAACACTACAACCTAGAACACGGTTTTACTCTAACACGATTTGAGAAATAGATAAATCCCCGTATAACGCTTAAAGTTTTTATAAACAAAATTTGAAATTAAGGAAATCCCCGTACAACACGGAACAAAATAAGAGCTTTTAAGTGCACAAGATATCTCATTGGAAATTTTTCATTTGAGTGTGTATGTCGTATTACATTTGCTTGCAGAATTTTAAAATTTATTAGAATTTGAAATCCATTTTGTTCGTGGAGTATTAAATACATTCTAAAACGTTGTGTTTTTCTTTTTAGTACATTATACATAGATTAATAATTTTCGGGTGCGTATTATTCAACCTTTTTTAGAAATGGTAATTATGTTTTACATTTTTGTGAATTAATTTGTAGCCCTGAATTATGTCTGGTGGAAAAAATATCTTTACAAAGACATTTCACCTCGCTAGAACAAAAATTACAGATTTTACTAGCAGCTAAATGCAAGCAATCTAAAATAACAGATTTTTTGGGAAAAGTAGAGCATAGAACTCAAGATAATGCTGAAGAAAGTTTAGAGAATGAGGATATCTTGTCAAAAAGAAAACGCCCTTTGTTAATTGTGCTTATTAGTGATGACGAAGAAAACATTATTTAATACATATTAATATGTATTACGTTTGATGAAAATTGCTTTAATAAATAAATTTCTCCTAATTATAAAAATATAATAATATGTTTTTTTTAAATTTTTAGAACCTAACTCCTTTTTTGCGTTAGTTCTTTGTTTCGTATAACACGGATTCGCATAACACGGCATTTTTTAAGAACGTAACAACCGTTTTATACGGAGGTTACCTGTATATATATATATATAATATATATATATATATATATATATATATATATATATATATATATATATATATATATATATATATATATATATACATATATGTATATATATATATATATATATATATATATATATATATATATATATATATATATATATATATATATATATATATATATATATATATATATATATATGTATATATCTATAAATATATACATATATATATACGAGGTTGTTTGATAAGTCCGTGTAAAAATAAAAACTGCTTCATTTTTTTGAATAAATCGTTTTTATTTTTCAATATAGTCTCCTTTAAGGCTTATACACTTCATCCAACGCTGCTCTAGTTTGTTGATCCCTTCCGAATAATAGGATTTGTCCAAGTCTGTAAAATAGTCATTCGTTCCTGCAATCACCTCCTCGTTCGAATAAAATCTTTTTCCCGCGAGCCATTTCTTCATATTAGGGAACAAACAATAGTCCGATGGAGCCAAGTCTGGAGAATAGGGGGGATGTGAAACGATTTGGAACCCTATTTCCATTAGTTTTGCGGCCACAACTGCTGAGGTGTGAGCTGGTGCGTTGTCGTGATGAAAGAGGACTTTTTTGTGGGTTAATCGGGGACGTTTTTCTTGCAACTCGATTTTCAAACGATCCAATAACAATGAATAATATGCACCTGTAATGGTTTTACCCTTTTCCAAATAGTCGATAAAGATTATTCCTTGCGAATCCCAAAAGACAGTCGTCATAACCTTCCCGGCCGAAGGAATTGTCTTCGCCTTTTTCGGAGCAGATTCCCCCTTGATAACCCATTGTTTAGACTGTTTTTTGGTCTCAGGAGTGTAGTGATGTATCCATGTTTCATCTACAGTGATGAAACGACGCTTAAAGTCCTGCGGATTTCGCTGAAACAGCTGCAAACCGTTCTTGCAACACTTCACACGACCTCGTTTTTGGTCGATCGTGAGCAATCGCGGCACCCACCTGGCGGATAGCTTTTTCATGTCCAAATGTTGGTGCAAAATATTATGTACCCGTTCACACGAGATGCCTACAGCACTAGTAATCTCACGCACTTTCACTCTTCTGTCATCCATCACCATATCATGGATTTTATCAATGATTTCTGGAGTGGTGACCTCAACAGGGCGTCCAGAATGTTCAGCGTCTCTTGTGCTCATATGGCCACTCCGAAAATTTTGAAACCACTTATAAACCGCACTAATCGAAGGTGCAGAGTCACCATAATGTTTATCAAGCTTCTGTTTAGTCTCCTGAGGCGTTTTGCCTTTAATGAAGTAGTGTTTAATCAACACGCGAAATTCTTTTTCGTCCATTATTTGACAATCACTCGATTTCCTTGATTCCAACGATTGTCAAACACAAAGGAATAGACCGATATGGCTGAAACTTGATGTGTGTTCTTCCAAGAGGTGCTACTAATTAAAAATAACCTCTATATGCACCAGTAGTGCCATCTTTCGGAATTTACACGTACTTATCAAACGACCCTCGTATATATATATATATATATATATATATAAATGTATGATAAAGATGATTTATGTAAGTTAGATAGAATTTTCGATAGGGATTCAATTTAAAGTTCTATCACCCTTAAAAAAATGTCCTACATTTATATTTATATATATATATATTTATATATATATATATATATATATATATATATATATATTGATCTTCATGCGTAATAGTTTTTTAATTTATTTGTAAGCATAAAATAATATTATATTTTTTAAACTATACATATGTCATTCCTTTATATTTTTTATCACTGTGATTAAAGAAGTAAACATCAGGTAACATATAAATTTTATAAATTATATGATATGAGTAAACTAACATAAAATATATTTTTCCAATTTATGTATATATATATATATATATATATATATATATATATATATATATATATATATATATATATATTATATATGTATGTATGTATCGTTAAAATATATGTATATTTATATGTAAGAGAAATTTTTCAGTTCACAATTTGTCGTAAATGATATTGTTCACATACATTATTTTGAAGCACGTATCAGACTTTCAATAATTTAGAAATATTATATAGAATACAGTAAACACACACACACACACACACATATATATATATATATATATGTGTGTGTGTGTGTGTATATGTGTGTTATTTACAGCATGAAGAAAAACAAATTAAAATTCCATATTATCTTCTAAACTTGCAGTACTATTGAAGATTTAAAAAGTAATAATAATACATACGTATCTCCTCTGCAATTGTAGAAATTTGGTCAAAATATAGGTAGTTTCTGAAATATCTGAATTGAACTAGAAATATTGTTTTTTTTAGATTACCACGAGAATACGATTAAACAAGGCACAAATATTACATTTTGTTTAAAATTTCGTAAAGCATACAAAAAAAAAACACTTGAACTAATTTGTTAAATTCACGACAATAATTGTTTGTCGTGCATAAAAATTTACATATGGTATAGGCGTTTTTAAGATAGTAAAGAATACATCAATGACGATTCAAGATCAAATCGTACTAAAACCGTGACTACTGACACTCATTGAAAAAATGCACGATATTATTGCTGGAGATTCGATGTGATATGTAGGATGCTGGCCAAAGCACGTCAAAGATATAGTTTACTAGATATTAACAAAAAGTTAGATAAAAGGTTTTCACTCGATGAGTGTTGCACAAAGTAACGAAAACCAAGAGAAAACACACGTTGGTCACAAGTAGACGAAAAAAGTAATTATTTTTTACTTTTTAAAAGATATAATAGGCACATTTGTTTAAGTTAAATATTTACAAATGTTGTTCACATACAAATAAAAATTTGTTTCTGGAAATTTTATTTACAACGCAATCAAAATTTTTCACATCTTATTTTACAATATAGTCTCCTCAACTGTCATACACATATACCATAATTCTGAAAACTTTTTGAATTCTGTTACAGATAATTATCAAAGAATTTTTTTAATTGTTTGTCAAACTAGCTTCGTACAGCTTTGATAGCCTCATCATTATTGTGGAATTTTTTGCATTCTAAAAACTCTTTCAATAATCCCAACAAGTAGCAATCAGAAGGAGTCTAGTCAGGGCTATGTGATGAATGAGATACACCATTCCACTTGAGTTGAAGAATTGTCCTTGTTAAAACAGCAATACTGTTTCGAATGAAACAAATTGAATTTTGTCTTTTTCTTTATTTAAATCGGATTGCTAGCTTAATTGTTCATTTAATAGAGTTGAATATCATTGCGTGTTAATATTTTTTTTGAATAATCTCTTCAATTTTTTTAATGTTCTTAGCGTTAACAGGGCTTCTTCCACACAGTATTTGTCATCTCAAAATAATTTAATCTAATCGTACATTCTTGCCTGAGACAAACATTCATTCCTAAATTGTGGTTGAAGTCTAATCAAAATGTCAAAAGACTTGGCTTTTGTGTTCGTGAGAAATTTGATAATGATTCGTTACGCAACATTATTTGGCACTTCTTGTTCAGACGTCGTTACAGCGACTGACTGATGAGTTGGTGAAAGCGCGGACGTTACGGTTTGCAAGCTTAAACATATTTGAACGCCTTACAACGTATACGGCGACACAGATTGATAAAGGCAGGAAATGAAACTAAATTCTGGTTTATATTTGAATCATTTTCGTAAAGAATAATCTTATAGTCAATCCAAAAACAGATAATTATCAAATAAAATTCTTTATAAAAAGATAACGATTCTTAATCTCGTGTGAAAAATGTAAAAAATTAATTCTATATAATAAACATAGATGTCTGGAAATATACTACAATCTTTTAACTTGAATCCTATGAAGATCAATAAAATAATTATTAAATAAAACACGATTTTGAATAAAAATAAAATAAAAATAATTCTCAAAATAAATAGTGTATTATATTTTTTACTGTAATTGATTAATTTGTAATTTTAACAAAAATATTAAAAAATTACAGATAATATAGAATTTTTTTTTAAAGTGATAGAACTTTAAATTGAATCCCTATCAAAAGTTAAATCTAACCTAAAAAACACACATATATATATATACATATATATATAATATACATATATATATATATATATATATATATATATATATATATATAAGTGTTATATATATATATATATATATATATATATATATATACATAAATGTGTGTGTATATATGTATATATAAAAGTATGCTAAAGTATTTTTTTTTAGGTTAGATAGGAATTTCGATAGAGATCCAATTTAAAGTTCTATCACGCCTAAAAAACACTTTAATAATAAATTAGTATCACAATTTTTTAAACGTGATATAAAATAAACTGTAAATAACAATTCAGTGTTGTAAAAATAATTACCTTTTACACTAACTCATTTATTCAATTGTAACATTTTGTTGTTCAGAAGTTCGTTGAGTTTTTTAAGTTAAATTCATTTTTTTCAGATGTAATATTATTAATGAATATATGTATTTTTTTTGTCAGAAGACATACGAGAGATTACGATCGATTTCCAGTTCGAAATTTTCTCAAGTTGAAAATTGAGTATGAGGCTAAAGACTTTAACTCGTAAAAAACTGTCACGAAATTCTAATAATCCTGGCTTTACTGAATTTATATTGTTAAAAAGACCAAATTATTGTAGCATTGTAGCACCAAAAAGAATTATTAATAGTAGCATACACTCTAGTTATTAACGACGTTTTCATTATTCAAGCAACTTTATAATTTCACCCTCGTAGAATTTTTTAATTTTTTTCAAAAAACTGTTTCAAGTGATTTTTTAACGGCTACAAAAGATTATTTTTTCCCCATTAACGGAGTTCTGCAGACACGAAAAAAATGGTAATCGAAGGTGCAAATTCTGGTCAATGCAACAAATGAGGTTAAACATCTCATATAATTTCTAACGACTTTTGCTAAATTATTATATGGTTTGGCATGATGAATTAATAGAAGACAACGCTTTTTTTGTAGGCTGATTTCAAACTTTTTTTACCTGTTACCTTAAATTTATCTAATTGGAAATAATACTAGTTACGAATTAATGAATTTATTGTTTGGCATAAGTTCATAATATAGAACACGTTTACAATTCCACAAAACAAAAATCTAAATTTTCTTGCAATAAATATTAATTTTTGGTATTGTTAATCGTAACTCATTTCACTTTTTCAAATTTTACGCTTGACGGAATAGTAAACGATTAATTCCTCATCATCAGTTACCATTATTTCCAATTGCATTTCAATAATAAAAATGTCAAAATGTTATTTTTATTATCGAAAAAAATATATCAAAATGTCTAAAATGTCAAAACAGATAAATAAATTAAGATTCTGTGAAAAAAATTTATTGGGTTGTTTGATATTTTGAAGAATCCTGTTAACTTTTCAGTTATGCAACACTGCTTGTTTCAATCGCAGTCTTTATTTGGCAACTATCAATTTTAGACGGTCTATCTGAACAAGATGTATAATCAAGGAGGAAATCGTTACATAACCGTTCAACATTGGCATATCCGTTCATAACTAAATCTTCTTCATATCCTGCACAACCTTTCTTTCATATCGTATTCTTGCTTTTTTAATTAAAAACATGAGATGCCAAAAATGTTTGTTATTATTCATCATCTTTTAAATAATCCAAAATCCATCTCAAAAAAGCCAAACTAGAATTTCGTTAAAATGTATCTTGAAAAATTATCTGTTTAAAGGTCAAATAATATAAATGACGTAAGTGAAGTTATTTATATGAGGTGCGTAAAAAAACCGGTTGAGTGTAAGTGTAAAGATTTTTTTTAATATATTTATTGCAAAGTGTAGTGTATTCATTGTACTCTTTTTACGTAGTCATTGGATAAATAGAAACATTTTCGTGACATGACATTAGCTTTTATATTCCTTCGTCAAAGAATGTCACCACCATGCTTTTCAACTTATACATAAAATCTTTTATCTGTTGATCACTTCTTAGACTCTGATCCTCCAAAGTCTCTTAAGGTGGAGAAACATGTAATAATTACTATGGGTAAGATAGCAATAGTATGGAAAATGCTTGAAAATATTCCACACGAACTGTTTGAGTAATGTGTATGTACAGGTAACGACAAGGACTTATCAAGCAAAAAACCAACTTCAATACTTAGTAACCTACATCGACAATTCCGAATTGCCTGCCGTAACTTCTTGAGTGTTTCATAATACGTCTCAGAATTTACGATCATTCTTTGTGTCATAAATTCTGTAGGAAAGATGTCTTTACGATCCTAAAAAATCGTGGCCATAATTATTAGAACTGATTACATCTGCTTAAATTTTCCAACTTTGGCGACCAAATATACTGCCACTGTAATGATTACTAATGGGGTTTTCAGTAACGGCATTCGACTTTTAAAATTGAATAAAAAGAGTTGTATGTGAGGTATGGCATAAATCTTTATTGCGGATTAAAGTACATGCAATTCTATGATATTTTAAAAATAACATCGTTTAAATGGCCTCCACGGTTTCGTTTGCAGAAGTCTATTCGAAAGATTCAATTTTGGGTGACTCTTCCACATAAATTACGTTAGATTTCAGCGATGGCTTATTCTTCAGGTCGTCAGTTGTTGCTGATTTATTGGCATAGATCAGAGACTTTACGTATCCTCAAAGAAAAAAGTTTAAGAGCATTAACTCGTATGATTTTGACTGCCAGTTTACATCACCTCTTCTCGAAATAATATAATCTGGAAACTTTTCCATCAATAACGCCAATGTGTCACTTGCTATTTGGCATGTAGTATTGTCTTGCTGGAACCACATGTTGTTTATCTCCACAACATCCAGTTCGGGCCAAAAAAATCGGTTATCATCTCTTGATATCTTTCGCCGTTGACAGTTACCGTCTCATCTTTTTCATTTTGGAAGACGTATGGCCCGATGACGCCGCTAGATCAAAATCAATACCAAGCAGTAAGTTTTTTGGATACAAGGGAAACTCTTTAAATTTTTGTGGATTAAAATCGTCCCAAATCCGACAATTGTACTCGTTTACGAAGCCATTCAGCCATAAATGCGCTTCGTCACTGAAGATGATTTTTTTACTAAAATTTTTATAATATTTTTTTATAATTTCGACGCGTTGTTGAATCGTGCAGTTTCCCAAGATTAAGTGGCAGCTATGACAGAAAACTAACGTCACAGAATGACAGCGCTGTCATTTTAAACATAACCACGATCGGCTATCAAAGTGTAGGCGTAGCTTTTAAAAGACTCTATACTTGCTTTCTGGTTTTATAATTATAATCCAAGTTTTATCGCCAATAACAATGTGATCAACAATTTATCGTAGTTGTCATAACGCTCCATAAACATGAATACCATCGCTATGCGTTCCCCCATATGGACATCTGTTAATATTTTTGGCTTCCAGCTGACGCAGAATTTTTTGTATTGAAGGTGCACCGTGACGATTTCGTGGAACAGCGATCGAAACAATTAGAAATTGTTTATGCAAATCAGAAATTGAGAATTGTCTGTTTTCTCGAATTTTTTCATCCGTATCTTTTTTCAAATCATCCGTGACTCAAAACATATGTCCACTTTGTTCCTCATTATGCACATTTCTCATACCTTTGTTAAATAACCGACACCATTTTCTCACATTTCTTTCATTCATTATTCGTTAGTCGCACACTGATCTGTTAATTTACACCGAACAAAACTTTTTAGAGTTTAAAAATCATATCACTCTCTGAATTTCATAGATGACTGAATTTTGGATGTTTACATTCATTTATGTTTATTTTGGAACTGTGGTGAATTCACTTTAACACAAATGAATTTTTATCCCCAACACCATAATGGTTATGAAGTATTCAATAATTATTTATTGTTTACTTTTTGTTTTTAAAAATAGTCGGTTGATGCGCATTTCTATGGCGATGCTATCATCGCCAGAGCTTTTTTGTGACAAAAATAAGTGATTTTTAAACACTCATAGCCATTGTGGTATTGAGGATAAAAATGTATTTGTTTTTATATTCATTCTAAAAGAATACAGAAAACGGAAAAAAAGATTTAGATCGAAACAAAGGCTTACGTATTCTACTATAGGGGTTTCAATATCTACGCCGGAACTTTTAAAGTCGATCGTGGTTATGTTTGAAATGACAGTGCTGTCATTATGTAACGATAGTGTCCTGTCATAGGTGCCATTTAATTATAAAAAACAACATGTTTCCAAAACACGTCGAAATTATGAAAATTTATTATAAAAATTCGTGCTTAGTTCGTTAAATTTTGGTGAAAAAATCATCTTAAGTGACGAAGCGAATTTTTGGCTAAATGGTTTCGTAAATAAGCAAAATTGGGACGATTCCAATTTACAACAGTTCCAGGAGCTTTCTTTGCATCCAGAAAAACTGACTATTTGGTGTGGATTTAGGTCGGGTGGCGTCATCAAGCCATACGTCTTCTGAAATGAAAAAGACGAGGCGGTAACTATCATCGGTGAAAGGTAAACTTTTTCGAGGAGGAGGGGGCGCTACGTTAAATTTTTGATCTATACCAAAAAAACAGTTACAATTGACGACCTGGAGAACACGTCATTAAAGCCATTACTGAAATCCAACCCGATTTATGTAAAAGAGTCATCTAAAATTGTGTCTCTTAGATCGATTATTGCAAACGAAACCGTGGAGGCCATTTGAACGATGTTATGTTAAAAACATAATGGCATCGAATGTACTTTAATTCTCAATAAATATTTCCACCATACCTTATACACAACTCTTTTTATTCAATTTTAAAAATCGAGCACCCTTACTGAAAAATTCATTAGTTATTTAAAAGACAACTGACGTAAAAAGGAGCGCTAGAATAGTTTGTGCGGCTAATATGCACATTCGGTTCTTACTTTCTGGACTAGCTTTATATTTAATTAAACTCAAAGTTATCACAGAAAAAATAAGAACTTTTCGAACATCAATAGATGGATAAAATATCATCTTATAATCAAAAATAAATAAATAAATAAATTCAGTAAATAGAAATTCGTTAAAAAAATCCTACTTCATAATGACTTTGTCTTGTTTGTGTCTTCTTATTAATTTTATTTCTTGATTCACTTGATTATTGATGGATAATAATTTTTTATATTATATATATATATATATATATATATATATATATATATATATATATATATATATATATATATATATATATATATATACATATTACGTATTCGTGTGTGTGTGCGTGCTTGTATAATAATATACATAGAGTAATAAAAATATAAATTGTGCAAATATGATGTATGTGTGTACGTACGCGTATATTTTGTGTAAATAAATAAATATGTATAGGTATGTGCGAATATGTGTACGTGTGTGATTTGTGTGCATGTGTTTGTTGTGTGCGTGTTCCGTTGTGTGTGTATGTGTGTGTGTGTGTGTTGGTGTGTGTGCAAGGCATTCGCGGTGGCGGCGGTGATATTCGCACGAGGCCATCCGAGCGCGTTGCAGCGCACCCGAATCTGCACGAATTTATCGTGAGTCTGCTGTTGGCGAGTAGACAGTTGACCGGCAACGTCATAGTAGGCCGGGTCAGCTTATGGTGAGACCAACGAGGCGAAAAAACTATAACTATTTTTCATGTAGCAAGGTAATTATCTTATCGTACCATATTAGTATTTTTTTTAAAAAAAATTTGCAAAGTGTGTATAATTTGTAGTGATACGATTTTCATTTTCTAATCGAACGAAGATACCGTACAGTGCGCATATTATAAGTAAATAATACGATTTCAATGATGCAACAATGTGATATGTATTTTATGTGTACCTAGTGATATTTATCTTCGAATCAACTCGAAAGTTTTCTAATGACTAGTTCACGTGGTTCGAGGTTTTTTTTTGTCAGATTCGAATTTCGTCCTTAAAAAAATCTGTGTGTTCTTAATAGTATCTTCTCTTGTGTTCATTTAAAAATAATCGCCGAGTGTTTTTCGATCCGAATTTTAAAACAAAAGTTCCAGACAGTGCGAATCGTAAACGAAAACTTCAGAGAGCACCAAGAGCGCCGCGTACGGAACGTGCGGTTTAACATTCAGACGAGAGTCAAAATCAGGAAGTCGTGCCGTTAATTTCAAACTTTGAAAAACTCGTACGGACGATTCAGTTTTTGCACGAGTGTCGGCTGTGTTCGGCTTTTAATTCTTATTCGGGTTTTTATTTTGTGTTTTCTTTTTTTAAAAAATATAAAAAACAAACTTTTTTTCTCATATCGAACAAATTATCCAATCGAGTGTTTCGTTAAAGAGAACTCGGCGCACAGCGAATACAAATAATAGTACAAACTTCCTGAATGGTTATCATTGTTGAGGGCATGGTTTCCCGCGCGCCCGCCTTGTTGTCGATGAAGTTTTTGTTTCTATACGCGCACTCTCTGTTATTTTATTGGTGTTTCTTTCTTCTTCGACGGCAAGTAATAATTTTTGGCAAGGCCAACATTGGGCCATCTCCTTTCCTATATCACCAACACACACGCGTGCACTACTGTGGCCTTGATATAAGCTTGTCAAGGTAAGTTAACCCTTAACTGGTGACAAGCATTAACGCGCTTAAATTGACGGAAATGCGTCGATGAATTTTTATTTCTAATGCAATCTTTTTGACGTCATCCGTTCAGGGTTAATTATTTTGTATTTTTTGTGTTTAATAATTTCATTTTAAATACTATATGTATATATATATATATATATATATATATATATATATATATATATATATATATATATATATTATTCATCGTTTTATGTATGTTAATATCGTTTTTCTTCTTTAAATAAAAAGAAACGTATCGGAAACAAACCACAAAAGAAATATAAGTATATAAAGTTCAGTTTTATTATAACACGTGTATATAATCTATATAAAAGTTGAGGGAATTACATTGAACACATTGTTTTACGTAAGAAGCATGAGCAGCGCATTACATATTTTATTGCATTTCAATTATGCGTCTTGAAAATGTTTACAATTCTACGTACAACAAATTTAAACACTTATGCTACTTTGTATATTTTTATATATAATTGACTTTAATACTGATTTTATACCTATACGTGTATATATATATATATATATATATATATATATATATATATATATATATATATAAAAATTCATCAATGTATTTTTATTTCAATATCTATATTATAATTTAGGAATACTATTTAGAAAATTGATTATACATTACAAAAAAATGTGATGTGTATATATATATATATATATATATATATATACGTTATAAATATTAAAAGTTAGATTACTTTTTCAAATAAAATTGTTAGGTAAAAAGATAAATTTGTTCATTAATGACGGCAGATATAAGTAATAGTCTTTATTTTTTACAATACTATTATCAATACTATATCAGTACAATACTATATCAAATTTGAAATATAATAAGTAGATCTTTTCAACATGATATTAATTTAAGAATTGAATATAAATTAGGCCTCATTAGAAATACTATTATCGTATTTTAATTATAATGCTTATTTTACTATTACATTATATATATATATATATATATTATAACTTAAATTCCTTTTTCAAAAAAAAAATATTGAATCAAGATTAATTTGTTTAGGATAGTTACATAACTGATATAGGCAGTCATGCTTATATAGTATTTTTAAGTACTATTTTTGTAATATGATAGATTTTCAACTTGGATTTAATTTAAAAATTGAATATAAAATATTGTTCGTTCTAAATATATTTGTTTTATTTTAATTAAAATGTTTTTGTATATATACATATATATATATATATATATATATATATATATATATATATATATATACATATATACAAACTTATACATATAAGTTATCAATATTAAAACTTAGATTACTTTTCAAATAAAATTGTTAGCTAAGAAGATAAATTTGTTCGTTAATAATGGCAGATATAAGTAATTGTCTTTATTTTTTACAATACTATATCAAATTTGAAATATTATAATTAAATCTTTTCAACATGATATTAATTTAAGAATTGAATATAAATTAGGCCTCATTGTAAATACTATTATTATATCATTGTAAATACTATTATTATATTTTAATATATATATATATATATATATATATATATATATATATATATATAATAACCCTTTTTCAAAGAAAAAAAATGAATAAGGAGATTAACTTGTTTAGTAATGACAGTTACACAACTGATATAGGCAATCATGCTTATTTTTAAGTGTACTATTTTGTAATATGATAAATAGATTTTCAATATGGACTTAATTTAAAAATTCAATATAAAATATTGTTCTTCCTGAACATTACTTATATTTTAAATTATAACGCTTTTGTATATATATATATATATATATATATATATATAATATTATAAATGTGTTTTTGAAATCGTATTTATGTGCCCATAATATTATTAAACATTATTTTTCATTATTATATTATATATCTGTTAAGCATTAAATAATATTATTGTATTATTATATTTATGTCGTTATTAAATTTTTGAATGTCTGAAATTAAATATAAAATCAATTTTGTGAGTAATTTAAGTGAAAGAAATATATTGAATCGTTATTGTAGTTTGAAAATTAAAATTTATTTTAGGACATTGATTTACTTTTTAAATAAATGTATATGCATTTCGATTATGTTTATATATATATATATATATATATATATATATATATATATATATATATATATATATATATATATATAAATAAATAATTATACATATTTTTCGTAAGATTAGTTTGAAATAACTTTGGTCTTCTGTTTATAAATAAATCTGAAAATTTATATTTTCAAAATTACTTTATATCCATTGAATACTTCATTATTTGAGAGTTTTTTTTTTTGAGAATATTTCAATTTACGTTTTGTGTTGTTCAAATTTCAATAACGGATATTCTTTCTTGCATTAATTGGACACATAGGATTTAGGAATTAATGAAACTAACGAATTTTAATAATATGTATCTATATTTTGAGTATTTTAAGATACTTTTTAAACATTTTTCATTCTTATAAAAAGTAAGAATGTTTTATATTAAAATTACCTATTGTTTAAATAATTTAGAAAATTTTCGTTTTTGTTATATATACATATGCATATTTTTGTGTATGTATATTTTATATATATATATATATATATATATATATATATATATATATATATACACATATACAAGAATCGTTTAATAAGTATTGTAAATTTATTTATTGTTTTATTTAATTAATTCATTAATTAAATTAATTTTTTCAATTTAGTTTTTCAAACTTTTTTATCATGCTTATCAAATGACTCTCGTATATATATATATATATATATATATATATATATATATATATATATATATATATATATATACATACATATAAAAAATTAAGATGGCGATTTTAATACCAAAATTAATAAGTTATAATTAAAAAAATTCCACTGCTTTTTCTTAATAAATTATCAAAAAAAAAATACCACTAGAATAAGTATTTATTTTTAAATATTTTCTTTCTAAAAATATTCTCATATATATATATATATATATATATATATATATATATATATATATATATATATATATATATATAATATATTAAATATTAAATTGAAAATATAAAAAAAATTATATAACTATTTGTTGTGAAGTGAACTTCATATAATTACATATTTTATAAAATTCAATTTAGGCCTAATTTCTGCATAAAGTGTTTTACTTAGGACGTTAATAAAAATTGTGTTATAATTCCATAAAAAAATGAAATAAGTTGCTCAGTTACTTAATATTTTTATTTGTATAAATATTTATATGGAAGTATATATATATATATTTACACGAGGGTCGTTTGATAAGTATGGTAAATTTATTTAATTTTGAATTTAATTAATTAAATAATTTAATTAAATTTTTCAATATAGTTTTTCTTTTTTACTATACTTATCAAACGATCCTCGTATATATATATATATATATATATACACACACACACATATACACACAAACATACATATACACACACATACATATACACACACACACTAATGCACATAAGTCATGGTACACATGGGTAATATAAGCAATTTATTGATATAATTCAATGAAGTCGTTAAATTAAAAAAAAATATTTAATTGAAAATAAATATAATATTTATTAAATTTATTCATTATATAATATTCATTATATTTATTTTCAATTAAATATTTTTTTTTTAATTTAATGACTATTGAATTATATCAATAAATTGTTTGTTACTCATCTGTGCCATGATTTATGTGCGTTTTGTATATATATATATATATAAAATTATATTCACATACAAAAAATAAATTTTAATCTCGTGAAAAACTAGGAACTAAGTCAATTATTGATGCAATGGAACTTGCGGAAATAATGAAAGTCGAAAGTATTAAAATTACAAAAATGTGAATTTTTTTTTAAAATGTCCGTTAAAGGTGTGAGTTTGAGTTAATAATTTTTTGTTACTTCAGTGTTAAAGAATTGAATTTAGAATTTTTTATGATTTTTATGGAATACAATTATTTTGATATAATTATTTATACTGATGTATTTATGAGTATATTTTGTGTGTGTGTTTTTAATGTTCGTATTACTTCATGAATGTTTTTAAATAATTTTTTCATACAATTAATCCAACTATTTGTAATTATGTATGATTATTTGATGCGATTCGGTGTTTTTTTAACATTCATTTTATATAAAATTTAAAAAAAAAACGAGAAAATGAGTAACAGACAAAAATTGAGGAATTGGATTGAAATAACTTAATAAATTATAGTAACTTAAAATAGATAAGTAAAATTAATATATACATATATACATATATATATATATATATATATATATATATATATATATTTCTATGTATATTATATTAATAATTTAAATATTTTTAATAATTGTTAATTTAATATATTTTTTTTAAATTTCGTTAATTCCCTAAATTAAATAGAGTAATTATAAAGAAGTATAAATAAAATATTTATTTTAATTGGAAAATAGTTAACTTTAAACTTAAATTTGATTAAAGTTATTATGAATAAATGAAATACAACACTTATAAATGTAAGTTTTATAAATGTAAGTAATATACGAGGGTCGTTTGATAAGTATGGTAAAAAAGTAAGAAAAACTAAATTAAAAAAATAAATTAAATAATTAATCGAATTAAACAATAAAGAAATTTACCATACTTAACAAACGACCCTCGTATATAAATGTAAGTTCAAACAATACAATTATTTTCCAAGGAAGAGTATGCACTTATACAGAAAGAAAATCAAATATGAATATTTACTGATATTAAAAAATATTGTTTTACATGTCTGGCATTGAGAAAATTTTCGGTTGTTCATATTCGTATAAAAATGGGCTATAAACGCACACATACGTCCGCATACCACATACCTTCACGTTTATATATATATATATATATATATATATATATATATATATATATATATATATATATATGTATATATATATATATATATATATATATATATATATATATACATACACATACACACATGCATTCATACATACATACAAACAAACACACACACTGAGACAGGTGTTCTATACAATTGATTCATAAGTTTATGAACGTATAAAAATATTATTTTATTTATTTTAGTTTGTCTTATTTTATATTTAAAAATTAAAATATATAAAGTATATTATTCTTTATTCTTTTATATATATATATATATATATATATATATATATATATATATATAAACGTTCAAAAATGTATCAAGGAGAACGTATATTGATTTTTTTTTAATTTTTATAATTTGTCTTAAATTTTTTTTCAATATTTTTTTATATTTTGGTGTAATTTAATAAAAAAATAAAAATAGTGATGTAATTCATTTTCTAATCAAACAAAAAATGAAAGAATAAATATATTAATGTTGTATTCGTTTCTCCTGTTTATACTTTTTACATGCGTTTATAACAATATATAGATAAATATAAAAATACAAATCGATTTTTTTAATAAAATTAAATTATTGCTTTTGAAATAATTTATAGAAATTAACATTGTGATTATTTCATGTTGAAAATTAAGTTTTTCAAGATGCTACTTGAAATTATAATAAAGTTATTTAGAACTGATGTTAGTATGTTTAGAAATCTAGTTTTTAAACAGATTAAATTATAAAATTTAGTTTTTCATAAAATTTTGTAAGAATCATACATTTTTTATTTAGTTATACGAATTTTTTTTAAAAATTTTTAGAAATTTCTGTTTTAAATATTTTTTTGAAAACATGTTATTTTTTGTATACAAATAAAATATTTGGCCTATAATTGTTTTGATTTGAATTAAAACGATTTATTTGCAAGAAATTGAAAATAATATATCTATATGCTAATTATACTAATTTTACTTTATTTTAATAACATTTTTAAAATATAGATTAAAATATATTTTATAGTTATATATATTTAAAAATATTAATGCAAAAGTTTGAAATCAATTATAAATGAATAATTTTTTATTTGTTCATGTCTCTGTTCTTATCAAAAATTCGTAAATATTTTTGATATTTGTTATATAATTGTTTTTTTTAATATTTCGATTAACATACATTTAAGGTATTTTTTATGACATATTAATTTCTAAATTTTACAGTATATGTCAATAATTTCAACAAATAATGAATTATTTCATTAAAAAAATATACAAATGAAATTGATTTGTTTAAGATTTAAAGTCTTCAGTAGTAATTTTTGGAAATAAAACTATAATGAATTTATGGAAGTGCAGGATGTAAAAAATACGTCTTTTTTAATTATTTATAATATTTATGGTTTGACAAAGATTTACAAATTTTTGTATATTAAAATAATATTTATTGGTAATTGTTGTAGCAATTACAAACATAGGTTATTGGATATTATGTATCAATTTACGATTTTTATTAAATTGTACATAAGTTTTGATGATCTTATAAGAAATATCTGTTGATTATATTTTGATAATATTTTTTTTCAAGAAACAAATTTTATTTCCAAATAAATATATTTTGTTATCAACAGGAATTATACATTTAAAATGTCATTCGTAATTATTAGAGAAATTCGCGAGTTCTTAAGGAAGTAATTCGTATATGATTCTTATTTTTTGTTAGATATTTTCAATTCGCAATATTTACTATGTAGAACCTATAAATATAGACAACCGTACTATTTTTCCACAATTTTTTGCAGCTGTTAATTATTAGTATAATTCGTATGTTTAGTTTTAAGTAACTTCATCCTTTTGATTTTGAATAAATCTGACAATTCATATTTTTAAAATTATTTTACATGCATTGAATATTTAATTTGTATAAAGTTTTTTTGGAAGTATTTTTCTGTTTAAATGACATATTTTTCTTTTATATAATCTTACAAAAATTTCTATAACAAATATCCTTTTTGCGTTAATTTGACAAATAGGATTTAAATATGAAAAAAGCTAACGAATTTTAAGGGTATATTCATGAATTTTGTTTATTCTAGCATACTTTTTAAATATACTGCATTTTTTATAAACAATAGGAATGTTTTAGATTGGAATTATCTATCGTTAAAAGAAATTAAATTATTATCCGCTTTGTTTATATATATATATATATATATATATATATATATATATATATGTACACGTAAACAAACATATACGTTACTAATTAGATTGTAATGTAATTAGCATTATTAAGTACCTTGAATTAATTCATAAAAATGAATTTTAAAGTGATTTACAATTCAACGAGAATAACAAATTGCAGTTTTTAAGTAATAGGAATTTGTATTTATTGTTTTAATATGTGATGTTTAATTTTTAGTATATGTAATAAAATTTTAAATAAAAAAATGTAAATATGATTATTAAATGTTTGTATATATATATATATATATATATATATATATATATATATATATATATATATATATATATATATATATATATATATATATCATATATCATCATCATATATACCCACATCAGTCCACTACTGGACGAAAGCCACAATGATGCTAACATTCATTGGTATTTGGTCATATTCATTGCTGACCATTGGTGAAGAATTTTTTATTCGAATTTACTCCTTCTTAAATTTTTTTACAATTTGAGGTT
>CP092091.1:41980490-42000490 GCA_029203775.1 Neoneuromus ignobilis
CACACACACATACACACACATACACACACACATACACACACACACATACACACACACACATGCACACATACATACATACACACACATACACACAGACAACACACACACATACACACACACATACACACATATATAATATATAATATATATATATATATATATATACGAGGTCGTTTGATAAGTATGGTCAATTTATTTATTGCTTAATTTAATTAATTAATTAATTAAATTTAATTTTTCAATTTAGTTTTTCTTACTTTTTAGCATACTTATCAAACGACCCTCGTATATATGTACGATATATTAAAAAAATGTGTTATGGAAATTATAATGTTTACATAAAATATATTTACTTCGCCAGATTTCACGAATCAATTAGATTATATTTTAATTATATTGTTGAATTGTAGAAAATGATCGATATTAATTATTGTATATTTATTTATATTAGGAAAAATATAATATTTAATCTGTACACATATATAAACAAATTATGTGACGTGTTATATATATATATATATATATATATATATATATATATATATATATATATATATATATATATATATATATATATATATATATATATATATACCTGAGTCTGTTTTATACGGTAGATACGTTCCGCAGAAAACCGCATTAAAAAAACCCCACAAAAAAGACTTAACTTACATTGAAAAATTAGTGATACGTTCCGTAATTTTCAAAAACTGCATAAAACCAAAACTACAAAGTGAATTTACTTTAAAATTCGCATAAAAAATCAGGAAATAAAGAATGCTAAAAAAATGTCAAATATCTGCAAAAAATTGATACAAAACAAAGCTTTTGACTTTATTTTTTAATTAACTATTTAATTTATTTCAAAGCAATATGTACATATGTGTAATTTGTTTTAACATTTTTCATACATATTTTAGTTATCATCGCAATAATATCTGCACTGTTTAGAATAAAAATAAGAAAGAAAGTGAAGAGCTGCACTGTTTTCAAGTCATGTAGGCCAAGCCTTTTTCCAACAGGCATTTATAGTCTGTTGTTTTATTTGAGTAATAGCAAATGCAACATGATTTATACAGTCAAAGATAGAAATTTTTTTCCAAGTGTCGGTTACTGTTATTGACTCTTTTTCTAATTTATTCAATATAAATTGAAAAGTGCGTTTAACGTAATATTGTTTAAAAAAATTTGGCAGCTTCTTCGTCTGCCGATACAATCGCGCCTGTAATATTCACGTTAAGCAGTACATTCCTTTTCAAAAACCCGGTTAAACATCCTTTTCTAGCCGAAAATTCCTTATCAAATTGAGAAGCGGAAGTAAATGGCTCTGATTCCTTCATTTGTTCATAAAACTGAAGAGCTTTTCGTTGAATTAAATAACCACTTAAAGGAATTCTTAAAAAAAATTCGTATAAATAGATTCCAAGAAGAAATATGAATCGCATAACTTCAAAATAACATTAAAAAAATTCGCACAAAAACAGATCCAGCTATATATATATATATATATATATATATATATATATATATATATATATATATATATATATATATAAAGCAATTTATTGATATAATTCAATGAAGTAGTTAAGTTAAAAAAATTATTTAATTGAAAATAAATATAATATTAATTATAGTTATTTTAATTAAATATATTTTTTTAATTTAACAACTTCACTGAATTATATCAATAAATTGCTTGTTACCCATGTGTGCCATGACTTATGTGAGTCAGTGTACGTATGTGTATATGTATATGCCAGTGTCGTATATGTATAAATATATATATATATATATATATATATATATATATATACTGGTAACCTCCGTATAACACGGTTGTTAGATTCCTAAAAAATGCTGTGTTATGCAAAACAAATAACTATTACAAAAAAGGGTTAGGTTCCAAAAATTAAAAAAAACGTGTTGTATTTTTATAATTTAGAATAATATTTTTCACACAAATGAATTTTTATTCCTAATACCACAATGATGTTATCAATACTAAGCATCATTAACAGAGGGTGTTTTTTTTTTTTTGGACAAGATATCTTCATCCTCTGAACTTACTTTAGCATTATCTTGACTTCTATTGTGTACTTTTTGTGAAAATCTGTTATTTTAGATTGTTAGTGTTTAACTAAGAAATCTTTATAAATTTTGTTATATGGTACTAAGCACTTGTGAAATTCTCTCTTAAACTTTTCAGTGGAAGGATGTTCACGTATGAAATATTCGTATATCTCCAACTGTTCGGCTAAATCTAAGCTTTCCATTACCCTTTTTAGAATAAAGTGTTTGCTTTTCGTTTTCATCTATGTTATCGTTCCCTTAATTATTTCGACATATTCCAGATGTCATTTCCATTAAATTTATTTTATCAATTTCTTCTTCCACCAGTAATTTATGGATATCTTTAAGATTCATATTATCAAAATTCTCAAATCGTGTTATAGGAATGCCGTGTTATACAAGGGTTACCTATAGATATATATATATGTATATATATATATATATATATATATGTATATGTATATGCGTATGACATGACAAAAAATTGCATACATCATTGTTGAAAGTTAAGCTTTTTTTAAACGTGATAGAACTTTAAATTGAAATGAAATAAATACTAATGAACCAAATAATCATTTATTTGATATTCTTCGAAAGATCATTTTATGGCATTATTATTTAAAAATGATTTTGGGTATATGTACACCACAGCTACCTCTGACATACTGCATTTTGTCAGTCCAATTTTGGGTCACTTTTTTAAGAAATTGGTGCTTTATGTCCGCAATAATGCGAGTTGGCTTCTAATGCCTCTATAGTTGCTAATTTATCAACATAAACCAGAGACTTCATATATCCCCAAAGAAAATAATTCACAGTCATCAGATCACACGATCATGGAGGCCAATTACAGATCCATTTTTGGAGATAACGTTATCGTCAAATTTTTGTTTCAATAAATCGATTGTTTCGGTCGAAGTATGGCACGTGGTACCATCCTGCTGAAACCACATCTCTTCCAGAGCGATGTCATGTTAATATGGAAACAAATAATCATTGATCATCATTCTGTAACGTAGACTATTGACTGTAACGTGCTTTCCGTCTTCATTTCAAAAGAAATAAGGTCCCATAATGCCACCAGCATGCAATCTGCACTATACGATATATTTTTCGTGAATCATTTTACGATTAATCTCACTCCAAATGCGGAAATTTTGCTTATTAATGCACTGTTAACCAAAAAATGAGGCTCATCACTGAATAAAATATTGTGCTATATAAGTTTTGTGAACAGAACACTAATTTTTGAAATAAATTTTTACAATTTGAAAATGTTACTCAAGATTAAAACCTTTCCATAGTGATTTGCTAAAGTATACTGAATTCAAATGTCAGTTATAGCACACAAACTGACAACTGACTTGACAGATATCTCTATTCAAAGTTCTATCTAATCTAAAAAACACAGTTAATTAGATGAAACATATTAATGTTAGAAATTTATATTTATTTTTGATTATCAAATATTTAAAAAGAATTTTATAACGCAACCTTTTGACGATGAGTATCGCTATCAAAATGCATATTAATTTTTATTGTTTGAATAAACAAAGTAAACAATAAGTAATTATTGATCACTTCTTAATATATTGTGGTATTGGGAGAGGTAATTCATTTGTATGAATTTCATAAATTATTTATTTTTCTTAGCTGCTAAAATAAAATTGTTTTTATTTTTGAATAATTTTGAAAATAATTACTACAGTACTAAAACAAACAAAAAAATCATTTAATATTCCGACATTTAGTATTCAAAAAACACTATCTTTATTGCAAATAACGTATTTTAAATGGTTTTGCATCGATATTATTAATTACAAAAAATAATTAGGACTAATTTCATTCCATTGTTTAAAAGTATTTTAATTTATTTTGGTATATAATACAATTTTTTCTAATTCATCTTTCGATCAATTTGTATAGATGCTCTATATAGGACTAAGGAAAGTGTCTAGAATTGTTTATTGCGATAGACAATTTAATTATTTCCAATACATAATTTGTTGATATTATTAGTTAGATTGCTGTTTAAAATATTTAAATAATTATGATATGGATATAATGAACTGCAAAAAATAAATATATGTTTAATGTAAATATGCTTTATAAAATGACTAATTTTTTATACTAACATATATATATATATATATATATATATATATACATATATATATATATATATATATATATATATATATGTTTGTGTGTGTGTGTGTGTGTGTATGTTTGTGTGTGTGTGTATTAGATATGTTTTATATTTATTATGAATATGAAGTAAAGGAACTGTTGTGTTTAAAAATATTTGCATAATTTTTTACAGTGCTAAAAAAGAAAACAAGAAATGAGAAATAAGATTACAAGGTTATGACCATGACAGTATCGTTATATGATAATGAAATTCAGATAATGTAGGCAAGAGATTAAATCTGAACATTAGGTTCAGAAAATGGAATGTACACGTATCAATTATAATGTGGTGATGATAAGTTGGTTATTAAATTTATACTGGAAATAATATACTATTTTTCATTATAAAATGTTGATTTAGCCTAATGTATTAGGTCGTGTATTATTAAATGTCGAATTTTTCAATTGGAAATCAAAGAAAAATCCGACATTTCATATTACACGGTCTAATAATAAAAAAATAATAAAAGTTAGAAGTTGAGTTATGAGCATTGCTAGAAAACAGAACACTAAAAATGGAACAAATTTTAAATCAAAATTAATAAAACCTTTTTCATAATTATTATACATAGTTGTTTAAACAAATAATACGAATTGTATTCAAAATGTTATTTGTCAATAGTAAATTACCAGTTGATTTTTTTTGTTTTATTTTAAAAGCTTATTACTGTAATTAAATTTAACATACGTGATAATAGACAATTAAACATAATCCTACATTATATTTAATAGATTTTATATAATTTTATTTATGACAGCCTAAAATGTCCAATTTTGATTTTTATAGAAATATTTTACTTTTTTAATTTACAATAATATACTTGTGCTCACTTGAGTAATATTAATTATATTAAATTTGTACTTAGTAATATATAATGTTATGTACATATAGGGTAACCGAAATGAAACTGAAGGGTTTAGACATACATTTATTTGTTTACTATAATTTATTATTTTTTACTATACTTCCGTCTTATTTGGGTCAGTCTATTTATATATATAAAACCACATATTTCAATTTTTATCCAAAGATTCTCGTCTGATTACAACCCATTTTCTTTTTTTCTTCTCTACCTATTTTCCTCAATTAGCTCTCTTCAATAATTACATGTCTGATCAAAATTCCTGATAACTTTTTCGTTTTTGTTCATTTTATTTAGATTTTCATCATAGAAACATGCATTAAATTTTATACGAGTTTTACTATAAATTATTTCAAGTCATATTTTTAGATTGGTTTTATTCATATTTTCAATCATTTTTAACCCTTTTATTTTGCAAAGATAAAATCAGTGAATTAAAGAATTTTTGGACTTTTAAAGTTTTACAAGTATGTTATCTCATGATCTAATGACTTGAATGTTTTTTGTATATATATTTCACTAAAATTAATTATTTTATATAACTAAAAAAATGAAATTTGGATAAGAATTAAAAAATATCAGATATGATAGATAATATACAGTGTAAAAAGAAATGTATAGTTTTGAGTAAATAATACAATAACAAATCTATTCAAAACAACTAAATTAAATTAATTAAAACTCATATTATCGAAAGTGATTAAAATAATTTATGAAGAAAATAATATTAAATGAACTATATAAATAAAATAGTAAAATTGGAAATAAAATCATATTTTCAAATAATAAAGACTTCATATAGAAATTAAAAAATATATTCTAATAATACAAAAATATTTGTAGAAATTTGAAAAAAATATTTTTTTACAAATTAAATGATTTAACCACAATATCAACAATTTGTATGCATAACTGAATCAACACCATTCCAATGCCACAATATTTTATAAATGTTCAATAATAATTGTCAAATCATTTTCAGATATATTTATTTTTATAATTATTTATTTATCATTATTACAATGTGGTGTTATAAAACCTCAATTTTATAATCGTATGCTTAGATAATGACAGATTGACTATTGAAATGTGCATTAGTAAAAGAAGTGAATAATCAGTGATTATTGAACGCTTATAAAATATTATGATGTTAAGGTTAATGACTCCATTTATGTAAAAGTAAATTAATCATTTGACTATTAATGCACATATTTTCATTATTGAAATAATTTTAAATAATAGATAATACATAATGAATACAAATATATGTAGATATAATGTTGTAAAAAAGAATCGAAATAGAACAGAAAGACCAAGGAAAAGAAATGAATTGTTTAAACTGCTACTAAAGTTTATTAACTTATTTTATTGCTTAAAGTATTAAGTGCTACACATTTTTCATAAATTGCATGAATATCGAATATGGCATTTTTATAGAATTTATTTACAATTACACATAATAATATACTTCTTTCATGTGGTGATAGTAAATTGTAACAAATAAATTCCTAAAATAAAATTATATAGTAGTAGTATTTTATAATATAAAAAAATTATAATATTCACTAAATTAATAAAATATATAAATTATTTATGTACGATAATAACCTTCAACAAAGTTAAATATGTTTGCTTTAATAAATAATACGCGTTCAAGCATGCAAATCATTCTTTAAATTATAAACTAACTGTATTTTTGTTTATCAAATACAATTACAAAATTCAAATTTGTGAACTTGAAAAATAACTTATAATCATTTTGTAATTAAACTATTCATAATATCTTTTCAGTGTTTAGTATTTTAAAGTATTAGAAAATAATAAATAGAAAATACTTCTCTCTAGTTTAAAAAAATTATTATATAATTGAACGGAAATATTAATAATCACTTCCTTCTTTGTTAAATTATCTGTTGCTTGATTAATGGCCTCAAGCACATATTCTTTTAATTTAATATTAATTTTTATCAAGTGCAAAAATATTTTTATAATATTTTTTATGTACTTAAATTGCTATTAATTTCCTGGCTGACTATAGTAAAAATAATATTTCCGTATACTGTTGTAACAAAATGTTAATGAACAAGAGAGCGAGCTTTGTGCATGTGAGTTTTTATGTGTGTAATAAAATAATTACATATGTATATATATATATATATATATATATATATATATATTTATTTATTTGAACACAAAAGCATGCATAGATTCCGGAAAACATGATGATGTGAGATGAACACAAGATACGTATAATTACAAATAGATTATATATAGGGTCATCCAAATGTGACACCTAGATTTGTTTTTTATTAAAAAGAAACTATACACATGTTTCTTTTTAATAAAACACAAATCTAAGCTTCAGATTTCGATGACCTTATATATATATATATATATATATATATATATATATATATATATATATATATATACATATACATACACACACATACATTGATTTGAAAAATAATAGGTACAACTAAATATTTTCTTATTTTTAATATTTAAAAAATTAACAGAACAAAATTAACCAAATAAATTTATTTTACATATATAAAGTGTAAACAATCTAAAAAAAACTAGTACTAAATAAAAAAAACACAAAATACAATATAAAAGAAAACAAAAATTATTTTAGTAGCTGTGCAAAATAATAGGTACATTTCTAAATTAGAGTTGTGTAAACTTTTTTTAATTAAAAAAAAATGTCTGAAATTTGGTAATTAGGGATGCATATTTAATAATCAATTGTATATTTTCTATTTTGAATAATATTTCTGTATTGATGCGGCATAGACTCTATTAATTTTCTCAAATTACCAATGGGGATATTTTTTCAAGCTTTTTTAACAGTTTTCCACAATTTTTGTGTTTTTTTACTTCGATTTCAATTTTGTAATCTTACTGTCAACCTCAACTTAATAATATTTTCAATTGGGTTAAGATCTGATGATTGTAATGACCATTGTAAAATTATTTTGATCAAATCATGCTTTTGCTGCTTTAGATGTATGTTTAGAGTCATTGTCTTGTTGTAGTATCCATATGAGTGACATATTTTCTTCTGCATGTTTCAGCATTACATTTTCTCATATGTCAACATACCACTTGCGTCATTGTGTTCTTCACCTAGTGAATTGGTTCAAGTCAATACCATGAAAATAAGCCTCAAACCATTATACTTCCACCGTCATGCATTGTTGTTTTTAAGGTGTACTTAGGATATAGAAAAGTATTTTTTCGAACGACTTTTGTGTGTCATTTCTTATTTATCAATAGATTTTAATAATCTCAATTCACACGATAGCGGCGAGTTTCCTGAATGATACGCATTTTGATTTTTTCATTTCGGAGCACCAGAAGTGGAGATATCTTGACAATTGTATAATAAGGAAATTTCGTCAGAGATTTGAAAGTGTGTAAAACTCACGATTGTTTTGGAGATTTTTACTTGAAATTTCTAATGTGTATATTGCACATACCGACAAAGATGTAGTATAATTTGTAAAGTCTTCCGACTATTTTGAGTGTATAAAAAATCCAAAAAACACCCATATTCAGAGATGAAATAAAAGAATACTCCCATAATGATATTTGTCAGAATGGACAGACATTGGATCAAATTAAGTGGATCATTTTTGGAAAAGGCCTTGATCCAGCAGTGGATAGAAAAAAAATGATATTAATGGTACATATATATAACATTTCTTCATTTTGCCATTTATTTTTATTTGTAAAATATGTATTATTAATAACGTGAGAAATCTTTATAAAAACTTGATTATTGTAATTTACAATATAAAATTGACAGTTTATATTAATTTAAAGCAATAAAGACTTCTTAAAATCAATTATGTGAATGAAATAATGTATTCTAATAATAATACTTTTAGTGATAATAAGTTTCAATTTTAATTACAGCTGAATGAAAGTTTTATTTAAAATTCCAAAAATTTTTTTAATTAACACAAAAAAAATAGTTCTTTGTGATAATGTACCAAAGGAAGATAGGTTAGTAAATAAATATTGTATGCATAATATTTTTTATTGGCAATTAAATTTTTTTATAAAAAATTCAAAAATATATGACTTATATATAAATATATTTATAAATCAATTATTAAAAACAATCTAAGTAAATCTTAGTATAAAACGTAACTTTTTTTGAATTAAAAGGAAATTTCAAATTACTTTTAAATATAAAGAACTATGAAATTAATTTATATTTAATTACCTATATAGTATTTTTTAGGTCGTGTAATAAGAAATGTCGAATTATTATATCGGAAATAATATAAAAAACCGACATTTTATATTACACGACCTAATATTTTTATATATAAATTAATAGATAAATATTTTTTTTTATATTTTTAGATAAAAATAAATAATCTTCGAAAACATTTGATATTTATAACGTGTGATTGATTTCTCGAAGCTTTATTTGTTACACACTGTCTTATTTGTTTAATGATTTGGCTCGTTTTATTAGTGAACACCTAACAATTTTTCTTGTACGTGTTGCTAGCCCAATATAACTTGGAGTGTAGATGTACCAGGCACCAAATCTGTGTGTCTTATGAGGCTTTCTCGTTCATTCTCTTTTATAATAATGTGTAAGATTTATACGATAATGATTATAAAATTCTGTTGTAAAATACTTTTCTATCTAGTCACAGTAACTATGCAGCTTGTTAACATTCGCTAGTCAAAATATTTATGATTAATTCGTATATTTTAAGAAGTAAATCTGAATTTTACTTTCAGTTTTACGTATTTAAAAATCATTTCATGTCAGTATTTCAAATGTCATATATCGTTATAAATATAGATTACAGTTTTGTAAGGAATCCTTACCCTCTAAATGATATTATTTTATTAAGAGTACAATAAATATTGATTACTCATTTTTTGGTTCATGCGTGTCACGGTAACGCTGATATTTTTTTCTTAATAAATATAGGTAACCCTTCTATAACACGGTAAATAGGTTTCTAGAAAATGCCATGTTGTGTGAAACCGTGTTATATGAGACTAGGAGTTAGTACAACAAGGGAGGTTACGTTCTGAAAACTTATTAAAAATAAATATTTTTTTTTATTCCGTATAACAACTTCATTTTTATTAAAAATATTAAAATATGTATAATACAAAACGTAAAGAAACAAAATACTTAATAGTGTGAACTTAACTTAATTTCAATATAAAAATATAAAATGCAACTTGAGAATCTTGACATAATAAAATTCGGGTATTCTCCTAATTGTATGTTAAGTATACATATATATATATATATATATATATATATATATATATATATATATATATATATATATATATATATGTGTGTGTGTGTGTGTGTGTATTGTGCACCTATAGTATGTAATATAATTTTCTAATATATAATATTTTATAATTTTTTAATATATTTTCTATGATAGAAATAGTGTCATCTTGTATTGTAGAAAGGTTTGCGTAGTTCAAAACAAAGTTTTCGCAATTTTCCTAACGTGTTCGAGCGAAACCGTGTTGTAGGTTGCCGTGTTATATGAGGGTTTCCGCAATTTATCTTATCATATTAAAGCGAACACGTGTTATAGGAGGGTTACCTTTACATAAAATAGATTCTTGTGCTTATACTTATTGGGCCTTTCCACACTAATCAGCATGCATACAGTATTTATGCCCATTACCTCTCGTCACACATCCTCTTATCACAAACTCCCCCACTTAATAAAATTAATTTTTCGGTAAGAGCGTGTGAGACGAGTGGTAATGGCCGTGAATACTGTATGGCTGTTGACTACTGTGGAAAGGCCCAATCAGTATAAGGACGTTGGTATTGCTATCGAAATGTATATAAGTAAAAAATAACATGTAAACATCACACATTAACATTTTATAATGTTAATGTTTCCCCATTAACTTAACTGTCCCAGAACTCTTCATTCAACTTTCCCAGAACTTGGTCCTTTTGTGTCCTTTTCTGCTATAAAGTGGTCGAGGTAATTTTTGTAGTCTTCCAATAAACTGAAGTTCTTTTCGTTAAGCAAATTTTGTAGCTACTAGAATAAGTGATAATCCTAGGACGTTAAGTCAGGGAAATACGGTAGATGGGGTAGGACATCCCACCCAAGTTGCACCAATTTGTTTCGTATCTGTAAAGAAACATGCGGTCTTACGCTGTCCTGGTGAAAGACTACGCCCTTTATATTTGCTAGTTCTGGATCGATAATTGCCTTTAATTAATCAATTTTGAGAGCAGTACTTATCTGAATTTAACGTTTAGTTATATGGAAGCAGTTCGTAGTATAGAACATTCTTCCAATCCCACCAAATTCACATCGTTACCTTTTTTAGATGTAAACTGGCTTCTCGAGTGGTTAAAATTTTTCATTTCGTTTTGTCTAGGATATTTTTCGATCCACATTGTTGTATACGATTCATTTTTCATCACCTATAATAATCCGTTTTGAAAATAGGTCGTTATCATTGCGTTTCAAGAACATATCTCTGACAGAAATACGGTCCATCAAATATCATTTTGTCAGATTATATGGAACCCAAACATCGTAGTTATTTTCAATTAAAGTAGTGATTTGGTTATTATCGAAAATCTTAGGTTTACCAGAGCTTCTCTATTCTTTAGATCAAAATTGCTACTTTTAAAACGGACGAAATACTTACAAACAGTGCTTTCTACTATAACATCATCTTCATAAACTGCACATATCTTTTTTACCGTTTGGGCAGCGTTCTTCCCTTTCCGGAAATAAAATAACGTCACATTGCGTAAGTACAAATCATTTACGTGCATTTTTAAGTTTCAAATTAACGTATCAATAAGTCACTAAAAGATATTTATCAAAAAATATGTACAAATGTCACCTGTCAAAATTATAAATAACCAAACATGTCAGATAAATAAGGTAAGCATGAAATTACCTTTAGTGCCATCTATTAAAAAACGCTACGAACTTTGTTTCAACCCAATACAACAAAAAGCAGGAACTCGATGAGAAATTGCATTACATTTTTGATATAAAAAATATTTTTTTATTTTTTTTGGAATAAGAAATCTACTTCTAATCACTATTTGAAAAATTAAAAGTTTTGTTATTTTTTACAAGTTAATAAAACTTTGTAAAAAAATAGTTGGTCGTATAATTTATTTTCCAAAATCAAGTTGATTGCAGAAAAATAGGCTTGTATAAAAAAAAACTGTCGTCAATGTATACGCATGCATACGCAAATATACATTTATTGTGTACATATACATGTAAGTAAACAAAGTGATTAACGTGCATATTTTAAATAGTCCATAGTAACTATTGCAAATATATTTTATGTGTAGGTGTATGTGTATTATAAATATATATATATATATATATATATATATATATATATATATATGCATATATTAATGATCGTGTGTATTTTACGCACACATGTATACAATATCATTTTTTTTTTAATAATGTACACTTGACTGCTGATGATAGTCGCTCGATCCAAGGTTAATACTTATGATAACTCGATGCAAAATTGCACGCGCGTGTATGTAACGAATGCGTATTTCAATGAAGAAAACAGTTCAGATAACTGCCAAATATTTCTATTCGTGATGGTGAATAGATGCAATTTCGAGACACGCATATTACGTAACATGATTGTTCGTGTTAGTTTTTGTTAAAAGGACAATATTTATTTTTTTAGAAAGTGCCCACATGAAATGTTGTATTGCACGTATCATTGTACTAAAAATATCTTATTAATCTGTTGTTAAAATGGCAAACCGCAGTGTATTTCGCAATCTTACATTTCTTTTTGTGGGTATGTTTATTAATAAGTAATAATCGTATTAAAATAGTTACGAATGTATGTAAATACATTGTATGTGAATATCGTATATAAGTTGTATTTGCTTATTAACAACACTTATGATTTGTATCATTTATATTGTTATGTTTGTTAAATTTATATTCATTATAAATGTTAAGAATGAATTAAGGACAAAAAAATAGATTATTTTATCTTAGGTTATATTTTCTTAAAATATATTTTACAACGAGAAAACTTTTAATATTATTTATACAAAAATGTTTTTTTACTATTATTATAAACAATATTATTTTCATAATAACAGTTATTGTATTTTTTTTAAAAAAAAGAAAAAAGTTGCATATGTATTTTTCAAAAAAGTACATTTTCATAAAGGTATTGAAAATTGAGTTTAATAGACATTTGATATATTTTTTATAAAAGTATTAATTTATAGTACAAATAATATTAATAATTTAATATACATTTTGGGTTACATTAATTATATGTAACCCAAAATTATCTCACTATATTATAACTATAGAGAGAAAGAGGGAGAGGAAGAGAGAGTCATCCAAATGTAACGCCTAGATTTGTGATTTATTGAAAAGAAACATGTGTATAGATGATGTATAGGGAAACATATGTATTGTTTTTTTTTTAATAAAATCAAATCTAGGCGTCACATTTGGATGATATATATATATATATATATATATATATATATATATATATATATATATATCATAGTCATCAATCTTCTCTTGTCCACGATTGGATGAATATGTTTCCCAAAACATTCCACTACCAACGATTCAGTGCCTTTATTTTATATTCTATAACGACGGATTTTCGAATGTCTATCCCATCTTTCTATATATATTTAATACAAGAAGTTATCATTCATATTGTTTATGTTAAATATCGATATTCAATATAAACTAATTTTATTCATTTGAAAATATAAACACTGTTCAAAAATATAAAATATTCATTTATGCACTAGAAAAATTATCTTTTCTAATGTTAAAAATTATATACATATTTTATAAAAACAGTATGGATTAGGTACACTTGTACAAATCTCAGCTAGTAATATAGTTCCGAGATTTATTGGGTATTCTAGATAAAGGAGACCAAATAAATTTTATTATACTTTATCTTTTGAGCTTTTATATATATATATATATATATATATATATATATATATATATATATATATAGAGAGAGAGAGAGAGAGAGAGAGAGAGTATTCCAATAAAAATTCCAGAACTTTGACAGTTGATAGCAGCCATATTAGAATTTTTTTAAGCTAATTTTTACATTTCAGTTCAGTATAGTTTGGAAAATTATCATGGAACATTTAGCTCTTAGAAATTGTAAAAACTTCAGTAGGCATATTGAAACCGGAGTTTAATGAGTCCATTATTTCACGAGATGGACCTATTGTTTGGAAACAAAGATCATTTGATCTAACGTCATTGGATTTTTTTCTGTGGGGTTATGTAAAATCATTGTTTTATATAGATAAATCACAAATAACAGAAGCATTTAAAATAAACATTGATCATGTGATTCTTGAAATTGGACCATCATTATGTGAAAGAGTGACTAAAAATTGGACTAAACGAATGTACTTCTTCAGTGAAAGTCATAGTAGTTAATTGCGTTTTATCAATAATGTCATAGAATATGCCTAAAAAAAATAATTTAATACTTTTTATTTTATTTACATTTAAACTTCTGTAACGCTTATTGAAAAACCCTTTATATATTTGTAGATACCTGTAGATCATAAATTAGCCATTAATAGGTAATAAACTTTTATATTGTTAAATTGTTAACATTAGTATTTAAATCTTATTGCGATTATAGAAATTGTACAAAATTATTACTTTTATAAAATATAAGACCCTAAAGTTTTTTTAAGGAAAATATTGTAAATAAATTGCAGTAAATATGAAAAGAATAAGAAATGGATATAATTACTGGTTTTACCATAAGTGACATACAGAGCTAAATACATTCTTTTTTATATTTTTATTGTCAATCAATTTTTTTATCTTGTTATTTGGACTATTGTTTAGACACATACAAATGAATCAATTACCATGACGTCATAAAATTTTATAAAGGTGTTTTGGTCATATTATATATATATATATATATATATATATATATATATATATATATATATATATATATATTGAAAAAACTTTGTCGGATTTGCATTAATGTTGTTAAATTATTGTAGTTTATATTTATAAATTATGTAAATAATTTGTATGTGAGTTTTAATATACATATTAATTAATTTGCGAATAAGTACTTAATTAACTGTAATAAAGGTGTAAATGAATTGTGTACATGTTTTATTGACTGCTATATTCATGTATATATAATGAAAATAATTTAATATAGTTAGAACTCTTAGTGTTTCTGCTTTATATTCTCATGGCCATTTAGTACTTTTACAGAAATTTTACATTTAATTTTTTTTTAAAAATATATATTTATATTTAATATTATTTCAATCATTGATGAAATGAGTATATTAAAAAATAATAAATATAATTAATTAACTAAATGTTGTGATATCAATGATATGTTATTTTGTATCATATTTTGGAAATTTTAACTTTTTATGTTATTTTTTTTAGTATGTTTTATATTCTATTTTATTCTATTTTCTACTCTTTTACACCTTTTCAGTGTATGAGTTCGTGAAATAATTTTATGATAAAAATTGTTAGAATATAATTTATTTATGATGAAATTAAAAACATTTCATCAAATGACTTAAAAGTAACGGATAATAAAATTTATTTGACAACTTTTATCAAGAACTACTAAAAATCATGAACTTCAAATCGTGCAAATTTTTGTTAACAAAATGTGATATTGTAATATATATATATAGTTTCTTCTATTGTATAACTAAATATTTTTTTACAATATATATAGAATCATCCAATTGTGACGCCTAGATTTGTGTTTTTTTAAAGGGAAACAAAAGAAAATATACACATGTTTATTTTTAATAAAAGACAAATATTGACGTCCCATTTAGATGACTATATTATTTAAAATAAATTAAATTGACTGATATTAAATAATATTTATTATAAAAAATTTGAAAATACAGGTAACCCTCCTATAACACAGTAGATAGGTTCCTAGAAAATACCGTGTTGTAATTATTCACTATTTTATAATTTTATGATATATTTTCTATAATTGAAATCGTGTTATCTAATGTTGTAGAAGGGTTTCCGCAATTTTCTTATTGTGTTAGAACGAAACCGTGTTGTATGAGGCTTACCTGTAATTTTATATATACCTATATAAATATATATTCTGGTATTATAATAATAATATTTATTATGACTGAATAATTTACATACCATTTAGATTAATAAATCTTTTTTTAAAAGTGAAAAAAAATAAGAGCGTTTTTAATTTTAATATTTATTGCAAATTATTATTCTTTAATATTGCATATTTTCTTTTTTAGTATTTTTAAGCTGTCTTAATAACTGATTATTTGTGAATAAAAAAATATCGAAGTATTTAAAAATCTAATGCTTTTGATAACAAATTGTGTAATTATTTATAGAATTTAATATTTGTTAATTATTATTAAAAAAATTCATATGTTTATTATATATATGGTCATGCAAATATAACCCCTAGATTTGTGTTTTATTAAAAAGAAATGAAAAAAACTATACACATGTTTCCTTATACACATGTTTTTTTTTTATTAAAACACACATCTAGGCATCACATTTAGATGACCCTATATAAAATAATCAAATATTTAGTAATATGATTTTTTAATGTAATTATGAACTGTTATGCTCATATAAAATAGTATCTCATTATAAATAAGTATTAGAAAATTAATAACATATTCATATAGAGTAACAGCGTAGTATTGACAATTTATTTTTAATAGACTTTTTAGAATATTTTATTTCATTTTTTCTATCTGATATATAGACAAAAAGTGTTATTAAAAATATATATATCTGATTGTAATTAAATTGAATAAAACTGTTTTAATAAAAAAATCAATATATGACACACACACACACGCACGTATCCACATATTCACACAATCACGTATTCAGCTACATAATACACCAGATACATACATACATACACACATATAAACACACACACACACACACACACACACACACATATATATATATATATATATATATATGTATATATATATATATATATATATATATATTTATATGTGTGTGTGTATAAGTCTGATGTGTGTGTATATATATAAATATGCATATATATATATATATATATATATGTGTATATATATATATATGTATATATATACACGCACACACACATAATTTGCTTATTTAAGCTTATCACGAATTATGAATACGGTCACATGCTCACATAACCTTCTAAGCATATTTTATTGTCATCTTTCTTATTTTATTATTTTTTTTAATTTTAATAAACATGTTTGCTACTGCTTTCTCTTTTTATAATATACTTCAAAAGGATATTTTATAAACACTGATTTGCATTTCTTCCTAAATAAAATTAATATTAAAAATAATTTTATTTCTGATTTATGAGATTTCCTATAATCGAATACACAAACATGTTTTCTTTTTGTTGTGAATAAAGTGTTTTAAAATCACTGAAAAAATGAAAATATTTTTAATCAAGCATTTTTATATTATTTCTAATGTCAGTGTATGATCGCTATGTTCCTAAAAGAAATGTCTTTGTTAAGATATATTTATTTGATTATAATTTTCAAGCAGGTATAAAGTTTGTTTGTATGTATACAACTTTGTTTTTAAAATGTAAATGGAGATAGAAACAAATATAAAATTTAAATATTTATTTTATCACTGCATACAAGTAGTTATATATATATATATATATATATATATATATATATATATATATATGACAAAAAAATAGTACATTATTTTAAAATTTTCATTATCTGATTTGCTTATTAAGTAATTACGTTTATATTTAAATGAAGTTATTAATAAAATTACGTTTTCATTTATAAATAGTGTACATTATATTAAATATATATAAATCACAAAAATATATTAAAAAAATGAATATTTAGTTGATAAAACATTTATTATTAATTGAACTGTTTATATGAGTAGATTTCATATTTCTGTAAATATAGTTTATTGCCGAGAAGATTTATTAATGAAAATGTTATTATTTAAAAAAATAATTTCAATTTTTACATATATATATATATATATATATATATATATATATATATATGACACAAATAATTTACCCAGAAATAATTAAGATATATATATATATATATATATATATATATATATATCTTAATTATTTCTGTGTAGATTATTAGTTACCTTGTTTATATTGGGTTTGACGAATAAATAATATCAGATTTTTAGGAAAAATAGTCATTTTTTAAAATATACAAAACTTTATTAAACATTGTGTTAACAATTGTAGTTCATAATTTTTTGTTATCCTATGAGAATGCTGTAATTTAATCCTTTTAGAACTTTTTAAATAAATTTGACAGGTGCATTTTGTAGGCTTCCAGAGAATCAAAGATTGTACCTTCAAGCGAATTTTGCATAAATCAAAACAGATAGTAATGTAAAGGTGCAAGAACAAGTGAATATGGTGGATAAATGCTAAACATCCTAATTCAATTCCTTCATTTTTTGACGAGCTTGCGAAGATACATGTAGTGTGTATCACATTGATTTGGTGTAATATTATTCCTTTTCTCTTGACTAGTTTTGGTTATTTTTTGTAAAAATTCGGTCTAATTGAGAACAACATTTCGTAGGATTTATCTTTGAATTAAATAGTAAAAGTTTATAATAAAGTATTGCAGTCCCAGTATATACAAAATACGACTTTTTTGGGGTGTAGACTGGTCTTGTGAGTGGTGTTAATGAAGTCGATTCTAGCATACCCTAACATTTTTTTCGTTCCACGTTATTTTAAATAATATATTTTTTATCACTATTAACAATTTGTTTTAAAAATGGTCTGTTATTATAATATAGAATCATCCAAATATGACGCCTATATTTGTTTGTTTGTTGTTTTGGAACTGTTGCTAATTCACTTTACACAAATAAATTTTAACCCCAACACCACAATAGTTTAACGTGTTCAATAATCACTTATTGTTCACTTATTATTTATAATTATATAGTGTATAATTATATCGGTTGATGCATTTCGATTGCAACGCCATCATCGTCAGAGCCTTTCTGTTAAAACTAGAGTATTTTTGATTTTATATATATATATATATATATATATATATATATATATATATATATACACACTAATTTGAGTTTTTTTATCCTTATTCAATCCATCTGCAACTGGGGGTTGAATCTTTCTTTTCATTTCGTCATCTGGTCCGCAAACATACCCACATTTCACAACTTTCCTTAAAAATGTCTAAAAACAAACTAAAATACAACATTATGTAGACTTGCACACGCGAAATAATATTAATGGGGGATTCCACAATTTTTCTAAACAATTACTAAAAAAAATATATAGAGAAACAATCTTGCCATAGTGAAAGAATTTATCAGAAAAAAATTTATTAATGAAAATACTCTAACGAAAAAAAGAATCATTTTGTAAAAAATATTCCCTGTATGTTCACTTTTGCACATGAGTGTATTTTGTATATGTATTATTAATTTTGAATGAATTTATTTCGAATTCATTAACCTTCATAATCGTTGAGAAGGAGTATAAATCATTTCACTATTAATTGACATCCAAATTCTTGAATAATGTTTGATATATAAATTTGTATATTATATTTTCTTTTCACAAAAAATTGCCAAATTTCCTTTTAACAAAATATGCATACTTTAAAACTAGTATTTATTGTATACTAAATATCCTTTCTTAAAAATAAACTCTTCAAAATATTTTTTGTTAATATGAATGCATTTATATACTCAGTTCACGTTTTCTATTACACGCATTTGCATGCAGGTGTTACAACAAGAATGT
>CP092091.1:42005490-42022990 GCA_029203775.1 Neoneuromus ignobilis
CGTCACTGTTGTATTTCGAATCCTCTGATGTATTTTGATATTAACCAGGCATAGTTCCGTGATCTCAATGAAAATAGTATATAAAAAATTGTTTTAACTGCAACTAATTCAGTTTTGCGCAAATTAACTAGTTTTTAATACCACATGATTTTATAAAAATTTCTAATAATCATTATTCTTTTATTCGTTGCCTATATATATATTTCAATATTCATGACATCATCTTCAAAATGTAACGTTGTAAACAAACAATGAGTGATTTTTGATACTTTTATAAAAGTTATGGTATTGACAAGCAATTTGTAGATGAAATATAAATAACTCAATTTTTGAAAACAATACATCATTAATCGTCATAATTATTAAGTTGGTACTTCATAAAACAACAATTTTATTATAAAGTCAGTGTAAAGAATAGAAAAAAAATATTAAAAGCTTTTTAAGCCATTTTATTTAAATACCGGAATCATTTAAAAATTTTAATTAAATTACATAGCATTAAAAAAATATTTCAAAAGATTTTATGATACCGTACTGTGATGATAATTCCATGATTGTTGAAATACACATTGGCGAAAAAATAGAATAAATAATAATTTAACATTAGGAAATTGTGTATTCTTGAAGTAATTATTTAAAAATGATTTAAAACAAGTTCTAAACTAGTAGTAAAAATTTGTTTTTGATTAGTGCGTAGTATCAAAATATGATAAAAAATCTTTAAGTGAAAAGACATTTATTATACATTATTTTTATTATCATTAATAGAATGTTTAAGTTAATTGTTAATTTTAAGTATACATCTGCAGTAGTTTATTATAAACATTCATATATAATAAAAAAAGTTTTTTTATATTAAAAACATATATATATATATATATATATATATATATATATATATATATATCTTTATTATATAACACGTTATTAAATTCATATAATTATGTAAAAAATATAAAAATTGTCATTTCTAAACATATTCTTATTTGTTATGTTTGGAAATTTTACGTCGAGAATTATTAATGATAAATATTCAATTCAAACGTATGTTTGGAACTAATTTCCGTAAATATAAATTATAAATTCTAAGTTTTATACATTTTCGTGCAACATATGATCACGCAAAATGGATTAGCAGTATATTTTTATTTTATTTCAGTTCGATAAATTATCTAGTGAATTTTCAAAATACATAAATATGTACATATTTAAAAAATAACTTTAATATATACTTGATACATATAAACACAACTTGTAGGTGTGTATGTATGTTTATATATATATACAATATATATATATATATATATATATATATATATATATTAATTTTATATGTGTGACCCTTAAATTTGCCTTTTTAAAATATATTTTTTAATAAAAGTTAACATCAATTAATTTTCTGTATATTCTAAAAATTCTAACTGATAAAAGAAGAATATTGGGAAACATTTATATATTCAACATTTATTTTGTAACTATGATTAGTAACTCATTTCAATAAATCAACATTACTTTAAAATGTATCGATCCAGAACAAAATATATATTCAATCAATTTATAATTTTGTAAACGTAAATATTTTAATGAGAGTTTAAATACTATTATATTTAAGTATACTAAATATTGATGTGTACAAGGTGCCGGAAAAGAAATTGAACTTTTTGAATAAAAAAAAATATTTTTTTATTTTTTTCAAATATCCAAATACTAATTAAAAATATAGGTAACCCCCCTATAGCACGATCGTTATGTTCTTAAAAAATTCCGTGTTATGCGACTTCGCGTTATACGAAACAAAGAACTAGTACAAAAAACAAGATTAAGTTCCGAAAATTAAAAAAAATATATTATTTTCTTTTTATAACTAAGAGATATATGTTTATTAAAACAATAATTGATATAAACTATTACATAATAATATATGTTTTTTTATCACTACTAAGCACCATTAAACGAGGGTGTTTTCTTTATAGCAAAATAACCTCATCTTATGATCTTTCTTCTGCAAATCTTGATTCCTACTTTTTTCAAAAAAAAATATTATTTTTGTTTATTTGATTTTATCTAAAAGATGTTTATAAATTTGAGCTCAACATTTATAAACTTCTCTCTTAAATTGTGTGACTTCTTTCAGTGGAAGGATCTGCATTTAGAAAATAGAACTCTAATTGTTCAACTGACTTTAAGCCTTTCTTTATACTTCTTAGGATAATATTTTAAATTTCTGCGTTTGCATCTGTGCTATCGTCGTCTGAATCAATTTGGTTTATTTCAGATACCATTTCCACTAAATTTTGTTCATCTGCCTCTTCTTCCACCAGTAATTCTTAAATATCTTCAGGTTTCATACCATCAAAATTCTAAAACCGTGTTATATAAAAATGTCGTATTATTCGTGGATTTCTTCCAATTCTCAAACCGTGCTAGAGCGAACCCGTGTTGTAGGAATACCGTGTTATACGAGGGTTACCTGCATGTCTATTTTGCATCTGTACAACATTGGATACTCTGAAACAACTCAGATGGATTTTAATAAGTATGTTTTTTGTAATGGCCTCGATGATTCTCTTCATTGCAACTTGAACGACTTCATTGTCATAGTGCAACGTTTCTTTCTTCCACATTTTGATTTCTAGGAAAAGAAAATAGTCTTACGATCACAAACCGGTTAAATATGATGGAAATTGAAAGATGCACATTTGTGCTTTGAAAAAAAATTCGCATGCAGCAATAACAATCCTTGTTAGATGCTGCATTGTCGTGTATTCAGTACCAATTTCACAGATCTATATATTCCAGCCTAATTCTTACAATTACTTGCCACAAACATTCTATAACATCTAAATAATATTCACTAGTGATAATTTTACTTTCTGGACCGACTTCTCGATGAATCTCAATCGCCTTTTGAATCGTAAAAACAAAGAATGTTTCTTCTCTCGCGACTTCTAAAATCTTCATTTTCTTACTTTCAATGACAAAATAATCTATTTCCATAATTGGTTTTCATGATGTACTTAAATCACCACGTCTCATTCTTAGTAACAATAGAATTTAGTAATATGTGTTTTTTTTTGTTCGTTTTAATGTTGTTGTAGTAGTTAACGCTTGATTTCTCTTGGATTTTCTTCAGTTTATGTGACACAAATTGAGTATAAACTACCTTTTGCTCAATTTTTTGTTAATATCTCATTAATTATATAATAAACTCTTTAGATAGCATTTTACATGTCAAATTCGAATCAACAGCAATAATTTCGCGCACTTTTTTAATTAGTTTGTTGATGATCGTGGTTTTAGGATAGTCTAATCTCTTGTCATTGTCGTCTTCTTTGGCATCTTTAAAATGTACATACCACATCTAAATTTTTATGTACGACAATCACAATTGTAAATTTGACATCAGTTCAACTATTTCTACGTTTCTGTGTTTTACTAAGTTTAAAACAATTTTTTTTAACAAAAAGGCTCTGACATTGATAGCATCGCCATCGAAATGCGCTTCAGCTGACATTGTTATAAACAAAAAGTGAACAATGAGTAATTATTAAACATTTCATAACCGTTGTGGTGTTGGGGATAAAAATTCATTTGTGTTGAAATTTAATATTTGCTCGTTGTTTCATTTTATTTTCGTGGTAACATAATAAACAGTATTACCATTTTAACAAAGATATTTCAAAAACTATTTATCATATTTTGACCAAATTAGTCATTTGGTAGAGTAGATATAGGTATATACAAGTAAATATTACTTCTCAAATTTTAAATGGTTCTGCAAATTTTGTCAGAAAAATGAAAGTTCGTTTTTTCCAACAGACTATTTAAAAATCAAACTTATTTATTTTTATTAATCATAATTTGAACGAAAACGAAAGTGAATTTTATAATTTATTTTTTATATCCTAAAATACTTATTTTATTAATATATATTTTTCTCCAGAAGAACAATAATTATATTAATGTAATTACTATTTAATTAAAATTAACAAAAGCTTTTCAGTTTTTATAATTTTCAGTCATATCTAAAAACATATTCACTTTGAAAATATTTTTTTGTGAATGTTGTTCTTATATAAAGTTTTTTTCTTACATATATAAATTAATAACATTACTTTCCTATTGATTTTATTTTTAGTACCATTTCTCGTTAATTTTTTATATAGATTTCGATTTTAAATCCATCTTTAGTAATTTTTTAACAGTACTATAATTAAAAGTTGTGTCAATGGTATAACTTTCATTTGTAGAAATTTAACGTTGAAAATTCCATAATTATTTAAGAAATATTAATATGTGAGTATAATAATAATACATATTTCAATATTTAAAAAAAATTTCAAGTCTTATGTAAAAATAAATTCATATTCTGGAAACAAAAAAATATTATATTTTTCGAATATTGTTTTTAGCTTCTACAACAGATTATACATACCACACTAGCCATTCCACACTAGTCAACATGCATACAGTATTCACGCCCATTACATCTCGTTTCACACTCTCTTACCACTAAACTCCCCCACCTAAAAAAATTAGTTTTCGGGAAAGAGGGTATAAGACGAGTGATAATGGGCCGTGAATACTGTATGCATATTGACTAGTGTGGAATGGCCTATTATGTTCATATCAATTATAATAAAACTTTTTTTATTTTCCATAAAAATGATGTAACATTTTTTTTAAAATTTAATAGATATCAAGAAAATTATTGTATATATTAACTATTAAACTTTTTATAATTTATTGTTTATTAATATAATTTTATGAAAAAATACTGTAAAAGATATAAAAGTTAAACAGTTTAAAAAATATAATAATGTGCTATCTGTTATACTTTATTATCTAATTTAATGTCTTTAAAAAACATTTAATAAACATCAAATTTGACAGCAATGAAGTACAATAATTTAAAAAAGCAGTTTAAATAAAAAAAATATCTTCGAACTCATATTATTTATATATTTTTTGAATTTAATATCCATTTAATAATTGTTCAAACAAACTTTTGGTATTTTAAATTAAACATAAATTTATAGAATTACATTATATTTTCTGTTCTTTTTTTTGTTACTACTTTTGATTATGTATTTTTTCACAAAATGAACGGATTAAAAATTAATTTTTAATTATGTCGACAGAAGTAATTAAATCATAATCTATTACATGAAACATAAATGTTTTCAATACGAAAAAATAACATATTTTAATGTCATAGCCTTTTGACGAAAATTTGTAATTAACATAGGTTTCATTTTCGACGTAAATGAAGAAAGTTTGACACAAATTAACTAATTTGAGCAAAAACTACACATTTTGTTGTATTCGTATATATATATATATATATATATATATATATATATATATATATATATATATATATATATATATATATATATATATATATATATATATATATATATATATATATATATATATATATATATATATATATATATATATATATATATATATATATATATATATATATATATATATATATATATATATATATATATATATATATATATATATATATATATATCTATATATATATAATTTTTATGTAATACGAAATAATATATAATAAAGTTCTTATTAATATGGAAAAATGTAAAGTGTGCGAAATTGTTAATAATTACATTATTTAATTAATAATCGCGTGCTTTTATGAACTTAATCATCTGTGTTTGATTCTATTATAGGTTTTTTATTTTACTTGTTATTTATTGTTGAATAGCACGTGTGCTTTTAATTATTAGCATATAGATTACATTATCAGATTACATTAGAAGTTATTAATAAACGAAATTCTTTAAGTATAAATTAACAAGCAAAGAAGTCAAAAATGTATAATTTAATATAACAATCTTGTGTACTAGAACTTTTCGAATGAAACAGATTTACATTATTTTATATAGAAAATGATGTTTTTGTGATGTAATAATTGTCATTAGCAAATAGAGTACATAGTTGTTAATGCTATTAATGATTTATTTACTTTTTCAATATTTTTTTCTAACGAATTTGTTACATATTGTAAAGGTATTTTCTAAACGTGATAGAATTTTAAATTGAAATAAAACATATACTCATTGACCGTATAACCATTTATTTCATACTATTGAAAAGATTATTTTATAGCATAATCATTAAAAAAAATGATTTTGTAAATATGTGCATCATGGTTATCTCTGAAATACCACATTCTGTTAGTGCAATTTCGGGTCACTTTTTTTAGAAATTGAGGTCTTATGTCCGCAATAACACGAGTTATGTTGACTTCTAATATCTCAATCGTTGCTGGTTTACCTGCATAAACCAAAGACTTGACATATCCTCAAAGAAAATAATTCATAGGCGTCAAATTACACGATCGTAGAGGTCAATTCACAGGTCCATTTCTGGAGATAACGTTATTGCTGAATTTTTGTTTCAATAACGCGATTGTTTCTGTCGAAATATGGCACATGACACCATCCTATTAAAACCACATCTCTTTTAGATCGATGTCATGCAAATTTGAAAACAAGTAATCATTCATCATTGTTCTGTAGTGTACACCATTGACGATAACGCACTCTCCGGCTTCATTTCGAAAGAAATAAGGTCCGATGATGCGACCAGTATGCAATCCGCACCATACGGTGCATTTTTCTGGATGTAACGGGCTCTCGTGAATCACTTCATTATATTTTTCTATGTGCTTGAAGTAATTGTGTGCTAAGCATATAAAATTTTTCGGCAGACCTTATATGTATACACGCACACACACACATATATTATATAAGGAGACATAATTCATGTCTTTTAAGTTAAATTGGGTATTTACTTTGCAATAAAGAATAATGATAACTATTTATGTAAAGTGAATTATCAAAGAGATATATTTTCAATTTAACGTTATATTTAACATAGATTAGATATTATAAAAGTTCAAAATTATTCTTTACATTTATAACTTTAGACAAGTGTTGTGTTCAGTTGTTTTACTATATAAAGCGTTGAAATTGAAAGTGGAATAACTCCATTTATTCATATATTGAGATATTCAAAAGTTTTCGTTTGAATGAATTAAAAAGTATTGGCAAACATTATTAAATTCGGATTATGTTTTTAAAACTATAAACTTGTTAAATTTTATTATGTAAAAATAATTAATAAAATTGTTAAGGAAAATAACCGATTTTTTTTAGCTACAAATGTAGTTATTCCACTTTCTTTTTTAACAAACTGAGCAGTTTATTTTTTTTAGCAAAATAAGTCCATTTATTCATATATTTAGATAAAGGTTTGCGTTTGAATTAAACGAAAAATCGACTTTGAAATATTTTCAGTTATATTATATAAACATTAATAAATAAACAATTATTGTGTATTTATAAATTTTTCAAAAAAAAATTTCAAAAATTTTTCAAAAAACGTTTTAAAGGAATTTTCTAAAAAAAATTTTCAAAAAATTATAATTTCAAAATGCAATTTTTTAAACCTTTTGATTTCATCTAATTTCTTATTTATTAAATATATTTATTTTTTGTTTTAATATAACTAATATTTTTATAACTTTATTTTTAGTTATATTATAACTAAAAGTGAATATCTTTATTATAAAAAGTTGAAATCAAAAGGTTAAAAAAATTGCATTTTGAAATTATGATAATTTTTTTGAAAATTTCTTTAAAAAGTTTTTTGAAAAAATTTTGGAAAATTTATAAATAAACAATTATTGTTTATTTATAAATGTTTATATAATATAACTAAAAATATTGCAAAGTCGATTTTTCGTTTATTTCAGACGCAAATCTTTATCTCAATGTATGAATAAATGGACTTATTCTACTTTCAATTTTAACGTGTTTGCGATAAAATTATACAGAAAATTTCATTTGATTAATTTATAGATATTGTACACCCTCGACTGTGTTATTATAAATATAAAAAGAGCACATCTATGTCTACCTAAAACTGTCATTAACTCATTTTTTCCAAAAATTAAGTTTTTCCACTTTCAATTTTAACGGCTCATATATAATTGTAACAAAACTTTTTATGTTAATATAATATTTCATTATTTTTTTCCATACCGTTATAAAATTTATTTTACTTACGTACTCAAATTTATAATTCTATATCAGCGCAAATTCATAGAAATATATTATAAAAAATATACCATTTATGTTAATAACTTGAGATATTCAATTAAAAATGTTTTAAGAATGAGAATAAATTATTATTATTTTTTGTCCCTAAGTTGTATTCACATTAATAACTATTTAGGTTTTATTCGACGCAAAGTTCTGCGTCCATTAAAAATTTATTTCAACGTGTACGCATGCGACGCGTATGTACCCACACAATTTTTTTTCTTGATATTCAACGCCCACGATCAATTCTTTGTTTTTTTTTTTAAAAAAAAACATCAAAGTGATTGTGCCAAAAACTAATAATAGTACGAACGTATATTTGATTGTCTGATGTATTGTTACTGAAAAATAAATATACTTCTTTTATTATAATTATTTTACATTGTCCATCCATTTTAATCAGAATCGGCTCAATGCTTCATTTCTGAATTTCTTTCATATTTTTGTATCATGTTTCAGGCTCTAATTCGCTTTTAATGCCAACAAATAACTTCTTACTCTATCCTCTCTTTTTATTTTTGGATCTTCCCGCAGACCACTTTATTTTTGGTTTCTATTTGTATAATTTTTGATTATTTTATCATCTCCCATTAGTACATATTCTAGACACTCTATTTAGTTATTACAATGGCTATTACATCTTTCTTAAAACATTTTGTAAATCTTTACATTTTTTTATTGTATATTTTTAATTGAGAATCCTAGATCTTTGTTAGTATATTTGATTCTCAAAACCTAACTTATTCTTTTCTATTTTTTTCGAACGTCCATGTCTCTACTCCATACGATAAAACAAGTCTCACTATTTTGTACATCTTTAATTAATAGTTTTTTGATAAAAATTTCGTAATGAATATTTTGCTCAAATCATAGACACCATTTTCAATCTATTTTATATGGTATATTATCTCTTTTTCTATTTTTAACAGATCATCCGAAGCTTTTTGGAATGTTTTGCAGAATTTTTTTCTAGAGATGCATTACAGGTCCTTTACCCAATCTTCAACCTTCAGGACCCGGATATTCCTGTTTACTTAGTCATGTTATCATCGACTTTTTGATATGGATGGCTTGATTCAGAGCCGAATTTCCAACGGTATATTTTTCAAAATCTCTTAGGCATTCAATCTCCTTTATCGCAGTAAAATATGATGATATCAGTGAAGAGGCATTTTTTTTTATAATACATTACTAAATTAAGCAGAATGAGAAGTAACTTTAAAATATATGACTTTATTGGAAATTATTTCTTTATCAAATAGAAAATAAAGATGATGTTAGCAGAATATTACAAATATAGTTACTAGATGAAAATATCTGGGGTGACATTTTTTAAAAAAACACGTATATCTTTAGATTTTAAAAATCTTAATTAATATTTTTTAAATAGTCATTTCAAATCTTATAGTAACAAATGTTTTTGATTCGTGAATAAGTAAAATGTCTTATTTTTCTAAATCAATTTTTGTTAATAAATTACTAATATATTGTACATATATGTGTGTACTGATTTCGAACGTATAAAACATGAAGTAAATTTTTACAAAGCAAAAACACTTGATTTACTGCGAAAATAAAAGTGTTTTTTTAGGTTCGATAGGGATATCTGTCAAGTCAGTTGTCAGTTTGCACTTATACTACTCATATCACCATAACACACACACACACACACACACACACACACACACACACACATACACACATACATACATATATATATATATAGAGAGAGAGAGAGAGAGAGATAACACTCCTATAACACGGTAGATAGGTTTCTAGAAAATGCCGTGTTGTATGAAACCATGTTATATAAGACTAGGAGCCAATACAAAAAGATGGGTTAGTTCCGAAAACTTATAAAAAACAAAAAAAACATTTTTTTTATTCCATATAAGCAACTTCATTTTTTGAAAAAAAATAGTAAAATATGTACACAAAACGTAAAGAAACAAAATACTTAATGGTGTGCATTTAACTCAATTTCAATATAAAAAATAAAATGCGACTTGAGAATCCTGACGTAAAGAATTCGAGTTTTCTCATAATTTTATTTTAAGTATATATATATATATATATATATATATTAAATTACATAACATACTATGGGCACCACAATATTTGTATATATATATATATATATATATATATATATATATATATATATATATAATGTGTGCCCATAGTATGTTATGTAATGTTCTAATATATAATATTTTTATTATTTATTATTTTATAATTTTCTAATATATTTTTCATAATACAATAAGTGCTATCTAATGTTGTAGAAAGGTTTCCGCAATTCAAAACAAGGGTTTCCGCAAATTTCCTAACTTGGTCGAGCGAAACTGTTGTAGAATACCTTGTATGAGAATTACCTGCATGCATGAATATTTATATATATATATATATATATATATTCATACATGGTTATAGTATGAAATTAGTTTTTTATATTTTATTAGTGTATAAAATCTTTATTATAATGACTTAGAAATATAAAGTATATTTGAATAATAGTTTTTTATTATAATAATGTTTACTTTATGAATTTATATATTATTTACTTAATTAGTTATAAAATCTCATTAATCAATTGTTTTTAGACTAAATTTGTTTTCTTTGATGTAATAGGCAATATATTATTTTGTTTGACAAGATGCCAATGAAAAGTAAATACAAACTAATATACTCGTATATACATTGATATGTATTTATATATATATATATATATATATATATATATATATATATATATATATATATATATATATATATATATATATATATATATATACAGTAATACCTCGATTAGTCCTGCTTCGAATAGTCCGGTTTGAAATTTCCCCAAAAAAATTTTATACTTGAAAAAATCCTACTAAAAAGTTTTTCTTCAAAAAGATTCCAAAAAATTTGTACATAAAATTATGTTTATACGCAAATTTTCAAGTTTTCCCCTTCATTATTAAAACATAAAAAAGAAAACCGAAATCGTATATGCACATTATGTTCATCGCATGCGCAGTTCTAGTTTTGTGGTCTTTTTTTCTTTGTCTATTAGTTTTCAATTCGCAACTCTAGAATAAAGTCGATTTTTTGATAATTAAATTTTAAAAACTCATTTGAAAATAAATTTAAAATGAATATATAAACCCCCGATTTTGTTTCATTGATACATACTAACATTTGAATATATTACCCTAGTTTTATTTACTGAAAAAAGAGGAAAAATTTGTTTGGAACCAATTAACGTTTTTTGTATTTAGTTAATGTTTCGATTAGTCAGGTTTTAATTAGTTCGGCTAATCAGTGGAACCGATTAACCGGACTATGTGAGATATTTCTGTATATATATATATATATATATATATATATATATATATATATATATATATACACATACATACATATATACACATACAAATATATGCATATTGCGACAAGATATTTATTTTCCTAGTATGATATCATTCTTTTCACATATAAATGTTTTTATTTTTAACATTTTTGTTTGTAGGTTATTAATGTTTTTACATGTAATTATTTAAATATATATATTTGTTGATTAAGGTATATACATACTCATATGCATACATACAATCGTACATACAATCATACATATCATCATAGTTGGTATTATAACTATTAGTAGAATTTGGCCTATCGAAGAACAACTCTTTAATCCTCTCTTTTCAATGTGTTATTCTTCTATCCTTTTAATACAATTGTCCCTAGATTATTACTCACACTATCCATCCGTCGTTCATAAGAGTCATTTTTTTATTGTTGTAATTCCTTACTTTAAACATTCTCTTTAGCATCCGTTTCTCTCCCATCCTCTCTACATGTAAAAGATACATTATATTTTCGCTTTTATGTATCTTATATTGATTTATCCCTGTATCAGTTATTTAAGTTAAATATTATAGCGTATCCTCTACTTATTATGATATCTAATTGATTCATGTATCCTTTATAGGATTTTTCTTTCAAAGCATCTTAGTGGATTTTTATTCGTTTGCACTATTGTCCAGGTTTTTGAACTGCATATATCCATAGGGCGAACCAGCGTCTTATATATTATATTTGAATTTTCGTTGTTCGTGTCATAAGCTAATTTCTAAATAACTATATATTTGCTTGATATGCATTGTTTGTGGTTCATGTTTTTTCTTTGATAGATTCACTTATATCACAAAAAATATTCAATAATTATATATTATTCACTTTTTTGACTATAAACTAATGAACATTTCGGCAACAATGCTATCATCATCAGAGTATCGCGTTATAAAATTTAAACTAATTCTTCGTTAAACATTTCTTATATACTATTTCTTGTGTTTTTTCTTATCTTTATTCAACATAACTCTAACTAATGAGCAACTCTTTCTTTTTGATTATATATACAAGGGTTGTTTGATAAGTATGGTAAGAAAATAAGAAAAACTACATTGAAAAATTTAATTTGATTAATTAATTAATTAAATTAAACAATAAATAAATTTACCGCACTTATCAAACGACCCTCGTATATATGTAATGTGTGCAGGAATGTGTATATATGCATTCTGTTTCTAAAAGTTCTCTTACTATTAAATGTAATTGAAATTTTAATGATTTGTGAGGTCTGTTCGAATGGGTTAAGTATTTATGTTATGGTATACAAAAATAATTTTATATTTTTTTGTTAAAATTGCGTATTCTAAATTTGCTTTTTTTAAACATGCTTATATATATATATATATATATATATATATATATATATATATATATATATATATATATATATATATATATTAGTACCATCCAAATATTTTGTAATTATATTTTTGAAATATTTTCAGTAATGCAAAAGACTAAATAAAGTTGAGTTTATTGGGCTATTATTTATAATGCAGCGTACTGATGATGATGGTATTGACACTGAAATGTGCATTATTTTATAAACAAGTAAAGTTAACAATAAGTAACTTTTGAACACTTTCAATATATTGTAGTGTTGAGGTAATAGATCATTTATGTGAAAGAAAAACATGCATACATATGAATTAAATTACAAAACAGTATTTTAGTTAAAGTAGTTCTGTTTATAGGCTTCTTTGAAAACAGAGTAAAATTAAATGCTAACTTAATTACTTGAAATGCATACTTTATTAATGTAGGTTGCGTTTATTTACTTCTCTCCCCCTCCCCCTCCTGCTTGACCTACCCTTTCTCTCTCTCTCTCTCTCTCTCTCTCTCTCTCTCTCTATATATATATAGATAGATATATATATATATATATATACATATACATACACATATACATATATATACACATATACATATATACAATGTTGCGCATAAGTCATGGCACACATGGGCAACATAAGCAATTTATTGATATAATTCAATAAAGTCGTTAAATTAAAAAAATATTTAATTGAAAATAAATGTAATATTCAATAAATTTATTCAATATATAATATTCATTATATTTATTTTCAATTAAATATTATTTTTTTCAATTTAACGACTTGACTTATGCACGTAAGGGTGTATATATATATATATATATATATATATATATATATATATATATATATATATATATATATATATAGGTAACCCTCATATAACACAATTGTTGGGTTCCTAACAATTAACACGAATTCCGTGTTTTCGAATTCATGTTATATGAAACAAACAACTAGTACAAAAATCATAGTTAGGTCCAAAAATTAAAAAAACATACTATTTTCTTGAGAGAAATATATTTATTAAAACAATAATTGATACCAAATATTACATGATGTTTTTTCCTTCATCACTGCTAAGAATCACTAAACGAGGACGTTTTCTTTCTGGCAAAATATTCTCATCTTATAAGCTTTCTTCTAATGCATCTTAATTTCTGTGTTCTATTCTTTGCAAAAAATCTGTTATTTTAGTTGAGGGATCTTTATAAATTTAGTTGTATGAAGTTAAATATTGTTGAAATTCTCTCTTAAATATTATGCTTCTTTTAGTGGAAGGATCTCTATATTTAGAAAATAGAACTTAAAATTTCGGCTAAGTTTACGCCTTTCTTAATGATTTTTAGTGTAAAATTTTAAACTTCTACGTTTCCATCTATTCTATCGTCATCTGAATTAATTTGTTTTATCTCAGATGCCATTTCCACCAAATTTACTTCATCTACCTCTTATTATAACAGTAATTCTTGAAAATTTTCAAGATTCATTTTATAAAAACCTTTTCCTCCTAGAAACTTAGCAAGTTCTATTACGCAATTCTCAAACCGTGTTGTAGGAATGCCATGTTTACAAATTCTCTAACCGTGTTAGAGTGAAACCGTGCTGTCGGAATGTCGTGTTATACTGGGGTTGCCTGTATATACACATACATGCACGCACACTCAAGCACACACACACACGGACATACGTATAACCAAACTCAAAGCTAATTATAAAAAAACAACGAATTTTTCGAACTCAATAAATGGATAAAATATTTTCTTGTAATAATAAAAATAAATTCAATAAATAGAAATTAGTTAAAAAAATCCTGATTTGTTTTATAATAGCTTTTTCATTTTTATTTCGTATTAGTTTCATTTCATTATTGATGCATAATATTTATATATATATATATATATATATATATATATATATATATATATATATATATAATATTCCAAGAAATTACTGTAATAATAAAAAAAATCTAATTGAATTTTTAGTAGAAATAAATAAATAAAAATGTTTTATTAGACATAACAGTTAATAATAGATATTTTTGAAAATTGTTAAAAGAACAATATATACTAACAAAACTTTACATATATATATATATCTATTTAAATAATTTTTTCTTCATAAAAAAGTATTCATCAAATTTATTAAACGTACATAAATATATCATCACCCCAACACCACAAGGTATTTAAAAAGTGTTATTATACATTAGATATATGTAATGAAAAAGAAAGACTCCATGACTAATTGATATGAGTTGAATAAAAATATAAAAAAATAAGAAAATGTATCTAAATAATTTTTATTCAAGAATTAGTCTAGATTTTATAACCAACAGCTCTGATGATGATGGCATTGCCATCGAAATTAGTTTATAAAAAAATAAAGTGAACAATAATAATTTTTCAACATTTTTTCAACTCTTGTAATGTTAGGGTTGTAGATAATTTTTGGAAATAAATATTTTCGTTCAAATTCATATGAAATAATTTCATTATTATTCGAATTAATGCCGAGACAACGATGAATCATTTATCTTGTCATCACAAGATCACATAAAAGTGTTAAATAATTGTTTGCTTTTTACTTTATTTCAAGATGAGTACTTTGATCGTCTTGAAATAATTATAGTTCAATTTTGAAAATATCAAATTCTATCAAATGAACAGTAACTTTTATTTAAAATTCTGTAAAAAAAATAATTCATACAAAATGTTCCAAAAAATTGAATATATATATATATATATATATATATATATATATATATATATATTTAAGAATATTTGAATTTAATTAAATAACAATGTACTATAAATTCTTTTTAAATACTGTCTTGGTTTTCCTGTGGCTTTTTGATCAGTTGCAGACGAAAAAATCTAAACACGATAAAGAGTGTAACCGCAAGCTATCATTAAATCCGTATATTATTAAAATAGAATATGCTATTTACATAAATATATTTTTATTATTGAATTCATTAAAGTTCAATTTGTATATCTTCTGATTTGAATTTGAAAAAATGTCGATAAAATTAAAATCATTAACATTTAGTATAGAATTATCCGAAGATCATTGTTTGATTCAATATGTTTTCTTTCAACTAGTGTAATTTTAAACAAAAATCATATTTCAATTAATATATAATCATGTTTCAATAAGTAGTACCACCAGTATTCGCGGGTGATACATTCCGAGACTTACCGCGGACGCCTGAAACCGCGGATAGTAGCGAATGAGTCGTTTTTTGTTTATACTTGTACACATTTATGATAAAATATAAGTGATAAATAAGGTACAGTAAAACATAACTAACATTAAATAATAATAAAATACACTGTACATTATTATTTAGTGTTTTTTTAAGTGTGATAGAACTTTAAATTGAATCCCTATTGAAAGTTCTATCTAACCTAAAAAACAATTTTTGTTTACATATGTGTGTGTGTATGTATATATATAAAGATATGTTTTTTAGGTTTGGTAGATTTCAGATTAAAAACGTGATATTATTTTGAAAAATTAAAAAATATACTTTTATCTATATAAAAATATGTATTATTAAAATTGTTTATTTATATATATATATAAGTTGAAATTTTACTAATTATGAATGTGTTTTTTAATAACAAATATTATTATTCTATTACATATTTAAGTTAAATTTTTAATTAAGTAATGAGTTTCATTAGTAAATTTATATTTTAAAAATACATAAACAAAAAAATTAATAACAAAACTAAAATTAACAATTAAATTTAAATGTCTATAAGCACGCAATTGTATTTAATTGATTTTTGAATAAAATATCATGAATGTATATGTACATTTACAATGACGAATGCACTGATTGAATTTAAAAAGAGAATAGGTAATAAATCGAGAATATAAATTAGAAAATAATTTTGCATTTATTACATGAACTAATAAATAATTTTTACAATAGGGCACTTTTTTATTTTTTATATAATTTTTAAAGACATTTGAATACTCACATATAAACACACACACAGTGGCTCACAGTTGAAATGATTCACTTGTAATTTTTCTTTAATTAATTAATTTCAAAAACCAAAATACAAAAGCATTTTGTAATGAACTATTTTATTTCACGTATAGATTTGCGCTACATTTATTTTTTAATCTTTTTTCAAATTCAACAGTTACTTTTACAACACTAATTTTTAGTTTTTTTTCCACTTATCTTATGATCTAACATTCTTCTAGTTCATAAAAAAAATTATTTGCTACCTGCCTTGTTATTTTTATATGGTTTTTAAGTTTGTCATTAAATTATTTACCTTATTATTCACTATTATTTACTAATTTTGGTTTTGTTTTAACTGTCTTTAAAATGAAAAAATGATAATCTTATTTTTTCAGTAATTGTGTCAACCCGTTTTTCTTCGAAATTTTTAAAATCAAAGAGAAGTTATTTAGTGAATACCTAAACTATACCAAATCTTTTTATTTACATTTGGATAACTGCCGAAATGTACTTTTTAATTCGTAAATCTAGTAAATTATTTTTTTTTTAAATTAAACAGCTAAATTTCGAACAGATATTTTTATTATCATTTTTTATACTAAAAAAATATATTAATTTTCTCTTAGTATATTTTC
>CP092091.1:42025490-42122990 GCA_029203775.1 Neoneuromus ignobilis
GTGAAAACATAAAATGATATATCTTGTCAAATAATCATTATATAAAGAAATTATAAAACAGCTCTTATATATTTAAAAATTTATTAATCGTCATTGCTAACATTGCAAAAAAATATTAGACTTGTTTTTTAAATGGTGTATATATTATGTATTCATGTTATTTATTTTCAGTGAAAGAAATTTTCAAAATCATTCAGATTCTTTATAATTACCTGAACATATTTTTACTCACCTTTTCTACTCTATCAGAGTATAAATTTATCAAATACCTAGCCATGATTAAATTTATCATTGCCTTGAGATTTTTATATCATTGATAGTAAAACTTGTAGTTCATTTGGTTTTTATAATGAGATCTATTAAAACTACTATGAATGTAAAATAAAATATTGAATATTGTTAATGATATCATTATTTAAATTTTAAATTAGTGTATTGAATCTACGTATCATCGTTAAAATTATATATATTGAACAAGTGCAAAAAAGGCTGTTCGGTTCATTTTAAATAACGGATATTTTAAGCTCAGTAGCCTTAATAAAGATTAAGATAAAAATATAAAAGAAAAATTGGATAATTTAGAAAAATAAAATAGTTTGCAACATCAACTTCTCTTCAGAAATCGTTTAATAGTCAATTTGAATGGAATTTTATCTAAGGATACATGGGTTTATCAGTAAGAATTTTTGCAAATATAAAGTAAAAATAAAAAATGATAAAAGGAATATAATTAAACATTTTATTATCAATAGAAAGTTGAAAATCTTAATTAAAATTTATTCTTTTATTCAATAACAATTTCTTTTATTTGTATTTTTGTATTTGTCTTTGACAAATTACTTAAGTTAACAATTATAACAAGCTATCGGTTTTCTAATGAAGTGTTTTTATAATTGTATTAATTTGTTAAGTCAGTATATAACTATTAATGTGTTATAATTTATAGTAGATTTAAATTCAAAAGAAAACGATGATATAATATTTAAACGTACGACTCTCTTTATATGGAATTGTAAATTAGAATGCTCCATTCTGTTAGAAAGTATGCAAACTGTTGATCAAAGGTATCCTGCAAATATATTTAAATTAATTTAACATCTCTGAATATGAATATTAAGTTTGAGTTTGTAAAATACTTTTTGATACCACTATTACTAGTGATTTTTAATTTACTACTCCGGCATGGTAAATAAGAACAAGTAAAAAATAAGTTGTTTAAACTAATTTTTATACCAAAAAATCACTAATAATGCATAAATTGATCATATTTCAATTCCAATTTAGTTTTTTTCGTACATGCATGTTTCGATAGTGTCGCAGTGAACGAACGGACAGTTAATAGAAATTACAAAAAATATATATATAAACTGTTTATTATCAATTTGTAACAATTGTTTCTTTGTACATTGAGACTGGAGAAACGTGTCTATCGGTGCGTTTTTATTTAAACTCATTTTACTCGTGCCAACAAGGCTGCATGTTTTTCAGTCGAATTAAAACACTTAGAAACCTATAAAATGTGCAACGTCACATTCAAATGCGCATTAGTGTATAATAGAAAACTTTTATTCAGAATGAGTTGTTTTTTATAAACAATATTTCAAATCTTACTCTATTATTTTTCGAAATATAAATTATTAGAAACATGGATGAATGTGTATATATCGGTGTTTTTTTAGGCGTGATAGAACTTTGAATTAAATCCCCATCGAAAGTTTTATCTAACTTAAATAAAACAATATATATATATATATATATATATATATATATATATATATATATATATATATATTTTTTTATGAAAGTTTAAAATTACCGAAATTTGGTCATTAATTTAAGTAATTATTGTATAATAAAAATGTTTCACAATTATGTGTTTTTTAGATTGAAGTAAGATACAATGTAATTTAGTAAAATTTTCAAAAATCAATCATATATACATACACACATACATACATTGTGATGTTTATATATATATATATATATATATATATATATATATATATATATGTATGTATGTATGTATGTATGTATATAAATATATATATGATCCGTTGATTTTGAAAGTGAGGCAAGTCCATTTTATGTTATTCTGAGATATTTAATGGTTGGAATTTGAATGGGTTTAAAAATATTCGTAAGCAGTAACAGACTTATTTTATATTTTTGGTGGTCTTATTTCATGTAAATTTAATATTCAATAATGGTTATCCGTATTAGGTGAAAAAATCATGGTTTTGGTATGCAAAAATGGACTTGCCCAGTTTCAAAAGCAGTGATTTGTTAAAAACGTTGATTTTTTTTCAACGGAATATAATTATAATAACAAAAAATTGAATATTTTATTTATTTAATTATTTATTTTATTTTAACATTTCATATTTCTTTCAAGAAGCTACAATAAAACAAAAAATAAATTTAATTTTATAGGAAAAAGTAGATAAAATAAGAAAAAATATTCAGTAATAAGTTGCAAGCATATAATTATATTTCTTAGTTAAATGGTACAGATTTTTAAAGTATTCATGATGAATGGGTGGTATATAGGATAATAAATCCATCATATCTTTATATTTTTTCTTTAGTAATAGGCCTAGTTTTCGTATTTAAAGATGATAATACTATTTTTCCGAAACCACTTGGCCTACCCCGTCTTGGTGATAAATCAAGAGTTTTAAATTGCGAATCTCTTTCTATCGATGTTCTATAAAACAATTTATACGGCGCATTTCTTGGCAATCATATCCAGAAAATATTCAACCAATTTTTCGACAGTTTCTACATCAGTATTTTTTGTTCTTTTCAAAATTGCCTCCTCCAGAGATTTGGTTGAATAGAAGTCTTTACTTTTCATTTCATGTACTAAAAATTTATACGGCATTTTTGTGTTAATTTGTAATAATCCTGGGGAATATACAGCAAATTAGTTTTTCGAATTGTCATTTCTACAACTCCAAAATCGCGATCGTGTTTAGCAAGAATGAATTTCCAGACAATAAAAATTTATGGTCAATAATATCTATATTATTGTTGCTAGACTGACAATTTTCATCCACATTAAGGCCAATTTTATGTTTCTATTTTGGCCGGTGCACATGACTATAAGCGATAATGTGTTTTTGAGTTGTCACATTTTGTAGATACCTTAAACAGCAAGAAGCTACTTCTTGTGATCCTCTGGATGCAATTGTTTCATCCCAGGTATACATATGAACTCCTTCATGTAAATTGTGGAAACCTTGATTTCAACATACATGTTTCGTTTATAATATGCAATAGAAACTGTTAATTTAGGGTACGGTAGTACTTTTTGCAAATCAAAAGTAAAAAGCCAAATACTTCCCTGCGTTTTTAAGGCTAAGTCTGTATCTTCTTTTTTTATATTTTATTATTATTAATTTATTTTTATTATTTTTTTTATATTTTGTATTTTCTCCCGCGCTGTCGTTATTTAGAGTGGACTTGCCCACATTCAAAATCAACCCACAATAAATATCATTGACGAAATAAATTACTAGTAATAAATTTATACTGATATTAAAAGATATTTATTGTGAATTGATTAAAAACATAAATTTTATGTTAATTTGTTATAAGAATTAGCTTTAACTATTTTTTCGCAAAATGGACTTGCCCCATTTTCAAAATCAATGGCTCATATATATATATATATATATATATATATATATATATATATATATATATATATATATATATGTATATTAATATCAAAGTTTGTTATTGTATATGAAATTGTGTAAATACAACTATTGAATTTAAACTACATGACAGGACTTCTAGTTTACATTGTATTGTTCTCAAATTTTTTATGATCTTATGTTTAGTTTGACTACTTACATAAAACAATCAGAATAACCACAAGATTCCAATCAAAAAAAAAATTTAAATAAATCACATATAGTTATTTGAATCCTTATTGTAATTAGTTTAATATTATTACTTATTTAATTATAACCTAATTACTATGTAGAGTGTTCTATTTCGTTATAATTATTTTCGACGCGTATATCAGTAAATAAAAATCAAAGTATGGAAGGAACGAAAAAATTTTTTTTAATTTCTGCTTAATTTAATTTCTAATTTAAAATATATGATAATTTAAATATAATTTAATTATATATAATTTAATTCAAAATATAATTTAAAATATATTTAATTTTTGGTACTTAACCTTTTTAGTGATCAGCACCCCCTTGAATCTAAAAATAAATTCTCGCACCCCATTGAAAAATGTGTTTCTATTTCTTTATTTAGGAAATTACAATTTATTTGACAATTTATGTAGTCAAACAAGAGAGACTTCTTTGTTCGTTTTTTTTTTAGAACTGCATTTGTCGATCGGATCTCAATTGCTCATATATCTCTTAGTATTTAATATTAATTATATTTTTATCTATCTACTTATTTTGAATACCAAAATTTGATCCAAATTTTAATTTTGATTTGATCCAAATACCAAAATTTGATACCAACATTTTTACAATTTATTGTAAACTGTGGCGAATTCACTTTCACATAAATGAAATATCACCCCAACATTATAAAATATTAGAAAGTGTTCAATAAATGCATTTTGTTCGCTTTATTTGTTTATAACAATAATAAACCAATGCGCATTTTGATAGCGATATCATGATCGTCAGAGCTTGTGTTAAATTTTTTGGGGATTTTATCACAGATTTAATAACACATTCTGAAGATGATGGCATTGTAATAAACAAAGTAAGTGAATAGTAAATGTTTATTGAATACCTTTTAATACCTTGTGGTATTTGCGATGAGAATTCATTTGTATTAAACCAAAATTTTCATATAAATATTATTCAAACATTGTTTTCTGATCGAATTTTATATTAAAGAAAGTGTAATTATTAGAACTAGAATTACATTTATTTCAGTATATAGTAAATTATCTAATTACTGTGTAAATGACAAATCATTTTTTAACAATTGTAACAATGTAAACAATTTCAGTTATTTATTTAAATAAATAAAAATAATAGGAAAAAGATTTTTTATAAGTATTTTTATATTTTAATGAAAGAAATTGGTTATATACAAAAAATATTATTTATGTTTATTTTAGTTGAAAAATCTTTCAATATATATTTTTTAATGGATGTTTGTATGTGTAAATAAAATAATGGTGGAAAAATTATATTACAGATAAAATATATAATATGCTTCCTTGGATACGATTTTTCCATCAATTGCAAATAATTCATTTGGGATTTACAACGAAAATTTAAATAAAAAAGAAGTAATCGATTCAACAAAATTTATGAAAAGCTGTTCTAACCAGTTAAAACACTTAGAGGAGTTCATCATCATCCAATAGTTAGCAGCTGAACCGAAATCAATGGGTCGTGAGTACTAATTTTTTTTCTAAATTTTATTATTTTCGATTATTAAAAGTCAGCGATATATATATTATCAATTGTAATATTACTTTCGATAATATTTATTTTTTGTACTTTTTTAAAATTTAATTTATAAGCAAAAATTTTAACGTACTTTTCAAAATTTGTTTTTAATTTCTTTCTATAATGATTATTATTAAAAGATAATATTTTCTAGAACTTCTCATCACTGTAAGGAAAGTTATTTTATATTTTATAAAATTTATGATTATGACTTTTTTGAAAAATTGTTAAAATATATTTGAAAATATGCTAACAGGCTAAATCCTTTTGAAATATAACTATTTTCGTTCAATTTAATTGATAATATTCACTAACTATTATTTGATATAATCAAACATTAATTAGTGAATATTATGAAAGGATAGATTTTCAAAACTGATTTTAGTTTTGAAAAATATTTTTTTAAGAATGCTATTCTTTGCTTCAAAAATATATATTTTTATATATATAATAACTTTGAATATATAACTGAAAGAAAAACATTATTTAATTCTATTTTCACTAGATTATTATTTGCAAGTCTTAAATATATCTAAATACATATTTATTACACACGATATTTTTAATATGGGGAGAGAAACGTATAATTTCTCACGTAGATTTGTCGAAATTATAGTATTTTTATAACATGTATCACATGCATATATATATATTGCATTGTCGAAAAAAATTTGATTAATGACAACGAATATCTTGTAATTTCTTCATGGAAATAATTTAGCTGTTGAAAGATATTTACATTGTGTTTTAACGTTTAAGTTTTATTTTCATTTTAGTTTTTATAAATTGTAAAATGTAGGGTATTCTTTCGTATTCAACATTTATGCTTAAAGTAGATTGTTTTAAGATTGATCTGATCAAAAATATCGTATATTTTATATACATACATACTTAGGGTTTTTTAAAGCATAATAGAACTTTAAATTAAATCTCTATCGAAAGGGCTATATAACCTAAAAAAACATTTATATATATACATGTATATGTAAATATATAAGTATAATGAAAGTGTTTTTTAAGTTAGATAGAACTTTCGATAGAGATTCAATTTAAAGTTCTATCACTTTTAAAAAACTTCCTATGTGTATATATATATATATATATATATATATACACAAACACACACACACACATATATACACCCGTTTTACACACATATATACACTCTCTATTTACGCGGGACTTTTTTACGCGGCAAATTGTATCTCTATTTACACGGGACTTTTTTTACGCGTATTGATTAACGCGGCACTTTTTATACATATAGATAGATAGATTTCATTTTATATAATTTTTCATGGAATTTATTATATATCAGAGTGACGCAGATTCTTACTTGAACGTATAAAAGCACGATATAAATATATAAAAGGTTGATTGTTTTGAATTAGAGCAGCGATAATGATACTGAATAAAATTTATCTACTTTTGTTTTCTAAAACGTCATTATTTTTTTTAAGCTATGTAAAATAAATATGTGTTTCTACAATTTTACTAGCTTTTATTTCAAATATGTTTTCTATTGTACTGACATACTCAATTTACGCGATTTTCATTCGTATGAAACGGATACTCCGCGTAAATTGAGGGACGGGTATATATATATATATATATATATATGTATTAAGTTGTTACATATAAAATGATTGGTTTTTTAATAAATCTTCAAACGTCTTTATTATTTTAAAAATAATTTGTACAAATCAAAATAAGCACCATAAGATGCAATACACTTCTTCCAACAGGATTTAAGTGTATTTATGTCAGTCTTTAGAACCAAATTTTTAAAATAAAAACTTACTTCAAGGCGTTTCGATTGTTGCTTTAATATTGAATTTTTTCTGCATCAAAAAATTATCCGGATTTTTATAAAAATGGTAATTTGTTGACAAAAAATCTAGTGAATTTAGTGAATGATGTAGAGTCTCATACTGTAACTTCTTCAATTTCTAGAAAGTTATTCTTGAAATATGTGATCGAGCGTTGTCATGAAACAATATAACTTCATGTGTATTGATAGTTGCTTTTAACTGCTGAAACATTTTCTGCAACTAGGAACTGTATTTCTTATTATTAATGGTTAAATTAGGTTTTACTAACAAGTAATGAAAAATGTCAGCTGTAGATCACCAAATACCATTAACTCTGTAGGATGAATGATCGATTTTGGCATATGTTTCTTGGCCACGCTAGTATCTAACCATTGTGCATATTGACAACGATTGTATAGAATTAATTTTTGTCATATTTTACTACTCTACTCAAAAAGGGTTTTCTTTTAATAGAGAACTGTAAATATTTATTCGGTATATCATGTTTCATTAGTGAGTTCGTGAGAAACAAACTTATGCAGATTCTTGACTTTTTCGAGTACTTAAAAATGACAAGAAGTTGTCTAGTAATACACGTTTAGCTTTTTTGGATTATCCTTCGCAGATTAATACTTTGAATGCCGCGCTGATATTACATGAATTACTCAAGGCACCATGAAGTTGTAATTATGCGATACATATGGCATCGCCGGTCACCGGTGACCCCAATGGCATTCAGCATGTTAAGAAAGATTCAACTCCTCTTATACGCAATTCGATGTTGTCGATGGATGATTCTGAGTACTCGTGGGCTTACTTTTAAAGTTCATATTTCCAGATTAAAATATTTTAGACAATTGTAGTGTGGTTCGTTCGCTTACTATGTCAGCTTCAAATTCTTTACTAACATTCCTGGTTGTCTGCTACATTATGTCCAAGTTTACACACTCATAAAGGAAAAATTTACGTTTTCGGTTAATTTTAAAATTTTTCTTTTACTTTCTGCTTACACTCAAATTTACAGTAAATATGATTTCATAATTCTATAGTTAGTGATAGTTACATTATATAATATATATATATATATATATATATATATATATATATATATATATATATATCACCGCGTATCATGCGGGAGATTGTATATATATCCTCGTATATGTATATATATATATATATATATATATATATATATATGTATATATACATATAGCATTCATTGTGGCTTTCGTCCAGTATATATATATATATATATATATATATATATATATATATATATATGTACATGATTAAATTTGCTTATCATCAGTTCACTACTGGGCAATAGCCTCATTGAATGTTGTTATCATTCATTGGCATTTTATTATACTCACCATGTTCACCAGGCGGGTTGGTCAAAATATATATATATATATATATATATATATATATATATATGTGTGTGTGTGTGTGTGTGTGTGTGTGTGTGTGTGTTTGTATGTGTATTTTTTGTATAAATTTGGAGAATTACAAAATCTGCCGCCTTTTTTTGTTAAATAACACTAGTAGCTTAAATTTCATTTAGTGTTTATAATTTTCATATATATAATTTGGAGAATAAAGAAAAAATATTTTAAACTTTTCTATGAAAAAGTAATATAAAAGTTTTGTTTGTTTGATATAATTTCATAAATGAAGTATGTGTTATTAAAATTTGGAATTCAACAACTTAATATGTTATAAAACGATTTAAACTAATTAATTTACAGTAATATAGGTGTTTTTTAAGCGTGATAGATCTTGAAATTCAATCCCTATCAAAAGTTATATCTAACGTAAAAAAATACCATATATACACTAACGCGCAGATAAGTTATGGCACATATGGGTAACAAGCAATTTATTGATATAATTCAATGAAGTCGTTAAATTAATATATACATATATATATATATATATATATATATATATATATATATATATTTATATATATATATATATATATATATATATTTATATTATATATATATATATATATATATATATATATACATATATATATATATATATATATATATATATATATATATAAGAAAAATTAATTTATAAAAAAATACTCAATAGTATTATATTTTTAAATTAAACTTCGATTTCAATTAAATTGAGAATAAGGAATTTGACTATATTTTAATTATAAGAACTAAATATCAATCGGCGATTTCTTTGTCTAAAGGTGTATGATTATTACTAGAAATGAATATTGAAGTCATGGTCGAACCATTTTATCTATCTTCATGATGTAAAAAGTTGTTTTTTATCATACAAAACCTTGTTATTTCACCATACTATCCTTATTAATTGTGGTACATTGTACAGAAGTTTATATCAAATAATATAAATTGATATTAATATGAACTAAAGAACTTAATTTTTCATTTTTATCATAGAACTGTTTATATCAACTACATCGAAATAAAAAAAATGTTTTCTCAAATTACGTATTTAATATTAAATAAATAATATACTATTTAATTTTTGTCGTATTATTGATATTGTATGAAAATAAATTAAATAATTTATGTTGTGTTGAAAAAGATATAAAAGTATTTTGCTTTTTAGATATAACCGTCATATTTTTAATTACTTATTTAAAAAACAAGTTATTATTATTATTAGTAACGTTTTATATACAAAAATATGAAACGTACTATAGTTAAAAAACAATGGTTTTAAAAAATTGAATTCTTTTTAGCCAATAACCGTTCAATTATTATCGATGTGAAAAATACGGTTGTTGGATTATGTCAGGTCAAGTTAGACTGGGTCAGGCTAGGTCATTGACGACTAAATACATTCAATCTAGCTAGTTTCAGTTTCAGTTTGTTTATACGCAAAAAAAACTGTCTGCAAAAGTAGTCTTTTTCTTAACAAAAAAATTCTAGATGTATTCAAGGCCATGGGCAATAAGATGTAAGATTTCATGAACAGTCAGTATATGTTGGACGGTTTGATTGAAACTTACTAATTTCTTAAGTGTATATATTAATGTTTTGTTATGTTTTAACTTCATAGAAAATACTGAACAAAAATACATAATCGTTTTAAATGGTCTATATATATATATATATATATATATATATATATATATATATAAACACACACACATGCATATGTATATACTTACATACATGCATGAATGCCAACATACACACACATACACATACATACATGCATATATAATATAATATTTTTAGAATTAAATATATTATAAACTAAATGTATTTTGATGATGCTTTTTGTATTTTAAATAACATAAATATGTTACTTTATAAAAATGTATTATTATTCCTGTATAGTTGAAAAATATTATTTTCAATATTGTTTTCTTTTTATATTTAGAAAAATTAAAGTAACACATCGTACTTTAGTCTGTTTATATATATATATATATATATATATATATATATATATATATATATATATATAATATTATTGGATCGTTTGGAAAGTAATGTCTGATTTTTTCAGGAAAATTAACGACAATTTTTTATAGTATATAAATATTTTATTTAATTATATATTGACCATTTTAGTCCAATACATTTTGCCACCTTTCTGGCAGTAGCATGATTCCACGCTCGTAAAACTTCTGATCTTTGCTTGCAAAAAAATTGAACTAAGTGATTTTTGACATCTACGTTTGAACTTAATGTTTTGCGGGATAAGTAATAATCGAAGTTTACCAGATCTTGCATATATGGGTAGCACATCCCATCCAAGCTATAACAGCTTTTGGCAACTCATCAAACTTGTATGAAGTCTGGAGTTATCATGGTGAAACACTACGCCCTTTCTGTTTATTAATTCTGGTATTTCTGTTTGATGGAATCACTCAATTTGTTCAATTGGTGATAGTACACTTCCGAATTATTTGTAGAACTGTTTAGTAGATGCTCAAAAATAACAATTACCTTGAAATCTCGCCAAACAGAGAGCAACACTTTTTTTGATGAATATCGACTTTAGAAGTGTTTTGAGCCAATTCATCTCTTCTGCTCCATGATCGCATGCGTTTCATATTTTTGTAAACAATCCATTTTTGTTTGCCAGTTATGATTCACTTCAGAAATGGATTACTTTCTTCATGTTTGAGCAGTTAATCTCTTTCTCTAAGAACATGTGGAACCCAAATATCGAACTTTGAAACGAAACCAAGTCGTTTCGTATGGTCATGAATGGTCGAATTCGATAAATTCAATCTCGTAACAATTTCTAGTTTTTTTATTCGGCGGTTTTCTTTAACCAATGCCTTTATTTTGTTTTCATCAACTTCAACTGGCCTTCCATAATATGGTGCATTTTTAATATCGCAGTTTTTAGAACGAAATTTTTTATATTCCAGTTTTGGCACTGGCGTTCTATTAAGACATCTTCTCCATACACTTCACATAACTTTTTCTTGCTTAAACATCATTCCTACCTTTTCGGTAATAAAAAAGCAAAATATTTCGAAAATGCTCCTTTTCATTTTCCATTTTTGATACGACATCCAAAAAAAAAACAACTGCACATAATAAAAAAAATTAAAAAATAAACCTTGAAACGTTAGTTGTCAAAATATATAATGACAATATAGTTTAGAATGAAGTTAATTGGTTAAAAATACAAACTAACGTCACTCGTGGGAAAAGCAAAATTACTTTCTGAAATAGGATATCATAATATTTAAAGATTTGGAATTTTGACTCACCGCACCGATTTCACTGATCTTGGTGGCCAATTGATGGGTCCATTTTGTGAAATAATATACTCATTAAACTTTTGTGTTAATAAGTCTATTGTTTCCGTAGATGTATGGCATGTAACACCATTTTGTTAAAACCACATATCGTACAAACTATTTTTAATCATTTTTGAAAAAAAGTCATTAATCATGGTTAGATAACGCACTCCATTTACTCTAACGTGATCTCTAGCTTTATTTTGAAATTTTCACTAACAGAACCAATATTTACCTTACTTCTTGCATTTGTTAGTCTTACAGGCACTGCTATATCATGTAGAGTAAAATTGTTTTAAAATTTTTCAACAATTCGATAAATGGACGTCACCAAGTGCACGATAAGTTTTATGAACCGAACATTGATTTTTATAATATTTTTTTACAATTTCTAAGCGGTGTAGAAGTGTTAAACGTTTCATGATTATTTGTCAAACTATACTAAATTGAAATGTCAAAATAAGCTTAAATAAAATTCAAACATGGCTGCCACTAGCTGTCAAAGTTCTGACATTCTTATCGGAAAAGCCTATATATGCGACAATCAAAGGATATAGAGATTGATTACATGTAATGTTTACATTTTCTATTTTTTCTCACACTTGGGCACTTAGAATAAACAGTGACTAATGACTAATGATTTGTGATTATTCATAAGTAATGAATAATGTATAGTCATAACTAAAATTAATCTGTTTGAATGCAAAATAATAAATACAGCTAATAAACGATGATTTGTGAATAATAACTTAGTTATAGTTAGCCATTAATTGGAATTTTAATCATTACAATATTTTAGTCAATTTGTCTCTAACTATGTATGGAACAATGATAGCAGTTTGAAGTATGACAATAAGTTTAATTTTAGAAAAAAATAATTGAATAAAATTACTTAAAAGGGGGTCATACACGAACTATTGAAGAAGTATTAAAAATGAAAATAACTGCCTCAATTGTTATCAATACCTAATTTTTAAAAAATAATGTAATGTTACAAAAAAGTGTTAGTTCATAAAAATTTAGCCATATCTTTATATTCCCAGTCAAAAAATTCATCATCCTCGGCGTTATATGTCTTGCGGGACCTTGGTCTCTCTGACAATGCTAGCCCAGTAGAGCTTTTCTTGTCAGAATTTCGCGACGGTTATGTTTTTACGAAATGAGATTGTCAGCTCCATGCCCAACCTCTAACTGAAGAGACCTTCGGATCGGGAATTGAACGCAATATCCTGTACGACAAATGTAATATAAACCGTTACATCATCGATCGGCCAGTTAAAAAATTAATGAATAACAAAATTTTTTTTCAATTAAAAGTTTAAATTTAAATAATAATTACAAGTACACCAGCTTGCAAATGCATCTTTGCAATTCTACATACATAAAATATATAGCATTTTAATTATTTTATTTAATTTTTATTAAAAAAAAACTATTTGAAAAAAATTATAATCAACAGAAATTATAGTTCAATCATGAAATATTTTCATAATTTAAACCATTAACCCCATTGAGACGGAATAACGAGTCTGACTCATAGTGCGTAACCAGATATATAATAAAACTAAAAGCTGTAAATTTTACAATAAAAAATATATATTTTTTTAATAAATATTGAAATATTTCGTTTTGAATTAATTTTGACCACTCCTTCAAAAAATAATAAAAAATGAATGCTGTAACAGTTAGACTGCATTTTTGTCACGAATGTGTAAAAAATATTGTCTCATTGGGTCAATAGAACATTGTTAAATGAAGCTCTCATTCTAAAATCTACAAATAAAAGTCTTTTTTATTTTTATGTTTTTGAAATTAGAAAAAATTAAATAAAAAGTAATTTCATATTTCAAATTTTTGTATAAACCATGTTTAATCAATAAATGATAATTCTTACATTATTTTATCAAATTTAATATTTGTATAAGAAATGTTTTTATTTATAAATAATATATTGTCATCTAAAAAGGATATATATTTTTAAAAATAAGATCTAATTTACTAAATATCAAAAAAAAAATTTTTTACATCGATATATTAGTAAATTTGATCGAAACTTCAAATATTTGAGTCAGCAATTTATATTATATTAATCATTCGATCTTAATACAAAGAGATCTGAAATAATTGGAAATGACGTATGAATTTCTTTACAATACAGATAAACTTTATTTTACACGCCTTCACTATGTCCAAAATATATTTTAATTACAAATTGAGTACCGAGAATTTATCATGAGCTCTTTTATTAGCTCTTCTGTCTCATGTTTATTTTAATCTTTACTAAAACGTGCTACAACTGTTGATTAACGTTTTAATTTTTTTTCATTATTATATTAACATGTTTTGATTACGAAATTTTGTACTTAAAAATGAAAAATTCAATAATATATTTGAATTTTTAAAAATAATCATAATTAAGAATAGAAAAAACTATTGTATATAACCCTGTGCTTATATAAATAGAGGGTATTTTATTTTATCTGCTTGTTGCAAACATTGGTTCTTTAAATCTCTTCTTCCCCTCGTTTTTTCTGCACACACACACACACACACACACACATATATATATATATATATATATATATGTGTTTTTTAAGCGTGATAGAACTTTGAATTAATTTCAATGTAAAGTTCTATCACGCTTAAAAACACCGATATAGTCATATCTGTGTTTTTTGAGAAAAAATACGCGATTGATTATCTAAATTAGTTTTGTTATTTAAAAATATTTTTAGTTGTGAAAAAAATACTTTAGTAGTCTTTTCAAATCTTTTTTTTTAAAAAAAACATTTAAATTTTTCCTTATGTACTCAATATTTTGAAGAGGTTTTGTTAAAAAACTATTTATCTTAGATAATATCATTTTACTATTATTGTTATTTTTTCCACTTCATTTATTTCATAACCAGAATGATATAATTTTTGTTGTTAATTTTTTCCTCACTAAAAGTTTAGTATCATCGTAAAATGCTTATTTTAGTATGCGAAACTTTCAAGAATCAATAAGCCTTAAAATGATTAAAATTTGTAACTCGCTATTATTCAAATTAGATTATTTTAAGATTCTAAAATGAAAAATTTTAATAGTAGATTAATTTTAAACATATTTTTATCATTATTGATTGTTACTATAAAGTTTTCTAATTAAAGAATTGGTTTATTTTGAAATAAACATTTGTACCAACATTTCGTTTTAAGCATATTTGGAAATTGATACTGCAGTTCCAGAAACTGTGAGTGCTGAGTGTTTATTATTTAAGTAATAATTCTTGTATTGCAAATTGTTTCGTCTCTAATTCGAGAATAATGTTGCGAAAGACTAGAACAATTGTCGAAGTCCTTAACAGAGCTATTTTGTAATTTTTGACTAACAGAACTCCAGCTACTTACAGAGACTAGCTATACTTATTGGCCAGACATTTGAAAGTTTTCAGTCAAAACTAACTATAGTACATTTTGCTACTAACATCTTTCAAATGTAGAAGTTTAATTATCATTTAAATCTTTATTTTATTTTGAAATATTCATATTTATAAATAAAACAGCATTTTAAATTAGTTTGTTATATAAACGTTGAAATTTTATGTAAGTGCTCGATAGTATTTTTCTTGGTAAATTCTATTTATTGTTTACAAACAAATATTGCAGGTACATATAGGACCATTATTAGATTTATATAAGATAAAATAAAAAAAAATGTATTATACAAACGCATTAAATGACTAAATTAAAGGGAGCTTTCACTAATCTTTCTTTCTTTTTCTCTTATCTATATTTCTATCCATTTATCTTTATATATATATATATATATATATATATATATATATATATATATATATATATATATATATGTGTGTGTGTGTGTGTGTGTGTGTGTGTGTATAAATTATTAATATATTAACGAATAATTTACTTTTGAATTAGAATGCAATTTATAATATTTTCTTTTTTATTTGCCATTCAAAATTGACAGGTTACCATATACTGTAATTAATAATAGAATGTATGTTTGTAAGTATTGCATGCTGACACGCAGATAAGGTATTTGACACAGGCGTGCAGCAAAGGATGAATTTGTTAACAACACATTTAGCAATCGAAATTCGAAAGGTTTTTTTTGCCATATTGAAATATATGAAAGAATTATAAAAGTATAACAGAAATATACAAGTAAAAAATCTTACTATATGTTAAATTTGAGTAATTTTATTTTAATTACTGAAAATTTTTATTTGGGATTTACACTATATATATATTTACACACACACACACATCTCGGTAAAATATTGGTGTAAGTCAAAATTGAAAACAAATTGCTATCACTAATTTTTTTTTAAATATTTTTTTCTATTTAATTACATTATTTATATTTTATAGTGAATAGTGTGGAATTATTTAGAATATTTGCGAATATATATATTTAATTTTATTTTTCATTAGTTTGATGATTTTGAGAATATTTTTTTAGCATTCCTTGCATTAATTATTGAAATGTGCTCTGTTAAATGAGCCGCTCACTTGCCAAATTATTTAACTCCATAAAGCAAAAAGTGGAAAAAAGTAATAAAATAATATACATTATTTTTAAAAATTCCTTTTAAAATTTAAATTCAAATAAACATTGTAAAATGTATTATTGCCGATATAGCTTCTATCTAACTACATATAAAAAGCATAAGATAGTTTATCCAAGGAGTAATAGTTATTATTATTACAAATTTTGCATGGCTAAGGGAGTTAATCGATTTAGTAAGTGAAATTTTTTTTAAAAAAACATAAAATTCAATCTTCAAATTTTTTTTATGACAGAAAATCTTCATTATCATATATTTTTTATTAAAGACTTTAAAAGAGGAACATTTGATATTCAGTTACTACTACAATTATTATTATTAGTTTACTTCAATTGAATCATTAACAACGTAAATAATGTCTTCTTCGTTAAGTGTATTTAAAGTCTTGTCAAGTCGACTTATTTTTAAGTTTTTATAATAGTCGTGTTTAATAGAAAGAAAGAATTTCAACATATCTCATCATATCTCTTGTCACAGTTGTACATGCAGGATATAATAAAGGCTGATTTACATTTTTCAGAATTAGTAGTCTATCTGCTACAGATTTTCTTATATTAATAGCATTCAAATTTGAATTTTCATTAGAAATCATATTTGAATTGTATAATGTGGGGTTTGGATCTTTTTTATTTTATCCAGTCGATTTTAAGCTAATTTACTGGTAATCCTGCAAGTATTACTTTTTTTAGTTATAGAATTGTCTAAAGGTTTCGTAGATAAAAATCCTGATGAGTCATTTAAACCACATATAACGGTGTTTTCTTTTTACTGATTTTAATTATATTAAACCAATCATGTAATGGTAACTTAACTTATATCTTATATAAGTTTAAATTGCATTTTTGCAACGATTTACTTTAAAGTATGGAAGTAAACACATTGGCTTCTGAAATAAATTATTTATTATTCGATGACCAAAAAAGTTTTGTCATTTAAAAGTGTTAAATCTAATTATTTGTTTTAAATATAAAAAATCTGAAGTCAACCAATTACTTTGGTATTTTAAAATTTTAAGTATTGGCTTCTAGTCTCATATAACACGGTTTCACACAGCACGATATTTTCTAGGAACTTATCTACCGTGTTATTGGAGGGTTGCTTGTATATATAAAATTATATATTTATTTAAAAATTTATTACTCATGGTGGTGAAATATAAATTTTCTCTACTGAAATAATTCAGTAGTTCAACACAAAAAAATGTATATTATGAATAACACAGAGGAAGAAAAAGAACCGAGACAATCGGAAAGAAAACAAAAGTTATGAACGTTATAGAAAAGTATCGAATTTGAAATAGATATGGATCGGTAAATCCACCGATTGATTGTAGCAATTATTGATTGGAAACCTAGATATCTGAAAAGTCCTAGAAAGAGACCCATGGATAAATGATAGAGACAAATTTTTTTTCGGAATAAATTGGAGAAGAAAAGCATGAGGGAAGATCTCTATTTAACATTGGATAGAAAGATGCAGATGTTGATGATTATATTTGAGAATATTTACTATTTTATAAAAACAGTTGTATTTGGTACTAATTTTTATTCTATTATGTTCAATCCACTGTGTTATTTAATAAATATTTAGATCATCGATTTTATTATCTACAAAGTTAAAATTTATAAAATGTGAATTATAGAAATGATTTTAAATAAAGACGTAAGAAAATTCATCAGAATAAATTAAAAAGGAAAGTGATATATTAAGGATGATTAAAAATGAAAGTTTTAAGTGATGCGTTCATCCTTCAGCGTATAAAAAATACTGATGATTATAATGATACGAGTATTTAAAAATATTTATTATTTTATAAAACCAGTTATATTTGGAAATGATTTTCATTTCATTATATTGAATACATAGTATTTATCGGGAAATATGAAGAATATTGAGATAATTATATAAAATGATGAAAATTATAGAATGTTAATTATAGACGTGATTTTATATCTTAATAAAAAATTTGTAGGTTATTAAAAAAAGATATAAAAAATCAGATTAAATGAAAAATTTTTAATAACAAATTATCAGTGATATTTGATGTGAAATAATGAAAATATAGATTAACTGAAATTTCAGTAATCTACAATACATAAAAATTTATATTGTATATTTTAAAAAAATCAGATTTGAAAATATTATTATTATTTAACATTGATGTTATTAGATAAATAAAATATACATGCATTTATTATCACGAGAGAAATATAAATCCCTAAAAAAATGTGATAATTATAATGTACGTAATTTTGAAAATACGATTATTAAAATCAGTGAATTATCATGTTTTTTTCTGTAATCCACATTAAAAATTCAAAAACCGTTCTTTAAAAATAACAAATATCATCACTTTAATTGTGATATTTTGCTGGTTCATGTCAATAGACAATTTCATTTATATGAAAATGTTCATGTCAGAAAAATTGAACTTATGACCTTTTACCTACACGCCCTGGATATGTGTTTAGAGTTAAATGTTTGTTTAAGTAGGTTTTAAAGTAATTTGTGATAATTTCAGTTTACATACATCTCAAATAATTTGTACAAGAATGGATAAATTTATTGTTGTTTATCGATTTTTTCTGATTATTTCCTAACACATAAATTGATTTTTTGTACACTATGAAATAATTTCTAGCATTTTCTCTCTCTGTCATATATATATATATATATATATATATATATATATATATATATATATATATATATATATATGTAGAATTAAAATTTAAATCAGTTTGATTGCTAGATATTTGTAATAAAAGATTGGAAAAATATAGAGAATTAAATAATAAATCATAGCTGTTTGATAATTTTCATATTGTAATATTTATTATATAAGATATAATTTTAGAATCAATTTGTTTTTATAATGTTATAGATACATATGACTAGTTAGATTTTACAAATAGTAAATTGGGTAAAAGTATAAAAAATAATAACGATTAAAAAAATATGATTAATTGATTTCGTTTTTTTGAGATATGTTTTTAAAGCTAATAGTTTCAAATTATTATTTTTTTGTTATATTATATAAATTAATATTCAAGGTCGTAAATTGTTTAATATAAAAATAACTACATTTTCATTGGCATTAAAATTCTATTTAAACTCACGACTCATTAATTTCTCACCTACTATAGTAATGTGAAAAGTATGCTAGTTTTTTTCATTTCATTTAAATATATAAAATATTTAATAGTAACGTTATTAGGCTTTATTTCTAAGATAGTCTCTTTAGTCTTCAACATTTTTTTTTACATATTTTTGTGTATTTCAAAACTTCATTGTATAAAATATGGAATTTTACTCCGTTGTTTATTTATTTTTTAAACAAATATATTGTTATAAGTAAAATGTAATTTTTGTCAACAATATGTCATTTACATAATGAATAATTTCCAATTATTTTTCATGGAAAAAAAATAATTAAATCATTAATTCATAGAGTATTATATATTACTATTTTACTGTGTAAAAACACAATTTTTAGTACTATATATTTTTTTTTTAAAAAATCATAATAATTTATCATTCCTTTCTTATTAATGCATATTTCAATAATTTTCTCATCGTCATCAGAGCGTAATATTATTAAATCTAGATTAGTAAATGGTATGGACATAAAATTCGTTCTTAATGAAAAAAGTGAACAATAAGAAATTATTCAACACTAATCATAAACTTGTTTTGAATATTTTCTTAACCAGAATGTCTATTCTGTTGATTAATTTTTGCGAAATATAGTTTTTTTCAGTAATTATTCGTTATATAGTAACAGTTTTTTTTTCTTTAAAGAAAATTAATGAAATATAATATCATCTTTTAATTTTATAATAAAAATTTCGAAATAGTGAAATTTGTTTACTGTAGGAAGTACTCAGTTCCAAATTTCATTTTGAATTATGTCTTCAAAACAAACATGGTCTGATCATACTAAAATACATTAATTTTCTTTTATGCGGTAGATACATTTCACAAAAAATCGTATTAAAATGGTATAAAAATATAGGAATACCTCGCATAGTGCTAATCGGTTCCATTGATTTGCCGGATTATTTGAAACCGAATTCATCGAAACATTAACTAAATACGAAAAACATTAATTGGTTCCAAACAAATTTTTTTCCTGTTTTTCAGTAAATAGAACGAGGGTAATATATTCAAATGTTTGTATGTATCAATAAAATCAGGGGTTCATACACACATTTTCAATTAAAATTTAATTATCAAAAAATCAACTTTACTCTAGAATTACGAATCGAAAACTAATAGAGAAAGAAAAAAGACCACAAAACTAGAACTGTGCATGTGTATAATTTTTTTTTTTTGGAAATTTCAAACCGTACTAAAGTGAAACCGTATTAATCTAAGCCACACTATGCGAGGTATTCCTGTATATAACTTTTTTTATGTCACATTAATTATTTTTCAAAAAAAGTCTTTTTCTACCGCATTATTTTAATAAACCGCATAAAATGAAATTAGTTGTATACTTTTGTAGCGACTACATTACATACCTTAATTATCTTCTTTACAAAATTTAGGTTTATCTTCATTTAACAATATTTAAAATATGTACTTTCTTGAATAAAGATGACTGTAGTGGGGCACCAAGATATTTACAAAAATCAGATGTTATAGGACTTCTTTGACAAAGTAGGGCGAATTGATAAAATTTCGTCGATTTTTGAGTAAAGTGAAGGTACTTATTTAGGGATTTTAATTCTATACCATTACATTTCACTAAGTTAATAACTTTGTTTATATTAATTTATAATTATCGAACTTTAACACAATGTCCCTACATTTTTTTACTTGTAATTTTATATTAAAATTGCTATAATAGTTGCTTAACACATTGTTTGCGGGCGTTTTTCGCCAATCCAAACCGAAAAGCGGGCGATTTTTTCAAATATGCTCGCGAAATTATAAAAACAAAAATAGAAGATGCATAATTTTTACTTCGAAAATACCCGTGTTTACATATTCTCCACACCATACCGTTAAAATTTCTAAAAATCGTGTTTTGTTGACTCCGCGCTCTAGTGATAGTACGCGAAAGACGTGTTTAAACGTTTCCCGCATATTATGTGTTAATATTATAAAAATAAACCTTTTTTGCCACAAAAGTTTTAGAAATTAATATCAGGTAAAAATTGAATAATGAAAACAGATGGTTCAGTGAAATCATTATATAGGGAAGTGATGATAACCGAGGCTTATTTTCAGGGAGTGAATATTAAATCAGATATTGATTTTATATTTACGTCTGATATATTATCTTTATTTTTATATATTTCCCTATTTTTAAATATGTTTAATTGATTTCCATTATTATATGTTTGAATATTTTATGTTTTTAATATTATATTTTCCAATTATTTTCATTACATATTTATCGTATTTATTTCATGATCGATTATAAAATATTGAATTTTGTTTGATATATTAGGTTGAAACAATACTTCCTAACGTTTTTTAATAAATGGCATTAAAGGTAATTTCACGCTTACCTTATTCATCTGACATGTTTGGCTCTCTATAATTTTGAAAGGTGACATTTGTGCACGTTTTTGGTGCATATCTTTTAGTGATTTATTGACTTTTGATTCGTTAATTTTAAATTTAAAATGGACGTAAACAACTTACACTTACACAATGCCATGTTATATAATTTCCGGATAGAGAAAAATACTGTCCAAACGATAAAAAAGATATGTACAGTTTATGGAGATGATGCTGTAATGGAAATCACTGTTTGCAAGTGGTTCAACCGCTTTAAAAGTAGAATTTTGATTTAAAAGACAGAAAATGCTTCGGTAGACCTAAAATGTTTGATAATGACCAAATCGCAACTTTAATTGAAAATAATCCATATCACAAAACGCGTGATATCGCAGAGGCACTCCAGGTATCTCAAATGATTGTTGTAAGATATTTGGGTGCACTAGATTATGTGAATCGCTATAATGTTTGGGTTCCTCATAATTTGACAGAACGACATTTGATGGACCGTATTTCTATCAGCGATACACTCTTGAAACGAAATGACAGCGACCCATTTTTAAAACGGATTATTATGGATAATGAAAATTGAATGGTGTACAACAATGTGGATCGAGAAATATCCTAGAATTTGTTGGTTTGTTAAGAGAAATTTATTTGAAAAAATAAAACTTCTTATTTTACACAAATGAATTTTAACCTCAACACCACAATGTTCAATAATCACTTATTGTTCACTTATTATTTATAATTATATAGTCTATAATTATATCGGTTAATGCATTTCGATGGCGATGCCATCATCGTCAGAGCATTTCTGTTGAAATCTCTATAATATATTGTGGTGTTGGGGTTAAAATTTATTTATGTAAAGTGAATCAGCCACAGTCCCAAAACAATAAATAAAAAAACTTCTTATATTATATAATCCTTGATCAAGGGCATTAAACAAATCTGATAAAATCTAAAAAATAAATAGCACTTACTATTATAAAAAAAATGTTTAGATTGATGTGAAATCTATAAATATTGATAAAAACGGTGAGGAAAGAGTGTTAATTTGTTGAAATGTTTTATCTTATAACGCCTTATGATTTTTCATCTCTTTTAACTTAAGTGCCCATTATAATCAATAAAGCACATTTCTTTTTCAATTACAACCCATCACATTTGTTTAAAATACGTCCATATCTATTATTAATTTGCGGCGTAATTTTCTTTGATGTTTTTTTTTGTAAAAAAAGAACGATTATGAATAAATCGTGCGCGTCGAATGTCATGAACAATTTTGTGTTGCGTTCATATACGACGCACGCATTCACATAGATACACATATATTTTTAATGCACGCACAAATTTGTGCCAAATATAGGGTTTTCCAATAATCTTTATAGAAGTTTAAATGGAAATAAAACAAAAAGTACAGGAATACCTCGCATAGTGCGGCTAATCGGTTCTCCGAACTATTTGAAACCGGACTAATCGAAACATTAGCTAAATACAAAAAAACGTTAATTGATTCAAACAATTTTTTTCCTGTTTTTCAGTAAATAAAACAAAGGTAATATATTAAAATGTTTGTATGTATCAACAAAATAAAATCAGGAGTTTAAACATTCATTTTAAAAACATTTTAAATTCATTTACAATTAAAATTTAATTATCAAAATATCGACTTTACTCTAAAGTTACGAATCGAAAGCTAATAGAAAAAGAAAAAAAGACTACAAAACTAGAACTGCTCATGCGATGCGTATAATGTGCGCATGCGCATAATTTTTTTTTGTTTGGAAATTTCAAACCGTACTATAGTGAAACCGTATTAATCGAAGCCACACTATGCAAAGTATTCCTGTTTTTAATAATTAGTTATTTATTTTTAAGTATATTGTATGGCATTGATGATAAAAACAATTTCTCTCATATTCCTACCACGACTTCTCTTTACATAGTTTATTCATTTACTCCAATTTTTAGTCACTCTTTTATAAAATTATGATCCAAATTTTCTGAATTATAAGTTCAATGGTAATTTTTAATGCTTCTGTTGTTTATGGTTTATTATCATTAACTAATGATTTCACATAACTCCACAGAAAATAATCAAAAGTAGTTTAATCACTTGGTGGTCGATTGATGGGTCAATTTCGTAAAATAATAGACTCATTAAAGTTTTGTTTCAATAATTCTATTGTTTCCGTAGATGTATGGCACGTAGCACCATCCTGTTGAACTACATATCGTGCAAAACCATTTTCAATCATTTTTGGAATAAAAATTATTAATCATGGTTCGGTAACTCGCCCTATTTATCGTAACCTGATCTCCAGTTTCATTTTGAATTTTTCACTAACAGAAGCAATATTGGCCCCACTTCTTTCATTTCTTAGTCTTACAGGCACTGATGTATCATGTAGAATGAAATTGTTTTAAATTTTTTTCAATAATTCGATAAATAGCATGTTCACTTGGACGACTGTGTTAAGTTTCACGAAGTGATAAGTTTTACGAACCGAACATTGTTTTTTTACAACACGTTTTTACAATTTCTAAACATTGTTGAAGTGTTAAATGTTTCATGATAATTTGTCAGACAATACTGAGTTAAAATGTGGAAATAAACTTAAAAAAAGAAAAATTTAAACATGGCTGCCATTAGCAGTCAAAATTCTGACATTTATATTGGAAAACCCTATACAAAGCACAGCACAAATATTTATTAATGTGGACTTGGCTTAACTTGTGACAAAAAATTGTACGTCGAATTTTTACATTCAACGTACAATAAAAGTATTTATTAATATAAACGCGGCATTACGTATATCAAAGCAGATTTCTTTATATCAAAAAAAGGCATTTGATTGTATTGTATTTATAATATGTAGTATGACATAACATTTATACAGACATAGAATTTAAAAATGTTGTAGAATTCGCATGATTCTTAATATATATATTCAGTTCACAAAATCTTTTTCTTTCCTAGATTTAATTATGAAAAAATATTCACGGTACTTAAACGTGCTTTAATTTGTTCTGTGAATTCAACTACTTCCCAAGTATTTTTTTATATTAAAGTAATATATTGGTAGCGTAACCAATATATAATACATTTCTTTGGGATAAAAGATTTATATTTTTTATAAGTAGTATTAAAATAATTTTGAAGTAAAAAAACAACTTTTTGTTTTATAATTGTAAACTAAAACCTATATAAGTTATTAGTGAATTAATATTTCTATCATGAATAGGCATTAATTTATGAAAGGGAATAATATATATATATATATATATATATATATACACATAAAGAGAGTGAGAAAGAGAGAATTAGATAGAAATCTATGTGTATAATATGATAAATCTAGTCTATTTTATTTTTATTTGATGACCAATAGTTTACAATATAATTTTCATACTGTGTTACATTTAACTTAAATAAGAGTCACGCTTTTCTACGGACCAATCACTTGCACAATTTTATGAACGATTATTGAGACCTCAAAAATATAATGAGCTATAACGAGGTTCACTAATCCCCAAGGGGAATGATAATATAAATATATATTCAATGTATACTTAATTTAAATATGCATATGTACAGTTTTATATATATATATATATATATATATATATATATATATATATATATATATATATATACACGGTGTGCAAAATAATAGGTACGAAATTTAAATTTCGTTGTAAGTGAAAATTTTTGATTTTTTTTACTAAAGAAGTTTATGAGAACCATTTATCGCTAAGCATCTGGATATTATTTTTCTGATTTCTATTTATGGCATAATTTATAGACTTGTTATTAAGGGGAATCCCCTATAATGTATCAGATCATGTGTGAATTGCTGTACCATATACTAGGTACTTTTATACTTTTCATTCATATCAGTTTAGTACTGTGAGTTGGATACGATTTGAAGGCGAAAAGTAATTTAGTAAATTCTTTTTAAGAACAAAAAAACAGATCGTATATTTAAAGCTAAATGTAATAAATAAAATTGGACGTGGAAAACATTGCACAACAACCCAACGAGATTTGATAAAGTTAAGAAGCAAAGGTAAAATATTTTCTAGTATTGCAGAATTGTTAAGATGTACCAAAAATATGATAATGAATACATTAAAGTGTAGGGAATTACTTGAAACTAGAGGTAGATCACAAAAAACAACAAGAAAAATTGATAGAAGAATAGTTAAAATAGCTGTCTGACCCATTTTTAACTTCAACAAATATAAAAAGTGAACTTGATCTAAATATATATGCTGGTACAATTAGAAGACTTCTGATAAAAAATAATTTACGAGCAATGAAGTCAAAGACGGCTGGCAACAAAATGGCACAATATTTTATAGACCAATGAAACCAAAGTCAATTTATTTCAGTCAGATTCAATTAATAAGCCAGTCTGATGTCCAAAAACTATTGCTCGACATTCTAAGTTCATCTTAAAAACAATAAAATATGGCGATGGGAGTTTAATGGCTTGGGGCTCATTTTCATAGTATGAACTTGAACCAATCCACTGGATGAAGAACACAATGACTCGAGCAGTATATATTGGCATATTAGAAAATGTAATGCTGAAACATGCAGAAGAAAATATGCCACTTATATAGACACTACAACAGTACAATAACCCCAAACATACGTCTAAAACAGCAAAAATATGGTTTGATCAAAATAAGATAATAGTTTTACAATGGCCTTCACAATCACCAGACCTTAACCCAATTGAAAATTCTTATTCTCCTGTTTACCTTATGTATAAATGTTCCTTTACTGTTAATAAGTGGTCCCAGAATACATAGTTTTAAACTTCTATGTTATTTTCTTTCATTTCTGTTATTTTCTAATCTGAAAATTCATTGAACATGTCCTTTTGTCTTGCTGAACTTTATCATGAAACCATTTTTTTAACGAAACTAGTATTGTCTTCTATTATTTTTTCTAATTTGTCTAGAGTTATTAACACTAGGTTTACGGACGTTTCATGTATACCTATCTTTAAGGACACGGGTCAATTTGACGCATGAACAAAATCATACATTTTCTTTAAAAAACAACTTAAAAACAACAATTATATAATATTAACTTATAAATGAAACTATAAGATATACATTTATATAAAATTTATAATATTTAACATTATATAACATTACATTTATTGCGTATGTTTTACACATATATACTGGTAAAAAAATGATCAGTTGTTATATTCCTGCCTTGATGTAAATATGATTCGGCTAACTTTAAAACTACAAAATCCGCCCAAAAGTGTTGAAGTTTGCGTTTCATCTTTACCCAGATTAGGGAAACCATTTTTTAGATATTTTGAATTTACATCTACTGTCAACCAAAACTTTATGCCAAATTTATGTGGCTTATTTGGCATATATTGCGTGAATCTGCATCGGACTTTCGTAGGGAACAGTTGTTAGTCTATAGAAATATTTTCGTGAGGTTTATAACAGGATTGACTATTATGTATAAATTTGTTCAATATTTCAGATATCAATGCAAATTTATCTGTACGTAAACGTTAAGATCATTTTATTCTTTTATCAAATCATATGAATCGAAGAATTTGCGTAAATTGATTTCTAGACATTGTGCTCGAGAAGAAAGCGGATCCCCATTTCTTCGACCATAAATAAAAATCTTTTAGTGACTTTTCTTCAATTGCTTCCCGAACATACTAAATTGCCTTTTTTATATCAGATCAGGGTTTCCCAACTAGTATTAATGGTTATTTTACGATTGTGTCAAATTGACGCGTACCGTAAAGATAGGTATACCACATACATAATTTCTAAATTAGAAAGTTTTGAAGAAAATTAATTTCCCTAGTTTATTTGTCTCGTTAAATGGTTAAAAGTCAGTACAAGTGGTAGAAGAAAAATGTAAACGGTTTCTATAAATTCCCTCATGAAATTCGAAATGTGTCAAAATGACGCGTCCCGTAAACCTAGTGTTAAAAAAATAATGCCAGAAAATGTTAAGTAACTAAATATCATTCTATTTACTATATTTTTTTCAGATTTTCATTTTGGTGTTTTAAAAACTTCTAAATTAATTATAAATAATTTTGTTAATTTGCATAGCGCTGTGTAGAGGATGTAGCATATCTATAAATATTTTCAAACGCTTCAATATATGCTCTTTCAATTCCTATGTATATAAAAAAATTATATATATATATATATATACACACACACACACACACACACACACACACATATATATATATATATATATATATATATATATATATATATGTTAACATTTATTACACTCAAAATCTATTGCATTATTTTAATTTATCAAAAAGAATGTAAGTAAAAAGCAATAAAATTAAGCTTAAAAAACGTTGTTCTACACTAATGGCAGTTTTCATAATTTGATTTAATTGAAATGATATCAAATATGATAATATTATATATGGTTATTTTTACTTTTTTATTTAAATTGTTGATATTAAATATAGTTTGACATTTATTTTTTATATTAAAAATATTTTTCTACGAAAATAATGTTATATTGTATATTATTATGAACAATTACTTTCTTATTTTTGAACTCAATGTTATAGAAATGCACATTAATTCCATAGACCAAAACTAATTAAATGTTAGATGTACAATTTTAAAAGAATAGTTCTGATAGAAATGAATTGTTTATCCCAATAGTTTAATTTTTTCAGTGTTTAGAAAAATCTATTGATTCTTTTTTAACTAATGAATATTTTGATGGGCATGCCTTCATAATCAGAGCGTAGCTTTATAAAATAAGATAGAAAGCTTCGAAATGCGCATTAGTGCAATTGATAAACTATATGCCATGCGAAATCATTTATATACGATCTTATGATGCTTGATTTATTCGTGGATACTAGACAAGTTTTTCTCTTTATTCATAAAAAAACTTACTAAGAAGGTCATAACTTAAATTTTACCTTGGAAATTAAAATTTCGAATATTTTTTTACATTAATATTGAATTTATTTTTAATAATTTATAACTCACGGAAATATTAAATAGAAATTAGATTAATATAATTATTAAAATTCAAAATGAAAAAAATTAATAAATTCTAGAAATATTTTTACTCTAATATCTTACATGCTTATTAAATTAAATTGTGCAATTTTTTTATCTTATTATGCTATATATATATATATATATATATATATATATATTCATATATTTACATTTAATTTACATATATGTACAAACAACTTCAAAAAGATATTTTTCAATTAGAGTAAAAATAGAAAAAAATATTTTTCATAATAAGCAACAATCTATATTGTAAGTTAGATAACACTTAGATAAAATAAACTTTTTAAACAAAACATTTATTTCTTTTAAAATCAGATTTAATAATATATGTTCTATATGCGAAAATGATTGATTATAAATGAAATCAAAAATATAATTTATCAGAAAACATATTTAAAATGTTTACCTTTTAAATAAATGTATTTTCGAAAACAAAATTTAATTTTTAATGGTTTTGTGTTTTCCTAACCTTTCTTTCTTTTGTGTGTATGTTCTTTTTAAAAATTTAAATATGTATTTATAATATGGAAATCATTATGATGTAATTTAAATATTTTTTTATTATTATTATATTAGCTTTATAAAATAATTAGGTTTTTATATTAACTAGTTACAATATATGTAAATATATACCGTAAATACAGTGTAAATATTTGATTCATTCAAAGTTGAAAAAAGAACAATTTCAAATGTTTAATGTTTCATAATGTCATAAATAATATTGATATAGGAATGTTAATCGTTTTGTAAATATTACCACTTGACGATTGTTGGGTATAGAATTGTTATTGAAATTTGTGCTTTTCAATTTATTCATATATTATATGAAATAAAATTGTTTTCAAGTTATCTTATAATAAAGTTGTCTGAAACAACTTACATTTCGTGCATAATTCAATGAATATTGGCAATCTAATATCAATACATATACGACAGTAGCTTAGTAACGAACTTTGTATTCCTCACTTGACTATTTTGTATCCGACGGTCTATCAATGATACGCATAATATTAAGCCTACATAGAGATTTTTATATTTTACTCAATTAGATTTGTATGTCTGATGGATTTAAAAAGTTTGTTTTAATTAAATTTTTCATTTTTATATTTTAATTATACATTATAAATTATATATATATATATATATATATATACAAAATTAGTTTTCATATTAAAAATATATACACATATCATTATTTAAAAAAATAATATAAAATGTTACTCCAACGATTAAACTTTTTGAGATCGAGATTAATATTGAAAAAATTATTTTTGTATATTCTATAATTAAAATATATAAATTATAAATAGGATATATTTTTTATATTTAATTTATAGCTTTTGTGATACAATTTGGAAAAATTATTATTTATATTTAGTTATTTTAATAAAAAAATTGGTAGAATGTTTAACTTGTAATAAGGATATTTAATTACTTACTTCTCTTTTCTTTTTCTTTTTTTATATATGGAAAAGTATTTATGAAATTAAGATTATATATATATATATATATATATATATATATATATATATATATATATAATATGTATGAGTGTGTTTAGATTTTAATGTAATTTTTATAAAATTAATTTTGTTGAACTGCACATAATAAGGTGTAGTGATTATGCCAAATTAAATAGACATATTGTTATAGAACTGTAGGAGTATTTGTTTGCAATTTTTTAATAGGATTTACAATCTTTACATGTTTTTTAAGTACTTATTTAATTGGTTCAAACTAATATTAATAGAATATATATATATATATATATATATATATATACATACACATACACATACACATACACACACACACACATACACATACACATACACACACACACATACACACATACATATACCAATTTATGTCAATCCACTGGTGAAAAACATCATTGAATGTTACCATTCATTGGTATTTGGTTATACTTATCACGCTGACCAGATGGGTTAGTTGAGATTTTTTATTTAGGGTTTACTTTCTTACAGTTACTTTATAAAGATTTTTTTTAGGTTAGATAAAACTTTTTAAAAGGATTGAATTTTAAGTTCTACCACGCTTAAAAAACACCTATATATATATATATATATATATATATATATATATATATATATATATATATATATATATATATATATATATATATATATATATATATTCATATTATTATCAGTCTCTTTTTATCTACTACTGGATTAATTCTTATCCTAAAACTTTCTACTTAGACGAATTCACTGCTCTTTTCTTCCAGTTCATTCCACCAAATTTTTTTATGTCTTCTCTATGGATCTTATTCTAGACCTTTTCATACATCTACGTTCTTAATGGAAAATTGTTGTTTGTCCATTATTATTCTTCTTTTTCTGCTGTATGACCAAATCATTTCAATTAAATATTCCTCACTTTTGTTATAACATCCGTAATGTCTGTGTTCTTTTTGATCCATAAGACTTGGAATATATATTCTATGAAAAAATGTACTTGGTTGCTACTAAGTAGCATGCTCGTTTATAGGCAAATATAGTTTTAGGCTTGCTCTTTATGTATACAAGTGCCAATAGTTTATTACTAGTTAGCATTCGCCCAAAAGAAGCGTGTTTTCGTGCTGCTAAGTAGCATGTGTATTTTAGGCCTTAGGTCCTTGTACTATATTTACGTATTATTCCTAGTATGCGTCTTTCAGTTTTTATTTGTGTTATCTGGAGTCACTGATTTATTTTATAATTTGAGACATCTTTCACAGTCGTAAGTGATAACAAATAGGATGCATTTAATAATTTTTTTTCTGAACATAATTTAAGAATTTCTTTCAAAATGACACCATCTAGTTTTTATTCGTCCAGTTACTTAACCTGTAGATGTTCCTTTAATGTAAATGAGTTATCCCTGATATAAATAGACATATATTCTATTTATATCTGGGACATTTTTTAGTTACATTTTTTTAATTTAAAAACTCACTGTTACTTTTTTTTGTTGAGGTTCATTATCAGAATGACTTTTACTTCCATTATCTAATTATTCTCTCCTTTTTTCAAGTTCATTCAAGTTCATATATATATATATATATATATATATATATATATATATATATATATATGTATGTAAATTTTGAGAAGTCTTCATTCAGTAATAAATTGAAAGAGGCTGCTGATGATTTATAAGTTTGTATGTACATGTGTATATATAGGATTATTCAAATGTGTGGTTTATTAAAAAAAAACATGTGTATAGGATGGTGTATAGACAAATATGTGTATAGTTCCTTTCTTTTCTTTATAATATAACACAAATTTAGGCATCACAATTGGATCACCATATATATATATATATATATATATATATATATATATATATATATATATATATATATATATATGCATATACACATACATACACACACACACACACATACACATAGATACATACATATATCATACTTACTTTCTACATACAAACAAACACAGGTATCTACAATTTATTTGCTACGTTTTACCCTTATTTAAAAGGATTTTTTAATTATTTTTTGTTATTATAGTACAGTATCCGGTATATAATAATGATTCAAGACATTTTTGCTTCAGTTATGTAGATAATCTCAGTTGACTCACAATATTTTGTGAACTATAATTAAGTAAACTTCGATAGAAGTCCATTTTTAGTATATATTTTATTTCATGAAACAAGAAGTTTATTTTGTATTATATAAATTATTGTTACTATTTATTTTGGAACTGTATTTTTCAGTATTTTAAGAATGAAAAAATTCTGATGAAAAAATATAAATTATTATAAATGAATAAGAATCGATAAATACTCTGTTTTATAATTATTCTGAGCAGTTATTTTTAGAATATGCCTTTTTCAAATAAAGTAATTTGAAAAATAGAAATAATGGAAAAGAATTTGTTATATTTCACTAACCTTTATCGTGTTTATTTTTATTTAATAATGACATAAAAAGATCTATGTCCATATTTTTTTTGCATCGCCTGAGCTTGTTACAAAGTATTTATCTAAAATATTCACATATGCACAATCATTTAATATATAGATGCAAGAACAAGTTTAATTAAGCTATAAATTATGTATAGAAATCTTCAATATGTATATTGTAATTAAATACCAAAACGGCAAATGTTACTTAACTAAATATAAAATTTAAATTAATATAAGACTATAATTAAAAAAATTATAATAATATACACATATATGAATTATATGTTATTTATATATATATATATATATATATATATATGTGTGTACATGTGTGTGTGTATGTGTTTGTGGTAATATTAATATAAAATGAAAAACGAAATTGAAAAGATATGTGGTTTGATTGTATATAAAATATTGCAATGTAATTAATGTGACGTTAAAACTTTGAATTACACGTTAAGAAAACTGTGGAATATTAAAAATTGAGCCTAAAAATTGTATTTTTAAAAATAAAACTAGTTGCCTTCTTTGAGAAAAGAAAACACAACTTGTACTAAAATAATTAATGTATGTTAATTTTCTATAAATGAAGTTATGATATTTAAAAATGTATTAAGTATACTAAGGTCATTGCTAATTGAATTATGTGGATGCCAAATAAACAGCAATCTGTATTATTTTGTATTATATGTAAAAGTAAATTATTAAAAAAATATTGGTTACAAATCTATTTTAGATAGTAGAATTGTAATAAAAAGAGGTGAAGTTGATAAAAATGCCGAAAATTATTCTAAAAAAAGAAAAAGAAACAATTTAAAAATACAATTGATTTTCTATGACAAAGTTGTTAATAATTTATATTATTGTATAAGAATTACTGAATATTTATTCTTTTAGTAAATAAATGTAAAAATTATTGACATCTTTGGACAGAAAAAATGTTTTGGATTTAATATACGAAATTATAGATTAAGATTGTATTATATAAGGAGGGAAATTGAGAAAAAAGTTGAAAGTTCACGTGAATATTTTGTTCAATAAATTCTTGTATTATAATTTATTCTGTAATTAAATATCACACTATTTGCTTTGGAAGTGTGTCGATTCACTTTCATATAAATGAACTATCACCGCAAGATATTAAAAAAATATTTAATAATTATTTATTAATTATTAAACACTTAATAAATAATTCTAATTGAACACTTTTTTAATATCTTGTGGTGTTGGAGTGTTATTTCATTTGTATAAATATCACACGTTGAAATAATTTTTAGTTTGTGAATATGATTTAAAACAGTTGTATAATGAATAATAATCTAAAATTTTCCGCAATGTTTACTGTGAATTATCAGCAATGATTTGTTTCAAAACATTGCAGAAACAGTTTATCATTTAAATATAAATTTCGGAAACTCTGAACAAAAGTTGATGTATGTACTTTGTAAAAATATTGACAAAAATATTACTAATGTTTATATAACATTTAAAATAAAATAATATCATTCAAAAAATATTCATTTCCTAGCAGACATAATTTAAATTATTCCATGGGACTGAAAATTGATAGCATAATTGAAAAAAAAACGATTTATTTTTTATAGATTATTCAAATATTCATTTAAGTAAAATATACATAAAATTGGAAATATTTTCATTAACCTAATATTTATCAGTAATTAATTTTTTATTTGAATTTGTAAAAAAAAATAAAGTCGATTTGTTGATTAATTAAACATATATATAAAAATGTATTATTTCAAATATTGCAAAGTTAATTTTTAAAAATTAGAATTGTGAATGTTACTTTATTTAATTACTATGAACTATATTTTAAATTTGAGATATGGCCTTTAGAACAGACCGATTGCTCTAGATTTTAGTAATAGTTAAATCACGATGACTAATTTTACTATACGTTTATTTGTCAGTATTGAATAATGTAAAAAATAAACACTAAAAAATAAAATTAAAATTTGGAATATATATATATATATATATATATATATATATATATATATATATTATTAATTTTTATATTTTCTCCTTTCTTATTAAATGTGTTGTAAGTACAAATATTTTAAAATCACACCTTGTTGAAGAAAAATAAATTAACTTTTTTCCAATGCTGAATGTGAATTATTATTTGCATTATTATTATGTATTTTTTAAGTCAGATTTTTTTAAGTGCAATAGAAAATTTATACCAAGAAATTTCTGTCACTTTAGAAATTAAAATAAGAATACTTGTATTTTTTTACTTGAAATAAGTTTATTCGTCAAAAAATCTACTTTCACTCTGAACTGCTTTTTCTCCACCAAAAGATAATTTATAAAATTAAGAATATTTATTTAAAAAAATGAGAAACTTCTGTTTTTAACATCGTGTCACTATTCTTTACTACTTTTATCTGGTCATTCAAAAACAAAATATAAATGGAAATTCAATAGTGATATGACTAGTGAATACAGAGGTGAGGCATAATTTTCCATCCTAAATTCATTATCTTTTTTCTTTCATATGTGACCAAGCGTTACTTTATTGAAATAAAACTCTTTTGACAATTTGCCAGCGTTAGTTTTTGTTGTAATACATTGTGCACTCTTTGTAGTATTCACTGTAAATGTCCATTGTAAGGATTTGATCAACTTATAAATACTTATGATAAAAAGTTCTTCTCAAGTTCACCAAATATAGAAAAGATTTTTTCTTGAAATCAATTTTGGTTTAGTTTTTTGTAACAAAGGATCATTTATGATATCTAAGAGTAACTATGTTTATAGTTCAAATAAAGAATCCATTATTTGTCACAGATCAAAATTTCATTCAAACAGTTTTGTGATTTTAGTTATGAAATATACATATATATATATATATATATATATATATATATATATATATATATATATATATATATATATATATATATATATATATACATGCATTTAACATTTACTGTTTGATTTGGAATTGTAGTGAATTAATTTTCACACATATAGTTTGTCACCATAAGATTTTGTTCAAGAGGTGGTTCTAAGGTGGTAAAAAGGTCATTTTTAAATTTTTTTATAAAAAAATAATCAAGATAATAATCTGGGGTTTTTGTATTTTATTATTAATACTTTTTTTAAAAAAAATGTAACTTTAAATGTAATATATGAATATATTATGAGTTTGTGGTATGCTTCGTAGTAGTCTTTGAAAAATGTTCTTTTAGCAGTGGGACGTCTAACTCCTCAGCTATTAATTTAAAATAAAAAAAAAAAAAAAATATTTCTAAAATGCATAATATTTCTGAGGCAGTAAACCTACGAAAGTTGATTTTTTTCAGACAATTCAAAATCAAACATCTTTTTTAATAAATTTTTTCACATTTCTACATTCCTTAAAAATTAGTAAATTCGAATAAAATCATTATATTAGAGGTTCACTGCCTAGCAAAAAGTATAATCTTTAATTAAAAAAAAAATCATTCCAATTGGTCAATTAGTTTTTGAGATATTTGTCCCACCAGTTCGAAAAATGATGTTTCGAGAAAAACTGTTTAAAGTTTTACATGATGTTGGCCAATGTGGTAGTCAGGTGTAAAACCCATGCGACGGTTTTTACCTTTCGAAATCTATAACGTTGGTAATTTTCAAAATTTCTTTTAACTACACATTCATCAAACATCAAAGTGGACATTTTTTTTAAAAAAATTGATTCTTTGAAAGTTCTAAACCGGAACTCTCCTTAAGTGCTCAGTAATTTTTATTATTCACTTTATTTATAATTAAATGCCAATTTCGATAGCAACGTCATCTTTCTTAATGCACTGCGTTATACATTTTTTCTTTTACAATATATTGTAATGTTGGGGTAATAATTCATGTGCTTAAAAGAAATATAATATCATTTATTTCCATTAATGAAAATATATTTGTTTGAGGTTTGATCATTTCATAACTTATTTATAAAAATCATATTTTATATTTCTAGACAAATTATATTGTAATAATTTTTTTAAGAAAGCAATTTTTGTAAAAACATTTTTTTAATTGTTTTACTATCTAAAAAAGTTGATATATGTAGCTTGTTGCTATTTCTTAATTAATTCAATTTCTGTTTAACATGACGTATATGGTACATTTTTAATACAAATTTAATTAAAATTCAAATAGTATTGAGTTATATATAATCAATCATATTACAAAAATCAAAGTTGTAATTAATATTTGAATTGTTTAAGGTTATCCAAATGTAATGCCTAGATTTGTGTTTTATTAAAAAGAAACATGTGTATAGGGAAACGTGTGTAGTTTATTTTGTTTCTTTTTAATAAAACACAAATCTACGCATTACATTTGGAGGGCCCTATATATTATTTTATGTTTTCAATAAAGTATTGTGGAGATATTTAAACGCTGGATATTTTTCTTATATATGTTTAGATAAAATTTCTATATTATTTATTAACGAAAAAAATTTTTTAAGCATTGAAAAAATTGAGTAAAAATGTTTGTACAAAATCTACGTACATTAAAATAATTCATTTTCAAATATATTAAATATAGGACAGTTATTTGTATACTTTCTACGAAACAATACATAACCTTCATTTTAAATAGAATACATTCCAAGGTACAACATTTTTAATTAGTTGCAGTTACATTGCTTTTTATGAACGACTATTTATGTTTTATATATATATTACAAATGTACATTAATTAATGCATATATAAAGTGTTAAACTGCTTGTGTGTGGTGTGCATATTATATCACATATAGCTAGTAATTCATTATTAAAGTGTTTACTTATAGAATTCAAGATAAGATGGTGATATTCTATTATTGTAATATTTCCTTTTGGATATATCGTATCCTCTGTTTGATAAATATCTATTTTATGTTAAAAAATGTTAAACATCAATTTTTTTTTCAATTTTGTTTCTCATGTAATAAAAATCTGATTTTTATACAAAACTTGAAAAAAATTAAATATTTTGTTTCTGTACTTATATATATATATATATATATATATATATATATATATTTATATATATATGTGTGTGTGTGTGTTTAAGCATGATAGAACATTCAATTGAATTCCTATCGAAAGTTCTATCTAACCTAAAAAAACAACTTACATGTGTGTGTGTATGTGTATATAATATAAAGGTATAATAAAGATATTTTTTTAGGTTAGATAGACCTTTTGATAAGGATTTAATTTTAAGTTCTATCACGATTAAAGAATATATATATATATATATATATATATATATATATATATATATATATATATGTATACCACGTCATATATTACTTGCTAAAGTTCATCGTAAGACCAATTTTTAACTTATTTTATCTAATTTTTGTATCCTTTTTTCATATTCATGTAGGCTTGTTAAGAAAATAGTAATGCCTTTAACAAATTTTAAGTGATTAGCATTTTTCATTTACTCTAATTTTTTTAAATTCCTAATTTAATCTTTTAAATACTTTTTTAAACGCTTCTTCAATGTGAATGGTAGGTATTTTTTAAGCGTGATAAAACATTCAATTGAATCCCTATCGAAACTTCTATTTAACCTAAAAATCACTCTTTACTCTCTCTCTCTCTCTCTCTCTCTATATATATATATATATATATATATATATATATATATATATATACACATAAATACATACATACACACACACATACACACACACATACACACACACACACACACACACACACACACACACACACACACACACACACACACATACACACACACACATACACACACACACATACACACACACATACACACATACACACATACATACACACACACATACATACACACACATACATACACACATACACATACATATATACATACACACACACATACACATACATATTTATAAACAGTGTTTTTTAGGTTTGATAGAACTCTCGATAGAGATTTAATTTACAGTTTTAATCGCTTAAAAACATCCTTCTATAATATATATATACATATATATATATATATATATATATATATATATATATAATGAATTATCGTTATTTAAATAATATAATTAAACAAAGCGTTAAAAATAAATTAACGATTAAAAAAGTGATAGAAGGAAATCAATTGTATATTTCCGTTGATTTGATTATTTTGAAAAAAAATATGTGTGACAGTAAAAGTGGATTACAAGCTAATATACCTTTCGAATTGATTGGTTGCGTAATTTAATGGAAAAAATGAAATTTATAAACTAATAATAGTTGCTACTTGTGTCTCTTACTAATAACAGTATGTATTTTTAAACATTCTATCATTTGATTTATAAATTTATTAGTTTATTAAATGTAGAGTTAACAGAAATCTAATTGTAGTAAATAATTATATTGAAATGTTTTAATCTGTAAAGTTTTTCTTTAATATCAATTATGCAAAATTCATTAGTTCAATAAGATGAAATAGACTTAAAAGTGAACATGAAATAAATCTAGAATTTTTCTTAATATATTATCGTTTTTTTTAAACATTTAATAACTTTATTATCACTTTTTAATTGATATTAGTGTGTTAATCATTTCAAAACTAATATTTTATACAAATGTTTTATAAACATTTATTGTTCACTTTGCAATAATAGATATTTTAGAGCTCCAAATTTTAAATCTCAGTTATAACAAAATACTTTAGCGATGGTAGAATCGCCATCAAAATGCTCATTAGCCTATTGTTATAAACAACAAAGGGAACAATAAGTGATTATTGGACACTTCATAATTTCTTGAAGTACTCTTCATAATATTTTTGTGAAACTCAATTAAAGAATAAATATCAAAAAATTAAAAAAGAAAATAATATAGTTTGAATATTTGTGTTGAGTAGAAAAAAAGTAATTAATAATATTTGTATAATATAAAAATTGACTTACAAAATATCAATGTCAAAATTGTTATTTAAAAGTTACTTCATAAACAGGAAGAATTTCAAAGTTAATTTTGACAAAATCAGTTATTTAAATTGATCTTTTTCACACTACTTAAGAAACTATAATTCATAAAACAGATATCAATTTTTGAACATGTAAAAAATGATTCTAATGTTATGTTTGAATACCAAATATATAATTTGAGAATGTTTTTGTTCACTCTCATTATTTATAAGCTAATACGCATTTCGATAGCAATGCCATCATTGTCAGAGCGCTACGTTTATAAAAGCAGAATTTATAATGCAACACATTGTCATCAAAATACATATAGATATCAAAATATTTATTAGCTAAAGAACCCAGTAAATTATTATTGAATACTTGCATGATATCCCTACTTAAATTTATAGTGATTAATTCTTTTATATAAATAATTTTGATTACCATAGTATCAAAAGAAATATTGAAAATTTCTTATTAAATGAGATTTTGATTCCTCTTTAAATGGAATTAAAATAATCAAATTTCAAATAATAAGTGAAATTTATTTATTAGTTTTGAAACTATGGCGAATTCTCTTTCACATAAATGAATTATCATCTCAACACCACGATATATAATAAAAGTGTCCAATAGTCTCATTTTTTCAGTTTATTTGTTTTTATATAGAAGCACATTTCAATAGCCATGCCAAAATTGTCAAAGCATTGTATTATAAAACCTAGGATTTGTAATACAGCACTTTGACGATATTAGCATGGCCATTGAAATGTGCCTCAACTTGTTAAAAAATAAAGTGAATAATAATTTATTACTAAATACTTTTGTAATAATTTCCAGTGATAAATCATTTTTTTATAATAGTATTTACTATGAAATTCCCAAAATAATCAAATTGTTTTGTAAAGCAAAGCAGCTAAAACGAAAATTTCAAGGTAACTATTGATAAAATGGTCAAAATTGACAAAAAACGATACTACGTTTCACCTTTGATCACCATAAGATTTTACAATTGACATTATTTGTAAAAATTTAATTGAAATATTTTGTTATATCCAGTATTGTATATTTATAGAATAATTTGAATGAAAAAATTATGAATGTTAAGCAATCATCAAAAAAATTTAGACATTTTAATAAAAAAGCCAATAGAATTTATTATGCTATTCATCAAAACGACTCAAGTAAAGCCAAATTATTAAAAGGATTGAATATATTTAGTATCAAGTCTTATATTTTCTTCAACATTTTTCAAAAAAATATATATATATTTAGAAAAAAAATGAAATTTATAGTACTACATTTGTAAACCAATAATATATTCGAAAGAAAAGTTTAAATATGTATGTATGTATGTATGTAAGTATGTATGTATATATATATATATATATGTATATATATATATATATATATATATATATATATATATTATATAATTGTATATTTTCAGATTTAAAATACAAATCAAATTGTGTTTAATTTATTACACATAAGTGATTTATTTATAAGTTTTTTTTTTAAAATGCCACTAGTTTTTTTTTATTAAATATGCAATAAATAATAATTGCGGCTTAATTGTTAACAGATACATTCAATAACTGTATGTATGAAAGCTATTAGACAATTATAGATACGAATTAAATATTCATATATACGTTATCATTCGTTAAAATAACTATTATCAACACATTATTATTATTTACAATTATAAAAGCAGTTTAAAATATTATAAAAAGTAGATTTTACATTTATTTAATACATAAAAAAGTATTAAATAAATTAGAAAGCAATAAGTTTATATTATTTTATAATTGGTTATTCTAATCACTTGATAATTATTAATATACATATATATATATATATATATATATATATATATATATATATATATATATATATATATATATATATATATATATATATATATATATATATACATATTAGAAACATACATATATTTCATTAGAAACAACAGCAGCTTCTTTTTAAGGGGTTATACGCAGTTGCGAGGCGCAAAAACGACGTTTTTTTAGGAATTTTTTTTAGAAACAGTATTTATTTTGCAATTACAAATTATGGTTATTTGAATAAATCCTACTTTCAAGAATAAAATAACATGTCGATCATAAAAAAATATTGAAGTGCACCGCTCCTGCAGACGATGTCCCGAACGACCTCCAAAAAAAGGCGCTTGGCGGTGATCTCCATATCGGCGGTTTGGATTATTTGAAATCAAAAAACATGGTCAATTCTTTTAAAGAATAGATTAATGCAGGTATTGAACGAAGGAATAATAAAAATTTTCATTTTTGACAAAATGACGTCTACTTGAAAAAAATTTTTCATTTTTTCCTAAAATTTTCGCTCCAAATTGTTTAAAAAAAATAGTAATAATTTTTGTAAACCTTATTCCTTCGTTCAATACCTGAGGAATATATTTGAGAAGATTGTGTGAAAATTTGAGACCGATCGGTTCAGCCATTTCTGAGATATCAAGATCACCGACTATGAAAACACCGTTTTGAGATAAACGCGTTTGAAGTTTCGGAAGTAGTTTACACATAGTTAAAAATTACTTACAAATTCAGGTGTATGTCCGAAAATATTTCTCGCATTTACTTCAAATTTTCAGAGAATATACTCAAATATATATGTCAATAATATATGTGCATTCCGAAAATGCAAAAAGAAAAAAATCGATTTTTTGAAATTTCTAACTGCGTATAACCCCTTAATTCACTGCTGGATGAAAACTTCTCCCAGAAGTTTCCAGTTCGACTTATCCAATGCTTTTTTCTTTCGCTCCATTCCGACGAATTTTCTTATATCTCTGTTATTCATGGGTCTGTTCCTGGAGCTTTTGTATATATAGATTTACAAAATTAAGTGTGTGTGTGTGTGTTTATATATATATATATATATATACTCGTGTATATATATATATATATATACTTAAATATATATATAAATAAAAATTAAATATATATATATATATATATATATATATATATATATATATATATATATATATATAGATATATATATATATATATATATGTATGTATGTATGTATGTATGTATGTATGTATGTATGTATATATGTATAGAATTTTTCAATAAGAATGTCTTTGACAGTTTAAATATTATTAATTTTTCCAAGTATTGTCGATACTTTCCTGATTCTCACTTAATCTGTGACAATATTCACAATCATATCCATTATTTTTTGCAGATATTTTATTTCTTCACTTGTACCCAGCATATAATATCACATATTAAAATCACATCATTGTGATTTTATAAATTTTACTAAATGAAATAGTGTTTAGTAAACTAAATGATAGATGGAAAAGTCATCTAATTTTACGATATTATTTTCAGTAAATAGCTAGAATTTACGCAAAATAAATAGTTGTATAAAGTTTGAAATTTTTTTTCATACAATAAAATACATAAAAAAAATACAAAAATAATACTGAGAATAATGAACATCTTGTCAAAATATTTATGAAGAAAATTTTATGTTTTTGTAAGCACGTCGAGTGGTTGTCTTTTAAAAGTCATATTTATAAAAACAACTTAATTGTAAAATCATGTTTAAAAAAGATGTACGGCACTTGGACCACACCTTAATAAATATACGCGTAAATGAGATGCGATTATTTGTTTTATTTTTTCGATTAATTTTATTCAGTTGATTAAATACGTCAGTTTATGTACTTATATGATTATATCAAAAACTGAAATCTTTGTTGAATCGAACAATTATTTTAAATAATTAATTATGTTACGTGTATATTCAATAAAATTATTTAGAATTTATATTACAGAATAAAGTAAATACAATAATGATTGTTTAATTTTATATTTTAGCAATTATTCTCGTAAATTAACAAAACAAAGTTTAATCATACTTCAAATATAACCAAATCAAAATGAATTGTCTATCAGTACATTGCACTATAAACTATTATTCAGCATTATTAAATGTACAAATATATTTATGAAATGTTCTGACATGAGATAATTATCTATAATGTCAGTTATTCTATTTATTCACTATCTCCTATTCGTATCTGTCCCAGTTTTTACTCAATGAAGTTCGATAGAGTTGTTTAAACAATTGCGCCAGAGAAGAAAAAAATATTCAGATAAGTTGACGTTGTAAAGTAAATTACACATAAAATTTTATCGTTCAATTGTATGTGCTTAATGATCTATCAGCTACCAATGTTATTAACACTCCTATTACAATTATATTGTTATCGAAAATAATCGCTCTTTCATCCCAATTAAAATTTTATTCAATCTGATTATAAATTTTTGTCAAATTTGATCAAGCACTTTTAAATAAAACACGTACACTCATGTGCAAAAGTGAACATACAGCGATATATTTTTTACAAAATGATTATTATTTCTTTCTCTAGAGTATTTTCATCGATTATAAATTATTTCACTATGGACGGATTGTTTCTCTCTATATTTTTTTTGTTATTGTTCAGAAAAATTGTGCAAGCCCCCATTAATATTATTTTGTTTGTGTAAAAGTCTACATACAGTTGTATTTTAGTTCCTTTTTAGACATTTTTGAGGAAAATAGTGAAATATGTGTATTTTATAGGAATATTTTATTTTATATTATAATATAAAGAGGGTTTTGAAATATTAAAAAAAATAAACGTAATTAAAATCAATGACGTCCCGAAGAAAGGAAATATCGGATGATTTTCGAAAATTAATAGATTTAAAGCAAGAAGGAAATAGTTTGGGTGAAATAGCAAAAATATGTAAAGAAAATCTACAATTCAAATAATAATTAAAAATTACAATAGAACTGGTAGTATCGCTTCAAAATCATGATCTAGAAGTACAAAAATATTTAAAGAAAAACAAAAAATAAGAAATTTGAAGGAAAGTGCGAAAATTTCTTCAGTCTGAATTGCCATAGACATATCAACAAAATATAATAAAAAGTGTAATCGAACCAATATATCTAAAATATTGAAGGGTACTTTAATAGAGTACCTAGGAAAAATATTTATATAAATAAAATTAATCGTAAAAAGCTTATTGAATTCGCTAAACAATATGTTAATAAAGATAAAGAGTTCTCGAAGAACATAATTTTAATGATGAGTGTTAATTTAATGTTTTTAATAACAATGGAAGGATTCAAGTGTATCGAAAAAAATTCAGAATATGAAACCGAGAATTTAGTTTGTACGATGAAGCATGAAGTTGTAAACGTAATCGTCTGGGCATGTTTTTCGGCTTCTCGAGTGGGAAATATGACTTCCATTGAAATAATAAATAAATTGGGGTATTTTAACATTTTACAACAAAATTTGAAAGAGAATGTTAAAAAAATAAACCTAGAAAGTACATACATTTTCCAACATGACAACGATTACAAGCACACATCACACAAATTACGTGAGTGGCGGCTTTTATATAACTGCCCCAAACAGCTTGAATGTCCACTTCAGTCCTCAGATCTAAATCTCATAGAACAATTATGAGGCAAAATCAAACGTCATCTACAGAAAAAAGGTGTACAAAATAAACAAATCTTAAAAGAAGTCCTTTGATATCAATGGGAAAATATTGGACCGAAATAACAAGAAAATTCATCCGTTCTCTGACCCAAAAAATGTAAAAAAATCATTAAAAATAAAAGTGGTCCAACTTTATATTAAATGTTAAAAAATATTTATTTATTCAATACATTTTCAAATTGTATGTTAACTTTTGCACCGTTAAAAATGTGTTATTTTATAGTTAAAATGAATTTTTATTATTGGTTTTGAGTTGAAAATAAAACGCATTAAATTCAAGATTAAATTTGATAAAGAAATTTTTTATTAATTTTAATTTTTTTTAAAAAGTCCAATGAATAAAATAATTTTACTTGTATGTTTACTTTTGCACATGAGTGTATATGTAAGTAATCACTTTTAGCATTCTAATAATTATATTAATTATTCCTTCCACATAATTTTATATTTATTACATATTAAATATGTGCATTTTTAATTAAGAGTTAATTCTAAGGTAACGATACATTTTTTTTAAAAAAAAGAAAATGCTACTTGTCATTCGAGTTGTATGAACTACATATCAATAATTGTATAGTTGATATAATGACATGAATAAGTTTCTGTTTGCACTAATGCCCGTGTTTTTGGAGTTATTAAAACACACTTTATATTATAGAAAAATAGCTGTACGTTCTAAAATTGTTATTTTATATATTTTGAAATTGATTAATCGTTCAAAATAAAAAATAATATACGAGTAACGTTCTGAATACTATCATCATCATCAAAGCTTATGTCAACCCAATGTTGGGCAAAAACCTCATTTAATAGTGCTGGCTTTTATTAAATATTTTTTTGGAAATATTTGCACTTTTTTTCGTCCACTGTTAATCCGTTCCAGTCCTCCATCTCTACTTTATTTCACATTTCATCTTTCAATTTTTGATGATATCTCTCTTTATTTTCGTTTATCCTGATCTCCATTTCATAATATTCGTTGTCTACCTATCTTGTTACTATGTGTCCTGTTCATGTCTATGTTCATAAAATATTTGTTCTCTGGACATTCGGTTCATAGGACGCAAATATCTAAAACATTGTCTATATTGATTAACTTACACATTGTAATGATTAATTCAATGAGACTGGTGATTTTTTTTAAAAAAAAGAAACGATAACATATTTTAAACTGTTCTCTTGTTTTATTTGAATATTTTCTACATATTTATAATAATTATTTTACAAATAGAAATTATTTATACACTATCAGAAATTCTTTATCACTATAATGTATAAAATATGATATAATATTTTATACACTATTTTTAGGAAATTTGTGGATTAAATGTTTGGAATACTTTTTTTAATTAAGCAATTTGGGATAAATGATTGGTGTTCATTATGTCTATTTTATCGATTTTGCTTATTCTATTATATTAGTTATTTTTATGTCTTCTAGTATCCATTTTAAATTTTTCAATCACGTGTAGAATTTCCTGACATTTGCTTCGTTGATTTGTCAAACTTTTTTTGCGTGTCCAAGTTTCTGATCCGTTAGTACAGGAAGAAAGCACACTTTGGTTATATGCTTTTCGTGTCATGCTCAGTGGTATTTTTCTCCTCATTATATTATTAATCCTTCCAGAATTTGCCTTGACTCTCGATTTATTCAATATATATATATATATATATATATATATATATATATATATATATATAAATATATTTCACTAAATATTACTATTCACTGGTACTTGGTCGTACCACGCTGACCAAACGGGTTGGTGGAGAATATATATTTATATATATATATATATATATATATATATCTATATATATATATAAATATAATACATAATGAAAATACGAATAGAATCACCTACTTTTTAGATCTAATGTTGATAATTTTGTTAACTAGTTTCTAACATATATATTGACTAAAATGTTTAATTTTATTTTGTCAGGCACGTTTGGTGTAAAAAATATTATACTTTACTGTTTGTCTTTTTGAGTGTGTTTTATACAATTTCATTTTGTATTATTAATAATGTGTATATTTAGTTATAGTAGTTTTAAGACATTATACTAATTCAAAAAAATTGAAATTAATAAGATTGTAATTTTATTTCAAATATATTGCTATATTAAGAAATAAATTTGTAACAGACATATATTACATATGAAACATATTATTTATTCAACCGGAAATGTTATAATAAAAACAAATCGAAATTAGACCATAAAAATTCAAAATTATAATCAAATATTGTGCTTTTAAATAATTTCTGTATTATTTTAAAGTATTGTCTTATTTGAATAAATAATTTTATATGTTCTTATATAAGTTGTTTATTCACAAAATCATATACAGATGAAATTTACTTAAATTATTTTGTTGCAATTTTTATATTCTAACGTATGAATAAAATTACTGCTCTCCTGTGTAAAGTGACTTGTAAACGAGTGATAAACTATATTCAACATCGAAAAGAAAAGCAAAGTATTTAGATATTTGGTCAATTACATAAAATAAATTATTCTTCCATATATGGTTCAATTTTAAAAACTAATTAGAAAAAAACAGTTGTGAATAAACCCTATATTTAATATATAGGGTCATACAAATGTGATTCCTAGATTTGTGTTTTATTAAAAAGAAACATATGTATAGGTTCGTGTATAGAAAAACACGTGTATAGTTTCTTTTTAATACAACATAAATCTAGGTGTCTCATTTGGATAACCCTATATAATATACATATAAATGATTAACGTGCATTATTTACTACTGAGAAATAAGATATATTTTTTATATGAATGCATTAAAAAATAATTTAAAACTAACAATTTCCGATTTTAAGTGTATTACATTTTTGTTAAAATAATGACTCAAAATACAAAACACAAATATATTGCTATGATTGTTATATAATTATTCAGAAATATCTGGTACTTCCTTACAATTTCAATTCAACAACTCCATATTTTAATTTATTCTAACATCTTCAAAAGGAATTGAAAATATTTGAAAGTATCATTTTCTTTTGAATACAGTATTTCAAAAGAATTTTCTTTTTTTTTAATACAGTTTTTCAATTGAAAAATGTAACATTTGAGGATACATCATTGTTAATTGAAACTTTGTCATGTATAAGGTTATCCAAATGTGACGCCTAGATGTGTTTTATTGAAAAAAGACATGTGTATAGGGTGGTGTATAGAGAAACATGTAAATAGTTTCTTTTTAATAAAACACAAATCTAGGCGTCATATTTGGATGACTATACATATTGCAAACAATAATTTAAACCAAAAGTGTATTTTAACATGTTTTAAATTTTATCCTGTTATAAAGTTTAATTAATTCGATTATATGCATATATTTCTGTTAACTACTAATTTTTTTTCACTAATATTTTTTCATCATTTAAATTGTTGTACTTTTTCTGAAATAATTTTTTTGATATGTTTTTTATTTAAAAAACAAAGTATTTACTTTATGTAAATTTATAATTTTTCTCCAGTCCTCGATTTATTATTCATTATCTATTTAGCTACATATATACGAGTAATTTTGTAGTCCATTTTTTTTGTCTTTTAAAATATAATAACGAAAATCAAATAAAAAATATTTTTAAATATAAATATAAGTACCCTGTTATAATATAACATCAAACTCGAATAGTCTATCAATATGAATTTATAAACAAATTATAAATTTTATATATATATATATATATATATGTGTGTGTGTGTGTGTGTGTGTGTATATATATATATATATATATATATATATACATATATATTTATATATACAGGTACACAATACTTTCCAATTTTTTAAACAATTATCTTTATTAACAATAAAAAAATTAACAATGTTTCTAATTAAATATTTTCTGACATTTTGTACTCGTGTAATAAACGGATACCGTAGTAAAAAAAGTCGTTGTTGTTTAAGTAAATGAAATCATCGATTCATTTTCATACTTCTGTAGAATTACTATATCGTTTAGCCGAAATACTTTTGCTATATTGAATAAAGCAAGCGGAAGTCAAGTGATATAATGTCCGTCGAGAACGCCGGTTAGGACAGGAAATCTTGCTGTAGCTCTGTTATAGTTTCTCGGGTCAGCAATGCAACATGCGGCATGACATCGTGGAGTACAATGAATTTATTTTATTTTTTGACAGACTATATCCGTTATTTTGAATCAATACCTCATTCAGTCGTCTCAGATGTTGACTGTAGCGATCTGCGATGTCTGATTTGACTGCAATAACTCGTAATAATCAATTTCATGCATATTCTATTAGTTGCATAGAAGCACCTTGTGCTCATGAATATTTAATTGCGTTGTTGAAATAAAAGTTTCGCCAGGACCTAGACACGATATTTCCCGTTTAGGATTATTATTGCATGTCCATTTTTCGCCACTAGTTACTATTAAGTCAAAAAAACCTTTTTTGTTAGTGGTGTTTAAACTGTGACAAGCAACTGTTGATTTTATTAACAATCTCTTTTCATTTTGCAAAAACAACGAATTATGGTAGTTTGATAAACATTTAACCTTTCTGTAAATTATGTAATCGATTGTGTCAAATCTTTCTACAGGAAAGCTTCCAAATAAACCGATTTCATCTCCAATAAATGTTCAAAACATTAGTTGTCTTTTAGGTAAAAGCCATTATTTTTAAACTTTTGAAACCACTCACAGTGCAAATTTTCAACTAAATTGTCATTACCATAAGTGTCTTTATTCCGGTCTCTAAGCTAATTAAATAAAGTAGTATGAAGTATCAAATAAAAATTTTATTTGTTTTGATTATTAAACAAAGATCATATTTATGGCGGCAATAATGATCTGTCATGCGTCAATTTTATCGTGGTTTACCACCGTCAACAAAACAATCAAATAAAAAAAATATTCTTCAAGATAACTTTTAATACCATTTAAATGTCAACGATGGAAACTTTTGCATACTTTTAATATATTTTGTGCATTAACTAGATTCAATTTTGCAAATGAAAAGTTAATAAATTAATTTCAGAATTGCTTTATAAATCTTATTTCAAACGGAAATCTAATTTTATAGAAAATAGCTTGTTACCTGTAATGTTTAAATCAGTTCACAACATTCAAGTTTGAAATGTTCACTAACTGTTCATTTTTTTTTTGCAATGGGTATTTCAGTAGCAATCTAATTGTTCTCGGAGCGTAACATATAAAGTTTTTTTATAACTTCCTAATTATATTGTTTATATATATATATATATATATATATATATATATATATGTGTGTGTGTGTGTGTGTGTGTGTGTGTGTGTGTGTGTGTGTGTGTGTGTGTGCATATATACGTGATTTTTCAAGCGTTATAGAATTTTAACTTAAATCCTATCAAAAGTTCTATTTAACACGTTGACGTAAATTACATCTATAACCGTCCAATGCTAGTGATTATAGGTGCAAATGACGGAAATAGCCGTCCTATATTCTTAGTATTATAAATAAATGATTAAAATGATTATTAGTGTTAATTCCATTTCCTTCTAAATTCTTCAATCTTCCTCTAAGTATGAATGATGAAATATTTCTCATTAAATGATACAGTCATTTTATTTCAATTATTCCCAAAATTGGAAACTGGTTGCGACAAGCGTACTCGTAGAACTTAACGACGTGCATAGCCGTAAACATTTCATACATTTTGTCTCAGTCTCTTTTCAAGTGTAATTTTGGCAGCTTCAAAAATTTTGTTTGAAATTATTACTGGAAAATTGTTATAAAATTTGCTATTCTGCTTTTTTTCGTAACAAATGTTTTTCAAAATTGAATTTTGTATCTCTAAATAGATTTTTGAATTTTTGTTATGCTATTATACATTTTTGTTCTTGAATTTTTTAATTTTGTATTAAAGAAAAATCTAGTTATATGTTTATAAAAATATATTTTTTCCTTCTTATTAAATTATTCTCAAAAAATATTGTTATAGTCTCTACAGCTACCGAAACTTCTATAGCTGTATTTTGTGTATCGGAGAAATCGAGCTATTAAAAACAAATGACGGATATAGACGTCCACCATTTTTTAGGAAAATTTGTTAGAAAATATAATAATTTTATTCTGTAAGTATGAAATCTTGCTCGAACTCCCCAAAAATCAACTAATTAACAAAAAAAAATGTTTTTGTCGTCCATCATTGATTTCAAAGTGAGCATCAACGTGTTAATCTAAAAAAAATATCCTATATAAATAGAGAAACAAATATTTCTTTTATTACATTGCAGTCATTATTATATTGAAATATATTGTCATAAAAATGAGTAAATATATGAAATTTGTTCAAGTTATAGAAAATATATAATGTTGATTACCTTTATAATAATAAATATGCAATTGCATCGTCAATTTAAGACTTATCTTTTTAGTTAATTCTGTGTGACAATCATTCTGTGTCTTATAGATTACATTTTTATTTTAATGATGACTGGTTTCGATGCGTGGGTTTTCATCTAGTTGAACATTGTTTTCGGTCTAATGCGTAAAATTCAACAAAAATCATATTTAAGTTACGCACCAGACCGAAAACAGTGTTATTTAGTAAAAGTAACTGAAATGGAGACGAACTGTTTGGTAAAGACGTCCGGGTCAAAACTAGTCAAAAAAGAACTCACAAGGTCATTCAATGAATATATCTAACAACTGTTATTGCAAATAAATTCATTTATGTATCAATATGTACATCATCATTTATGTACAATATTTTATTAGTCGATTTACATATATTGTACAATACAATAATTATAATTCGATTCAATTTGGACAATGAAGTTTTATTCTAAAAACTACAATTTCTAATTTATTATTGATTTTCTATTTAAATATGAGTGTTTATTAAATAATTGAATATTGTATATTTTAATAACAGGAAGTATGTGATGTTTATGGTATTAATTATTTTTACTAAAAGTACTTTGAATTACTAAATGTTAGTAATTAGAATTTAAAACTGTACTCTTTAACTTGAACCTTTTGTTATAGAAGTAAATAAGTGTATGTGAACAATAATGAAATAAATTATTTTTAATTGTACGCACTAATTACTTTATAACAAACTATATAATGTAATAAACAAATCGCTCGCATCCGAATGCCATACATCATATAAAAATATTCAATAATAACTTTTTATTTACTTTATTCACCAATATGCATTTCAGTGGTATATCGTCAACTACACAGTTCTCTGAACTTTCATAAAATCATAATTATTAAAGTGCATAATTATTTTCCGTAAAATTGAATTCGCCATATTGTTAAATCAATATTTACAATTACTAATTTTTCAGTAAGCTAAACAGATAATTTATTAAAATAAAAATAAATTACAGTATTTTTTTAATTCCCATGTTATAAAAACAAATCATTTTTACGTTACATTTGTATAGGGCCATCCTAATGTGACGCCTAGATTTGTGTTTTATTAAAAAGGAACATGTGTTAATGATGGTGCACAGAGAAACATGTGTATAGTTTCTTTTTAATAAAACACAAATCTAAGCGTCACATTTAGATAATATTATATGTGAAAAATTTTCATTTCATAAAAATAAAATGAAATAAATCAAATGATTTATTTAAAAGTTATAGTTATTCCTAACTTTTGGCTATATAATTAAGTAAATAACCTATTATTAACCTTTATCACTCCAACTACACTAATGCTGCCAAGTTTAAGCCAGCGTTTTACTCTAACCGGCTGTGTCACTGCCAGAATTTTGGAATTTTATTATTACTAACATTTATAGAAATATTTGAAAAAATAACAGTAAAATGTGAATAAAATTCTTTTTTGTACTCATATTTTTCATTTACCCAACATTTATAAATATTTTTACAAATAAAAAGCTTCCTTATAAAACTTATGCAGTGTTCTTATTTTAGCACCTTGAAATTAACAAAGTTTGTTTGGAGTTGGCTGAAAATTATTTCATACAATTCTTGGAGTGATAAGGGTTAACTTTACACAAATGAATTTTAACCCCAACACCACAATAGTTTAAAGTGTTTTATAATCACTTATTGTACAGATTTTAACAGAAAGGCTCTGATGATGATGGCATCGCCATCGAAATGCATTAGCCGATATAATTAGAGACTATATAATTATAAATAATAAGTGAACAATAAGTAGTTATTGAACACTTTAAACTATTGTAGTGTTGGGGTTAAAATTCATTTGTGTAAAGTGAATCAACCACAGTTCCAAAACAACAAATAACTATTACTAACTGTGTTGCAATTGCTCGTGTCAAATATTTTTTAATAAAAATAACAATCTTGAATATATATAATCATCATAAATGCCTATATTAACTCAGTGCAGTGCGAAAGTTTTATCGAATTTCATTAGACCATCTTAAATGTATTCCTAAAATGTTTCCATTGTTATATATATATATATATATATATATATATATATATATATATATATATATATATATATATATATATATATATGTAAATTGACAAATGTTAATAAATTCTTGACAAAGATTTTAAAACAGTTAAAATCTTTAGTCGAATAAAATAAAGTAAAATATTTTTTACAAATCAAGTTATAAAAATGAAATTTATAATTACTATTAATAATAATTATATATCGTTTTTATTTTAATAAATAATAGTCTAGTGTATAAAATATAAAAAAAAATATGTAATGAAATATACTAAATATTTTTAATGTAATTGTGTATATAACTATTATATATATATATATATATATATATATATATATATATATATATATATGTATGTATGTATGTATGTATAAATGTATGTGTAAGTACATGTATTTTGTATGTAGTTATAAAACGTTTGAAAATTGTTAACCAATAAATGTTCTACCTTTTCAAAGTCAATTATACGTGCACCGAGTTTATACTTCAAAGTTCTGCGAAATCTTCAGGCTTTGACAATTGTAGTTTCTTATTCCTAATTTATAATGCAAAATCTACTGAATTATAAAACTTGACGTGATTTGCAAAATTCATTAGTAAGAGTCCGGTACATAAATTTAAAATAGTGCATTTAACTCATAAAGTATTCAGTCTGTACAAAGCTTAGACACGTAACGAAATTCTCTCTGTAATTTTCTAAAACTTGTTGGATTTTTTAATACATATATATATATATATATATATATATATATATATATATAATTATTTAATTTAATAATTATTATTTAAAATAAAATCATATGTTCTATATTTTTAAAACATAATTACAAATGATGTATGAGTATATAGAAATTTTAATGTTACTTTTCATTACATAATTTTATTCTTATTTTTCGTGATTTGTAATATATGAAATATTTTTGAAATTCTTTTAATATAAAACTTTACATGAAAAAAACTGAAGCTTGTTATTTGAATAAATCTTATTAAAACATATCACTCATGTGGAAACAATAAGTTTGTCCAACGAAAAAAAGTGCACAGAAAGTAACTACTGTAGACTTAAATATTAAAAGCAGTTTTAGTGTCAATAGTTTTCAATTTGAAAATAAAATATATATTTTTTCTCTTTATATATATATATATATATATATATATATATATATATATATATATAAACCTTTTTCTATATACCGGTAGATGAAAACCTCATTAAAAACTTTTTATTTTAAATAATCCAATGCGTTTCTTTTCTATTTCATTTCGACGAATTTTCTTAAGTCTTTCTATTCCATCTATTCATAGATCTCTTCCTGGACTTATTTATATCTCTAGGTTTCCAATCTATTTCTATTATAATCTTTTTACTTTTAAATTATAACGTTCTCAACTTATTTTTTTTTATTTACTTGTTTCTCTTTCTGTCTACGTGATATTCCTTGCATGATTTTTTCGATACTTCTTGAGGTTGTCTGGTGTCGTTGAATTATTCCATCATTCAAAACTCATCTCATATTGATATTAGTATCCTATAAACATATAATATAAGAACTTCTTCTGTATTGTTATTATCTTATTATTTTTCTTTCCTTCACTTTATCATTAAATATATCTTTAATGTTAATGAGTTGTCCTAAATATATACATTTGTCAACTCTAATTTCTATTTCTTGTAATTCGATTTTTTTCAATATGAACATATTTGCAATGAATTTTTTTCCATACAATGAATTTTTAGATCGGATCAGATAATATGTATGAGATTAAATAGATCCTAAATAGAATATAATTACTGTTTGGTATATAACTGTAGCGAATTCATTTTCATATGAATTAATTATCATTCTAACAGCACAAGACGTAAAACTGTTCAGTAATGATTTATTATTTAATTAATTTGTGCATAAGTTAATGTGTCATTCGATTACGATGCCTTAATCTTCAAAGTTCTGTATTATAAAATGACTTCAGATTGAAAAATTGATTTTATAATGCATCGATCTGACGATAATGATTTTACCATCGATTTATACTTCATCTTAGAAACAAAAAAAGTAAATAATAAATAATTATTAAATACATTTATTGTATCTTATGTTGATAATTTATTTGTGTAGAAGCAAATGTAATTAAAAATTATTTATAGGCTATTTTTTTGGCGTTATAGAACTTCAAATTGAATTCCTATCGAAAATTCTTTTTAATCTAAAAAACTATATTATATATATATATATATATATATATATATATATATATATATATACATACACACATAAATACGCAAGCACACACACACACACACACATCACATGTTTTTTTTTTTTGGTTAGATGGAACTTTCGATAGGGATTTAATTTAAAGTTCTGTCACACTTAAAAATACTCTATATAATCAATAAAATAACTTATATTTTTATAAATATAATTTAGTTTTACTGACATAAAATAAATTTAAAAAGTTTTACATTTGATATGTAAGAGTAACAATTATTTGAAATGTTAATAACATTTATTCAGTAATATTATTGATATCATAGATTAGCATCATCATCAAAGGCTCCACAGACTATTCCAGCTCCAAGCCTTTCTGACAATGCCAGCTCAATAGAGACTTTTCTTGTAAGAGCTTTTCAACAGTTGTTTTTTTTTACAAGTTGAGGTTGTCGGTCTTATGCTCAATACTCAAAAAATGAGAGATTTTATATATATATATATATATATATATATATATATATATAATGAAAATCATTTCTTTCGAAAAATAATGCCGAACAGTAAAATATATAACCCAAAATACAAACTTGCATAAAATATAAAAAAACTTACAACAATATATTTAAAATATAATTAGTAATATTTAATGTATACATAAAATCTGTCAATTTAAAAACATCATAGTAACAAATTTTATGTTTTAAAATATACATATAATAAAACTATCTATTCTAAAAATATAAAATAAAAATAAATTTATTTATTTAATATTTTATTCAAAAAATCCAAATAAAAATTATAATTGAACCTGTAGAATTAAAAAAATAATAAAATCATTTTTACTTTATTTGTTTTTAAAAAATGAAGCTTCAAGTAGAAACCTATAAAAAAAATAAAAATCATTTTTTTATTTATGTGCAAAAGTACAAATTAATCTTATAATTAAAACTTGTGAATTAAAAAAAATACTCAGGTACATGGAAATAGGTTTCATTTATATGAAAATGCACAAAAATTATTTATAATTAAAACTAATAAATTAGAAAAAAATTATAATGAAAGATGTTTTTTCGAAATTTTTTTATTATAAAATTTACAAATCTACTCAATTATACATACATATATACATACATACATATATATATATATATATATATATATATATATATATATATATATAAATGTATTCATAAACAGCTACTCCATTATTATTTTTCGAACTGTGACATGTGTCTCCAATATACTTATTTTTATTAAAATATGAATAAAACAATATCTTGATGGATAATAACGTCTTATTAACCGTAACAAAATGAACCAGTCATTGTAAACCATTTGAAAGTAACTACATTCGTTATATATATATATATATATATATATATATATATAACTAATGTAATGTAATTTTTAAAGTTATAAACAAATATATGAAATTAAGGAAATGGTTATATATAAAAAACAAATACTAACCTTTATAATAATATATTAACACGATCTAATTAACTCACAAACTGTTGAACTATTGAAAATAAACGTGCATTTATCTTTATTTTATAATAATTAATATTTTTGTATGATAATATATTACAGATTCTTTTAAAACACTGCACATTTTGAAAAATTCTACACATTTTATACATAATACAAACAAAAGAACACAGAAAACAAGTATCTATATCTTTTCCATATGATGTTCTAAAACAAACCCCCTCATTCCCCTCCGATGACAAAACTTTTTTAAATGAACATATTAACCAATGAACATGCTTGAACATATTGCAATTAAATAAAAAGCAATTGAATAGTAATAATCAAATTTAAAAAATAGTATAAAAAAATCGCTGAGTGTAGAAAAGTGTATGATATATAACATAATTATATATATATATATATACGAGGGTTGTTTGATAAGTATGGTAAATTTATTTATTGTTTAATTTAATCAATTAATTAATTTATTTTAATTTAGTTTTTCTTACTTTTTTACCATACTTATCAAACGAGTCTAATATATATATATATATATATTGTACTCAATTTTTAAAGTTATACAAATATATAAAATTTAAGAAATTTCTTATATAGACAAAAACAAATTCTAACCTTCATATCAATATATTGACACAATCTAATTTACTAACAAATAGATTTTTAGATTTGTATAAACTGATAATGTACTAACCTCATGAAAATAAAAATGTGTTTATCTTTATTTTATAACAATTAATACTTTTATACTACTATATTATTCATTACAGTTTTTTTAAAAAACTACATATTTTGAAACATTCTACACATTTTATACATACAATAAATAAAAGAATACGGAAAACAAGTACCTATACTTGTCCATATGATATTATAGACTGTTTAAGAACAAACCCCCTCATTCCCTTTCAATGACAGTACATTTTTCAAATGAGCATATTAACCAATAAACATGCTTGAATATAATGCAACCAAATTAAGAGTAACTGAATAGTAATAATTAAATTCAAAATATAATACCAAAAAATCGTTGAGTGTAGAAAAGTATATGGTATACAATATAATTATATGTATGTAATAATTATTTTACTTAATTTTCAAAGTTATATACAAATATATAAAATTCAAGAAATGATTATATATAAAAAAATTATTACATACCTTCATATCAATATATTAACACTATCTAATTTACTAATAAACTGTTTTTTAGATTTTTATAAAAAGTAATGTACTAACCTTATAGAAATAAATAATAGACTATACGATGTCTTTATTTATTCTGTTTATATTTTATTATAATATTAAAATAACTGAATATTATTATATAGAAACATAATATTATATGCATATATATATATATATATATATATATATATATATATATATATAGATAGATAGATAGATAGATAAATAGATACATATATATTTATTAAATATACAGGTAACCCCTATATAACACGATTGTTAGGTTTGTAAAAAATGCCGTATTATGCGAATTCGTGTTATACGAAACAAACTAGTACAAAAATCAAGGTTAGATTTCAAAAAATGAAAAACATACAATTTTCTTCTTAACAGTTTGCCTACCGTAAGCCTATTAATAGGCTATTTTCCACCAACGCTTATCGGCCGGTAGCCTATTAATCGGTCTTTCGATTGGCAGCATTTGCTACCCGAAAGCCTATTAATTGGGAAAATTGCCATTTTTCGTAGTAATGGTATTTAGAAAAAAATGGATTCTCAGTTGACATTTTGCGGTTAGTGAATATTGACTGTGTTTTTTTGTTCGTTATAAAAATTTTGATTGGTATTACCATACAATCTGCATTCGAATTGTTCGGTCTGTTCTATGTATTCATTTTATTTGCAAACGGTACGCAAAGTGTTAAGAAAAATATGTTTATTAAAATAATAATTGATCCCAATTAGATACTAATATAACATGGTGTTTTTTTTCATCACTGTTAAGAATCATTATTCTTATAAGCTTTCTTTTGCAGCATCTGGACTTCTATGCTCTACTATACTCTTTACAAACAATCTGTTATTTTCGTTTGTTTACTTTTAGTTAAGAGATCTTTATAAATTTAGTTGTATGAAGTTAAATATTTGTGAAGTGTTCTCTCCTAAATGTTGTGCTTGTTTCAGTGGAAGAATCAACATTTAAAAAATAGAATTCAAATTGTTCGGCTATGTTTAGACCTTTCTTTATGATTTTTGAGGGAAAATTTTGAACTTCTGCGTTTTCATTTGTGCTATCGTCCTCTGGATTAATTTGGTTCATCTCAAATGCCATTTCCACCAAATTGGCTTCATCTGGCTTTTATTCTAAAAGTAATCCTTAAAAATTTTCGAGATTCATATCATAAAAACCTTCTTCTCTTAGAAACTTAACAAGTTCTACTCACTAATTCTCAAAACGTTGTAGTAATGTCATGTTTTACAAGAGTTTTCACCAATTCTTGAACCTTGTCAGAGCGAAACCGTGTTGTAAGAATGTAGTCTTATACGGGGGTTACCTGTATATATATATATATATATATATATATATAAACAATATCAATTTAAAAATCAAGAAATGAATGAAATATTGTAATTTATAGAAACATTTTTGTAACCATCATTTAATAAGTGTTAAAAATTGTAAATAGAGAGGTTATCAGCAAATATAAAAAATAACAATTTCTATTTACAAATAATAATAATAGATAAAAAAGTGAAAAGACAGACAAAATGTGCAGTTGTCTGTGTTGGTTGTGTATTGCGAAATAACATTCTTTCGTATTTGAGAATTAAGAACGACTACGCATTTTCATATGATTCTGAACAAATAAATACATTTATGTGATGTGTATATATTGATAAATGTAATAAAAAAAAAGTTTAATATATATCGAAACACGTACACACTGTTACAGATCGTGATAAATGTCAGTCTGTCGTATTAAACACGTTCGGTCTACGTACAATCCGCATCGAAATTTCAGTGCCACTGGTATTTAATATGGACAGAGTTAGCTCATCAATAGACAATGATGGCAACGACAACGTAATTTGGGAACTGCGTGTCTGATATTTAAAACGGCATTATGTCTCAAGGCCGTTCAAATACATATATACATACATACACACAGTTGCGCTCACACATACACACACATTCGTACACATTTTCGCACACATTCACACATACAGACAAATTCGCGCGCACGAATGTGTGCTCGCGCGACTACACATGTAATATTCGCGAATCTACTGTGAAGCAAGCTAGCCAGTCAGTCAGTCATCGCGATGCGGAAGTCAGCCCGCCAAATTGTAATTTTAGATGGTTCTTGTCCAAGGCCGCACGTCTGGTGGGGCGAGATTAGGGGTACAACCCCGTTCATCGACAATTATCTACCTACAAATCGTACTTGTGGCGTAAACGTGTAATTAGATCAGTACGATTTATGTGAGAATATGTTTTATTGTTCAAGCTATATTGGACGATGATTTTTGTTTTTCATAACCATATTTATTTCATTACAATCTCTGAACATTTGAAATTGTAAACGAAAAACTATTCAAATTTCGAACGAGTTTCATTCGATGTTGTTGTTGTCGTGTAGTTGATACACAAAGACGTTTCTTTCAATTTTATGGGTTGTTTTTATCGACGTAATCTAATCATGTTTCATGATAAATAAATTAACACGGTAACATTGAAACATGTTTCTAATTGACAATGCGATAGAAATGAGAACGTGCACTTATACAGTCAGTTGCAAAAGTATCTATTACATACAATATATACGCAACTGATTATATTTTTAACTGAAATTGGCTATTTTAATAATCCCTTATGTTATATATATATATATATATATATATATATATATATATATATATATATATATATATATATATATACACATTCATGTGCAAAAGTGAACATACAAGCAAAATTATTTTATTCAATCAACTTTTCTGAAAAATTAAAATAAATAAGAATTTTTTTTCAAATTTAATTTCTAATTTAATGCATTTTATTTTCAACTCAAAACCAATAACAAAAATAAAATAAAAAAGTCGATAACTCATTCTAACTATAAAATAACACATTTTTAAAGGTGTAAAATTTAACATACACTTTGAAAATTATTAAATAAATATAGATTTTTTTAACTTTCAATATAAAGTTGAACCACTTTTGTTTTTAATGACTTCTTTTAATCTTTTGGTCATCGAATGAACGAATTTTCTTGTTATTTCGGATTCAATATTTTCCTATTCATATCGAAGGACTTCTCTCAACGTTTGTTTGTTTTGTAAATCTCTTTTCTGTATTTGTCGTTTGATTTCGTCCCATAAATATTCTATGGGATTTAGGTTTAAGGACTAAGGCGGGGTTTTAAGCTGTTGAGGTAGTTATACAAAAGCCACTCACTCACATACTATGTGAGATGTGTGCTTGGAATCGTTGTCATGTTGGAAAATGTATATTTTCCAGGTTTAATTTTATAGCACTTTTTTTCAAATTTTTTGTAAAATGTTCAAATATCCCAAGCTATACATTGTTGTTTCAATGAAAGTCATATTTACCACCACAGAAGTCACAAAACATGCCCAGATCATTACGTTTATACCTCCATACTTCATCGTACAAACTTAATTCTTGGTTTCATATTCTGAATTTTTTTCGATACACTTTAATCCTTTCGTCGTTATTAAAAACATTAAATTTACATTCATCATCAAAATTATGTTCTTCGAGAATTCTTTATCTTTATTACCATATTGTTTAGCGAAGTCAATACGCTTTTTACGATTAATTTTATTTACATAAAGATTTTTCCTAGTTACTCTACTATAATATCCTTCAGTATTCAATATTCTAGATATAAAGTGGTGAGATGACACTTTTTATTATATTATATTTTGTTGATACGTCTACGGCAATTCAGACTGAAGAAATTTTCGCATTTTCCTTCAACTTTCTTATTTCTTTGTTTTTCCTTAAATATTTTTGTCCTTCTAGATCATGATTTTGACACGATACTACCAGTTCTATTGTAATTTTTTATTTTTGTTTGAATTTTAGTTCTTCTTTTTTACATATTTTTGCTTTTTTACCCAAACTATTTTCTTGTTTCTTTAAATCCACTATTAATTTTGTAAATTATCAGATATTTCCTTTTTACTGTACGTCATTAGCTTTAATTACTTTTATTTTTTATTATTTCAAAACCATACATAAGTACATACATTTTATTTTTTTCTATTTACATATGTAAGTGTTCGTTCGTTCTTTTCAACACCCATTTTTGATTTCATTACCAGATACTATTTCACTATCTTTTGAGATCATCAATGCTTCTTTGACTTTTCAGTTTTTTTATCTGTTATTATTTTGACAATTCTAACTTCATTCTTTTGATATGTTTATTCAACTTCCTTATTTCTCATCATATATGTACATCACATTTTCAGAATTAATAAATTTTCGTATTAAATGGAAATAGAAATGATAAATTGAAATTTTTTTTTATTATATTTGCCTAATAAAAGATTTTTGCTTGGTTCACAAACATTTAAACTTCCAAAAAATATTCAACTCATAAAAATGAATATATAATCATACACATATTGTCTTCTTTTTCTGTGTAAGTGTTCGCTCGTTTTTTGAACACTCCTTTGTGATTTCATTTCCAAATACTATCTCACCATAAGGTCATCGATGCTTTTTAAACTTTTTTTAATCTCTTACTACTTAGACATTTTTATTTTCATTTATTCTTGTGGTTTATTTATTCCACAACTTATCTATAAATTATATGTGTAATCGCCTAATTTCTCTTGTATTTTTTCTGAATATGTTCATCTTTGTCTTCTACATCATTTGATTTGATTTTGATATTTCTAGTATTTCCTTTATGACGTACGTTATTATTTGTCGAATGAAGCTTTTGTTTATTTAGCCTTTGTTTCGATTCTCAAATATTTGTTTGCTTAGATTGTTTAATTCAAACATTCGCCTACTATTCCTACTTTCATTATTTATTCTTTTTCAGATTTTTTGACTGTATATTTGAACTACTGAATATAATATTTTCATCACTTATTCCATTTTCATGTCTTTGAATTCTATTTGACATCTAAACAATTCTTTATTTATTTTGCCTTAGTTTGTTTTTGCTGAAATAGCCATATTCAAGATTTACAGGTGTTTGAAATTTAAATACTAATTTTGAAAATAGTTTTCGTTTTACCAGTCCCGTCTTTCTATATAACAAATAAATTTGTGTTGGTCTGTATAATTCCAATTGTTTAATATCCTTTATGATTTTTTCTATTAAATTAAAAAATAATGATTTTAAAAAGTCCTCTTATTTTTTTCTATTTTCTACCGCTGTCGATTCAGATGATTTTGAAATGAGTTTTTATTTTGAATTTGCTCTATGTTTATATACTTCTATTATTAGAAGTATAAAAACATAATATATAAACATACTTATGAATAATTATACTTATGTATAATTAAGTATTTTGATATTTCTCTTCGGTTGAATGTTCTAATTATATCCTGTAACTAGATTCGACCAAATGTATTTTGTATGCAATAAAACCTATATACGAATTCACACAAATGAACTATCACTCCAATACTACAACATATTAAAAAATATTCAATAATTATTTTTCCATTTATTTATTTATAAGCCGATATGCATTTCGATGGAAATATCATCAGAGCACTACAATTCACTCAACAATTCCAATAATTGTTGAGTGATATGTGTGATAATAAATACTGCATAATTACACCAGAATTTTTCGGAAACCTTACTATTCGTCTCTCAATTGTAGGATTTTATTTAGTTTACTGATAAGTATAGAGGTAAGAAATTCAAATATCGTGTACAGTGAATGAATAACTTAATAATTATTTGATTTATTCATAACGTATGAACATGGAAATATGATTAGATATGATTATATGATTAGACGATAATACATAAAAATGTCTTATCACTTAAACAAATATTTTAGAAACAACACAGGTTTTTTTTATATAAATAAATCACTCACTAACGTAACAAGATTTTGTGTGTCTTATAATCACTTTTTGCTCACGTTTTCACTGTTTATTTCGATAGCCACTTTATCATTTTTAGATCACATTTTAAAACTAGTTCGAAACTATATACACCTGGGTCTGTTTTTATGCGGTAAATACGTTCCGCAGAAAACCGCATTAAAAAATCGCACAAAACAAGACTTAACTTACATTGAAAAATTAGGGGTACGTTCCGTAATTTTTAAAAACCGCATAAAACCAAAGGAACAAAGTGAAATTACTCTAAAATTCGCATAAAAATCAGGAAATAAAGAATGCTTAAAAAATTTAAATATCTCAAAAAATTTATACAAAACAAAGCTTTTTTATTTTATCCAACTATTTAATTTCATTCAAAGCAATATGTACGTATGTGTCATTTATTTTACATTTTTTCAAACATATTTGAAAATATGTGGATTTGTTTTTGAACTGGTGTGAAATCAGATTCGTCACTAGAGGAAACAGAAACAACAGAATTAGCGCCGACTTCTGTCTCGTTCTGTGTTAATGGTTTTATGGCGACAATGTATGAATCGGTAATTAAACTTTGAGACGATTATTTTACTAATTGTTTATGAAACTCGCAATATTCAGACATACAATTATTTAGCTCTCGTTGGAATTTAAAAGCTCGTTCAAATTCGTGTCATTAACAAGAAAATGACTTTTTAATTGATTACAAAGTTGAAGACCTTCTCGAATCATTTTTATAGTAAAGGGAACAGGTTCTACTTCTGTTTTATTATCTTTTTCAACAACTTCTACGGTATCTAAACTTAGTGCAATAATATCATTGTCATTTAAGGCATTATCCTCAAGCAATTCGTCGATATCATTCTGGCTAAAGGAATCAAAACCCTCTCCACCAATATTATGTGCCAAAGTAATTATTTCATCTGATGACGCCGATGTTTGAATAGCTGCTCTGTTTTCAAGACATGTAGGCCAAGCCTTTTCCCAACAAGTATTTATTTATTTTGTGTGTGGTTTTATTTAAGCAAGAGCAAATGCAACATGATTTATACAGTCAAAGATAGAATTTTTTTCCAAGCGTCAGTTACTGTTATTGACTCATTTTTTAGTTTATTTAATATAAATTAAAAAGTACGTTTAACATAATATTGTTTAAAAGTTGCAATTATGCCTTGATCAAATGGCTGAATAATGTTTGTTGTATTGTGTTAAAAAAACATTACCTTTACATTTGTATGTTCTAAATGTGGATGACCTGGTGCGTTGTCAACAAGTAATAAAATTTTGAAATCGAGACCTTTTTGCTTCATATACGTTTGCACTTCTGGTAAAAAGCAATTATTAAACTAGTCAGTAAATATTGCAGTTGTCACCCAAACCTTTGTATTAGCCATCCAATGTACCTGCAGTTGTTTTTTTATCTTTGCATTTTAGAGCGCGTGGTCTTAGAGATCGATTTACTATTAGAGGTTTCAGCATCCGATCTCCCGATGCATTGCTACAAAATAACAATGTTGTTCGATCTTTGCTTGCTTCAAACTCATTGTTTTTTTCTCAGACTTTGTGATATTAGTTCGACTAGGCATTTTTTTCCAAAACAGTCCTGTTTCATCAGTACTAAATACTCGGTGTGAACAATATCCACCATTTTTAATAATTTTGGCTAACTCTTCTGGAAAATTTTTGGCGGCTTCTTCATCAGCCGATGCAATCACGCTCATAATCTTCACATATACAGTGCATTAATTTTATTATACAGTGCATTAATTTTAAAACCCGGTTAACCATCCTTTGATAGCCGAAAATTCCTTATCAGTTTAGAAGCGAAAGTAAATGGCTCTGATTCCTTCATTTGTTCATAAAATTAAAGAGCTTTTCGTTGAATTAAATAACCGCTTACAGGAATTCTTAAAAAAATTCGTATAAAGAAATACTAAAAAGAAATATGAATCGCTTAACTAAAATCGCATTAAAAAGATTCGCATAAAAAGATATTAAGAAGGAACATGAATCCCATAACTTCAAAATCGCATTAAAATAATCCGCACAAAAACAGACCCAGCTGTATAATTTATTTATTTTTGAAAACATGTTGCTTAGAATTACTTTATAAGTTAAAGTTCACAAGGCAGTGTTAATAAGACGGTTATTTTTAAACCTAAGTCTTAACACATTGTATGCGGGCAACGTTTCGGCGACGTTTTTCGCATACTAGTACTAGAGCGCAAAAGGCATCGTCGAGACGCGTTGCCCGCATGCGATGTGTTAACATTTACTAAATAAATTGTATAATTATTGCATTATCTCTTCATTTGAATGTTTTTATTCATTTATTTTAATTATAAATATATCGACATTTTAATTTTCTTGTACTTATAATATATATATATATATATATATATATATATATATATATATATATATATATATATATATATAAAGGATATTCAATATTAATATTTAATGACTCCTACTTTGTTAAATGCGATATTAGCGTTTACTAATTAGTAAGTTATATTGGGCTTTTAAAAATATTGTAAGTAATAATACATGGTTTATAAATTATAATAATTTACTATAATGTTTTTTCAACCAATTTGTTTATAGTATTTATATATTTTTATTTAATTTTAGAAAAAGTAAGTACAATAGGTGATTGACTATAAATAAAAAAATGTTATTATAATAAAAATGTCACATGGTGTTTTTTAATGAATTAGAGAATATCACTTTTGTTATATTTCATCACACTACTCCGTCAGAATTATGTGTACATACCAATATTATGAAAAATTGCTGATTGCAGTTTGAAACGATTATTGTAATGAAATATTTATGTAGTTTAAATAAAAATCAGATAATTCTAAAATTGTATGTAAAAAATATTCTGTTTAATTTTTTTGGAAATTTACATGACTGAAGTAGTAAGAAGATCGAAAGTAATATTTTAACTAATTGTAGATAGGAATACATACTACAATACTTTGAGTAGATATTGGGTTCCAGTTTTTTTATTTATAAGACATTGAGTATTTGATATTAAAACCGTGTTCAAAAAAGTAGAATGTTCAATGAAGGTTCGTTGTTGTTTAGAGATCTTAGCACATTAACAAATAATTTTGACCTTTAGTCACTTTTATTGCATTAAACACGTTGGATTGGCTATCTTGTTTTTATGATATATGGAATTAAACAAGTAAATAATAGCATTTAATAAATCAAATTACAATTTGAGTATATCGACATTTTATAAAATCATTTTTAAATGTATATTTTATACCATATATAGGGACATCCAAATTTGACGTCTAGATTTATGTTTTATTAAAAAGAAGCTATACATGTGTTTCCCGATACACCACTCTTTACTCGTGTTTCTTTTTAATAAAACAAATCTAGACGTTACACTTGGATGACCCTATATATATATATATATATATATTGTTGAAGACGGAAGCGATTTACTTTCCACAATTGAATTGAAATTAATTTTTTTGTCGTATATACAGATAAGAAAATATTGGCTTTTAAATTTGATTTTTTGTATTGTTTTTCTTTCATTTGTGCGAAACATATTTTTCACATATTTACACATGTAATCAAGCATTATTTAATTCATTATTATCAAACGACATAGATTGTTAATTTTAAAATCTTTTTTTTAATTTTAAATTTGTTTCTGTCAAGTAAACCATAGTACTAAATTTTACTTTGGTATAACTATAGATAATCGTATTTTTCAATTTATATAAAATCACAAGAAATATGAATTAAATATGTATATGCAAAAAAAATATAGTCCAAATGAGACTATTTGGTTTAGACATTATAATTTACCTCCTTACCATCTTTTTTATTATACTAATGGTAATTATTTATTATTTTATTTTTATATTCACATATAAACGCATAAATACACACACATACATATATAAAAAAAAATCTGTGTATGTTTGTAATTGTATGTGTACGCATGCATATATGAGGGTCGATTGATAAGTATGGTAAATTTATTTATTGTTTAATTTAATTCAACTTTCAAATTTAGTTTTTCTTACTTCTTTACCTTACTTATCAAACGACTCTCGTACAAATACATATATTTTTTATTGAATCAGCTTAGAAATAATACGATTTTCTAAAAAGAAAGTTTTAAAATGAAACAAAGAATATTAACATTTTAATTTTAATACCAAATATATTTTCCATTTTTATTTACAACATCTACCTACTTTAATCCTTAATTGTCAATACCCTAGCCATATTTTTTTTCAGTTTGTTTCTTAACTTTTATCAAATCTCATTGAGCTGCAATGAAATGTTTTTCACGCCCCATTTTATTAATTATATTTAGCTTTAAATACACAATCTATATTTTTTGTTTTTAAAAAAATGTACTGAATTACTTTTCGCCATCAAATCGTATCCAACTCATAACACTTAAGAGATATGAATGAAAAGTCTAAACGTACCTACACTGACATATATAAGTCATCGTCATATGGGAAACAAGCAATTTATTGTTATAATTCAATAAAGTCGTTAAATTAAAAAAAAATATTTAATTGAAAATAAATATAAAATTAAAAAAAATAATAAAAAAAATATTTAATGGATAATAAATATAATATTCATTATATTTATTTTCAATTAAATATTTTTTTTAATTTAACGACTTTATTGAATTATATCAATTAATTGCTTGTTTCCCATATGGCGATGACTTATGTGCGACAGTATATATATATATATATATATATATATATATATATATATATATATATATATGCGTGTGTGTGTATGTGCATGCACGTATGTATGTATATGTATATATTATTAAACTACTACTATTAATACCAATTTTATTTTATCTTAAATATATTGTAGCATCACTACTCATATTCATATTGCGTTTGTTTATTAAATGTTTTAAACATTAGATGAAAACCGTACGTAATGCACCTGTGTGCAAAAATAAGTATTATGTAATTCGTTTTATACATAAACGTAATGTTTTAGGATATAAAATTCATCAATTTATTACTCTGTTAATTATTTTCTATTTAATCAGCTAATATATAATTTTCTTAAAAGTTGACATTTATGTATAAAACATTTTCTTTATTAAAAAGTTAATTATTTAAAACAAATTTTATTACAAATTTTGTTAGTTAAAAATATAAATGTAAATAAATATTGTAAATAATTGTCGTATAAGGAAAAAATTGTTCAAAAACAATATTAAACTTGTTAGTATTCAGTTGTATAATAATTATTGGCTCTCATATTAAATATCGTCTTGACATGTAATCAATTCATTGTTTACATTTTTCTCGAGAGATCGAAGTCCAGACAAATTTTACTACTTATTAGATTCTATATTTTACTTATATATTTCAATTATTATTTTTTTTATACATCAGTCTAATGTTCTCAAGAGAAATTACATTGATTTTTGATAATTTACACAATAAACTGAACATTCCTATCATTTGATAAAACATTATACCATGTTTGAAATTAAATGTCGCGGATTTATAATAAACAAAAATTTCAGAGTAATTTTTATAACAGAAAGCACTGCTATGATTCAGTTAGATTTGTTTCTATATTAATTATTTTATAAACATATATTTTATATATGAAATAAGATTTAATTCTCACAATAAGATAATCATTAAATATACATAACATAAATATTTACATTTTACAATTATCAATTAAAAGAATATTTTTGTTTACGGAAATAAGTTCAATAACCTCTTTCTTAAATTTGATTCCATACTTGAACGATTTGTGTTATTTAATTTTATAAACACTAGTATGGATAATTTAAGATTAGAGAGCGATTACTTTTTTAAAAAGTATTTTTGTATTAAGTACGAATTAGAAATGTTTTGCATTTTTTTAATAGTCACCGAAGTGTACAATTATAAATCCTAAGTCGGTTATTGCTGCTCTAGAGTATTTTTTTATAAAAAATTAAAAGATATTTTCTATATATGAATCAAAATTAATACATATCTAATATAAAACATGTTAAACATAATTTCATAATCAATCATTGTAGTAGTATAAAATACTTTCTCGCATTATAAAATTATAATATATGTACATACCTTACAATGATTACATATTAAATGTTTTTTATATGCAATAATGACTAATGATATAAATAAAATTAATATATTTTAAACGAACTCTGATTTATTGTAAATTTATGTTTAATTAATCTTCATATAAGCAATATATATATATATATAAAGAGAAGGAGAGAAAGGAAGAAAGAGAATTTTTAATAAGCTCTTCAGAAGTTTAAATGGAAATAAAACAAAAAGTATTTAATTAATTAGTTATATATTTTTTTATTTTTAAGCATACTCTATTGCATTAATGGTGGAACACAATTCACTCGTATGACCACCACGACTTTGCTTGACATAGTGCATTCGTTTAGCCCAATTTTTAGTCACTCTTTCACATAATTGTGGTCCAATTTCATGAATTACACACATAACCCCACAGAAAATAATCCAGTGGAGTTAGATCACATAATCTTGGTGGCGAATTGATTGATCCATTTCGTAAAAAAATGGACTCATTAAACTTTTGTTTCAATAAATCTATTGAAATGTTTACAATTTCTAAACGTTCTTGAAGTGTTAAACGTTCCTTAATAATTTTTTAAACTATACTGAGTTAAAATTTTAAAATAAGCTTAAAAAAATTCCAACATGGTTGTCGCCAGCTGTCAAAGTTCTGACATTCTTATTGGAAAACCCTATGCATTAAAAATATTTAGAAAAACAGGTAAAAGATAATATAAAAATAGGAGGATGATTATTTTTTATATGTAAATTAGTATCAAATTTTAATATTTACTAACTTACTATTTGTATAATAAAAATGTTAATTAATTGTTTTTATATACAAGTTGTAATTAAATAACCTCTAAAATTTCTCTTCGAAAATAACAATGCTTTTATTAATTTCTTTCCTGTACTTACTATTACATATTATTAAAAAGTACTTCTCTTATTCTTCCTCTATCTCTCTTTAAATATATATATATATATATATATATATATATATATATATATATATACATACACATATTTACACATTTCATACATACAATCAAACGTTGATCAAGAACGTTTTACATATTTATATGGAAAATAAAATGATAAATTCAATATTTTATAATTCAATCAGTACTTTATTTTGCTACCTTTAACACTTTATCGCCCGTTCACACCTAAATGTGTGTTTCGTGATGGACTGCTGTAAGTCCGTTCACGTGTTAACGCGTGTTTCGTTGTACAAACTTTTGACCCAAAAAAAAAAATATATATACAAGCTATATTTTTTTCTAATTCCATTAAAAAATAGTGGTATATATATTCAAAATATTGATAAATTATGAAAAATATTTCAGATATTTTAAATAAAGTAATCTCTATCCCTAGAAAAGTTCTATTTTTTTGGAATAAGATCGAAATTGGTTCTCTTATTTTTTTTCTAACAACTTCTGTATATAGAATAAATGCTTTACGTAATTTATCATATTTTTATTCCTTCTAGATGTTTTTTTACGCTGAAAAGTTTTTTTTTATAATAAACTTTGTTTATTATAAAGCATCTCTTTTTTGTACTTTATCACACTGGTACACTCTTATAGATTGAAAACCACTATTATATTTACATATATCATTGAATCGAATCTTTTTATAGGTAGGTATGAAATTTCATTTCAAAATGTTCATTGGTTTAAGAATTACAGCGATTTTTGAAGAAGTTATTTTTGTGCATTATTTTGCGAAATTCGCCGGACTCTAGATGAAGTCTAGCGCGAAATATTGCGGACCGTAATGTGTTAATACTATTTATGTTTTTAAATTTATCTTATTATTATGATTACGTGAAAATAAACAAATGTTATAATATACATTACAATATATTAGCAAGCTTAATAAATTATTTTATATTTCACCTATGGTTATAAACATATTAATTTTTCTTAAATTTCATTTTGTTTTTCTTTTTTTTCGAGCGTATTTGGTTTACAGTTATGCACCAATTATATCAATATGGATGTTTTTTTAAGCATGATAGAACTATAAATTGAATCCCTATAGAAAGTTATATCTATCCTAAAAAACTTTATATAAATATATATATATATATATATATATATATATATATATATATTTATGTCTATGTATATATAAAGGTTTGATGAAGGTGTTTTTTAAGTTTCGATAGAACTTTTGATAGGAATTTAATTTAAAGTTCTATCATTCTTAAAAAACCGTATATTTATTTAAAATAATTAAAAATAAATCCATTGTATTCTAAAATAATGTATTTATTTTTCGAACTTAAAAAGACAAACATATTAACTTAATTTATATATAAAGAAATTACTCTCTATCAGTATTTGTAAATTTTATGAAAATATTTTATAATCACTAATACCTCATTTCTTATTCCAAATGTAATAGAGTTTTCTTAGTGATATTTTGGCTATTAAAATACATTTGACTGTAAAAAAATAATTATTAATGATTATTGATCACTTTATTGAATTGTTATGATGTTGTAGTAAAAAAATATTTTTTTAGGATTATTTTAAATTATAAAAAATTAACAATTAATTAATATCAAATTGATACTTTTTTTATTGATAAAAACATATTCTTGATACATTAGTAGATTAGATACAACAGACAAGTTTAACAATTAGGAACTGAAAAACGTATTATGTTATGATATCGGTATATACATACATATATATATATATATATATATATATATATATATATATATATATATATATATATATATATATATATATATATATATATATATATATATATATATATATATATATATATATATATATATATATATATATATATATATATATATATATATATATATATATATATATATATATATATATATATATATATATATATATATATATATATATAGGCAGTCCGAGTACAATACGAATACTAGATTCATTAAAATGCTGTATTATACGAAATCATTTTATACAAGCCTAAAAATTATTTAAAAAAAACAGGGTTAGGTTTCAGTAAATAACAAAAATATACTACTTGCCTTACATATCTATCAGAAATATATGACCAATATTAAAAATATCAATAACAGATCAAACATAATGTACATTAAAATCTTTTTAGTGTATATGAGGGTCGTTTGATAATTATGGTAAAAAAGTATGAAAAATTAAATTGAAAAATGTAATTAATTAATTAATTTAATTAAATGGTAAATTTATTTATTATTTAATTTAATTAACTAATTAATTTAATTAAATTAAACAATATATAAATTTACCATACTTATCAAATGACCCTCGTACACTATTTTTCTTTATCTTCATCGCTTTTAAAAGCAATTAAATGAAAACTGTCTATTAAAAAATATTTTCATTTTTTTAACTTTCTTTTACAATATTTAAATTTCTATTTTTCTTCTCTTATTGAAAAAATCTGTTATTTTTTTGACAGATCTTTATAAATTTCATCGTACAGAGCTTAAACATTTATGTAGTTTTCATTTAAATTTTGCGCTTATTTTAGTAAAATGATCTATACCAAAAAAATAGGATTAAATTTTTCGGCTCAGTTTAATTATTCTGTGCTTAAAATTTTGAACTTCAGAATTTTTCCTGTGCTATTATCCTTTCAATTGATTTGGTATACATTCATTTTCAAATCAACCAAATTTCCCTGATTAGCTTCTTCTCTATCAGTAGATCTCGAATGTCTTAAAAAAACGTTAAGAATTTTATTATATTCTAAACTGTTTCATTATATACTTTTCCACATTAATTAACATATTAGATAAAAACTAAAAATCTAATGAACAATTTAGAAAAGAAATTGAAAGTTATGAACATCACTTTTTCTTCGAATTTTGGAGGTTTCTCCGATTCTCTAACCGTGTTGAAGCAATGTTATGTTATACAGGAGTTGCCTATATATATATATATATATATATATATATATATATATATATATAGAGAGAGAGAGAGAGAGAGAGAGAGAGAGAGAGTTATCTAAATGTGACTCTTAGATTTGTGTTTTATTAAAAAGAAACATGTGTATAGAGTGATATATAGGGAAACATATGTATAATTTATTTTGTTTCTTTTCAATAAAACACAAATCCAGGCGTCACATTTGAATGACCTTATATGTAGGCTGTTTTTGTGATAGAACATTAAATTGAATCCTATCGAAAGTTCTATCTAACCAAAAAAACCCTCTTCATTATACCTTTATATTAGGTCGTGTAATATGAAATGTCTGATTATTTTTTGATTTACATTTGAGAAATCCTACATTTCATATCATACTACCTAATATATACGAGGGGTCGTTTGATAAGTATGGTAAATTTAAAAATTTATGAAAAATTTATTGAATTTAAAATTTTATAATAATTGGTAATTTTTTTACCATACTTATCAAACGACCCTCGTGTATATATATATATATATATATATATATATATATATATATATATATACATATATATGTATATGTATATATAGGATGTTCTTTAGATTAGATATAACTCGATAGGGATTCAGTTTAAAGTTCTATCACGCTTTAAAAAAACACCTAACTCGTATAAATGTAATGTTGTTTATGAAGATATGTAATATTGTTTTCATTTACATAATTTGTTTTATATATTTCATGAAATTATTAATATTGGATCGTTATGGAAATAAACTTTCACGTGCTGTATTATTAATCCCTAAATAAAACGAAAATAAAAAACTACAATTGAATATATCCTACCGTAGAAACCTTGGCTGTATCTTATACAAAACACGCCTCCAATATTGACTGGATAAATGTCACGTCATTATTAATTATAGTAAAACACAATTCGTGCTTTTCAATATTTTTAGACGACAACAGGAACATAATTGTAAAAAAGTGTATTAATTTACTGACTGTTGCGATGCAGTTTGTAAAACATTAAAGATCATATATTCATATTATGTTCGACAATCGAGTCAGAATTATTCTATTATTAGAGCATATATACTATATTATGTATCACCTTTCATGCCATTCATTGACATTTATCTTGTTATTTAATAATTTCATATCAATATACTGATTTTTATCTCATCGTATTGTTTGTCAAAAAGGAAAAAAAACGTACAATATATAAAATTTCAAAAAGAGAACTTTATCTTTGTTACCTAATTTATATAAAAAAATATTTTTATTAAATTAAACTATATAATAGATGTACGTTTTTATGATTATTTTTAGTAACTGATTAATAAAACTCAGTTCCCCTGTGCATTTCACTCTTAATAAATATACCTTCATACTTGTTCCCTTCAGTTTTATTAGGCTATGCAAATTATATACAATAGTACAATATAATAATGAAGCAGATTAGTTACTTGGTAGTTACTAAGTGAATGAAGAGTGCAGTAGAGAATTGGTCAGTATTACTGAAAATAACTTTGTTATTAATCTTTTTAGATAATTTAAATTTGAAATAATAATCAAATTAAATATAAAATTGGCACACTCACATAAATTTGAATAAGGATATAAAGTAACGAGAAAAACTACTCCTTGTCCATCCACTACGTATACTTATTATTTGAAAAAATATATTAAAATCATTAATAACTTACTTTTTTTACGCGGAACTTTTTATACGCGGTCAGATAGATTTCATTTTATATAATTTTTCATGGAATTTATTATATATCAGAGTGATGCAAATTCTTACTTGAACGTATAAAAGTACGATATAAATATATTATATAAAAGGTTGATTGTTTTGAATTACAGTAGCGATAGTGACACCGAATAAAATTTATCTACTTTTGTTTTCTAAAACGTCATTATTTTTTTGTTAAGCTATGCGAAATAAATATGTGTTTCTATAACTTTACTAGATTTTATTTCCAATATTTTTTCTATTGTACTGACAGACTCAATTTACGCGATTTTCATTCGCGTAAAACAAATCCACGTGGAACGGATATCCCGCGTAAATTAAGGGACGAGTGTATTATCTTTTTATTTTTAACTCAAAATCAATAACAAAAATAAAATAAAAAATTCAATGATTCGTTTTAACTATAATATAACACATTTTAACGGTGAAAAATTTAACATATACTTTGAAAATTTATTAAATAAATATATATTTTTTAACATTCAATATGAAGTTATGCCACTTTTATTTTTAAGTATTTCTTTTAATCTTTTGGTCATAGAATAGATGAATTTTTGTGATATTTCAAGTCCAATATTTTCCTATTCATATAGAAGAACTTCTCTCAAGGTTTTTTTGTTTTGTATACCTCTTTTTCGTATTTGTCGTTTGATTTTATCCTATAAATGTTCTATGGGATTTAGGTCTTGGAGATTGGGGTGGAGTTATAAGCTGTCTAAAGCAGTTATACAAAAGTCGCTCACGCACTATGTGTGATGTGTGCTTGAAATCGTCATGTTGAAAAATGTATCTACTTTCCACGTTTAATTTTTTAGCACTTGTTTTCAAATTTTATTGTAAAATATTCAAAAACCTCAATCTATTTATTGTTGTTTCAATAAAAGTTATATTTCCCACCCCAGAAGCTGCAAAACATGCCAAGATCATTACTTTTACTCCTCTATACTTCACTGCACAAACTAAATTTTTGGTTTCATATTTTTAATTTTTTTTCGATACATTAATCCTTCCATCGTTATCAAGAACATTAAATTTACATTCATCAATGAAAATTATGTTCTCCCAGAACTATTTATTCTATTAACATATTGTTTAGCGAATTTGATACGCTTTTTACAATTAACTTAATTTTTTTTTATTTTTTGGTATTAAAACTTAAAAAAAATTGTTTTTCATATTTCTTCACTAAACGCGTCCAATTTTCGCATTCTTTTATTAATTTCAGTCCAAAATTCTCAATTAAATCAATATCCGGAGTTCGGGGTGACTTAATCAGAAAATTTGGAGTATTATTCAACAGTCAAGTTTTAACAATATAAGCTGTGTGTTTGAGGTTGTTATCCTGCTAGAAATAGTATTTCTTTTTATCCATAATAATCACACTTCTAAATTTGGCTGTAAAATATCGAAATATTTAAATTTATCCATTATATTATCTATTAATTTAAGATTTCCGATCCCACTATACGCCATGCAACTTTATAGTACTACACTACCATTCCCATGTTTGATGGTAAGTTTTAAATTTTTGATATCGAGCTCTATATTCTTTTTTCCACACAAAAGAGTGACTATCTAAACCAAACACGTTAAACTGGCTTTCATCTAAGAAAATAACTTTTTTCAAAAACGAAATATCTTTATTTATCTTTATTTGGCAAAGTTTAGACATTTTGCGCGGTTTATCTTATTTATGTTCGGCATTCTACGTGCTACACGTGCATTATACCCATACGTTTTTAAGATTTTATGGTAAGTTTCAGCACAAATATTTTTGTTGCAATATTTATTGAAAGCTGTTTTAATATTTTCGTCAGTATTTTATGGACTTTTTTAATTTCACAAACTAGAAAACGTTCTTGTCACTGATATTACTCTTGGACGTGTTGTATGATGCCTTTTGCTATTAAGAAAGCCATCTCTTCTAACACTTTTTATAATATGTTGAACAGTAGACTTGCTCCTTCATATTATTTTTCCAATTTCCAAAAAAAGATTTGCCTTCATTATGAAATTTGAATACAATTTTGCGTTCTTCAGCGCTTGTATCACAACTTTTACGTCTCATTTTGAAAAAACACGTTTTCTTTACCGATTTACTGTGTTAATTTTTAGATATATGTTAAATAAAACAGATGTATGGTATATTGTACAACACTATAAAAGTATGGAAATCCTCGATAAGCTACTAATAATTTGTTAGATTATAATAGATATGTCTGCAAAATAAAAAAAATATAAATTTTAAACAACAGTTACTCGAGTTAATATATTGTTTTTAATTTTGTTGTATATATGTACATATATACGTTTATAGACAAATAGAAATGTTATTAGCAATATTTTAAATATATTTATTTTAAAAAGAACGATTTCTTTGCATAAAGTAGGAATAATTTAGTTGGTCACTGTATATACCTTCTTAAATCTTATTATCTTTAATCGGCATATCAGCAACCAGTAGTTATCTATTAGTGTGTATTATGAATATGTTTATTTATTCATCTTCGATTAAAGAACATTTAAAATTTCAAACGATTTGTAAGGTCAGTTAAAGATGGATTGAATACATAAATATATGGATTGAATATATAAACACTTGATACATATATACGCAATTAACAATTAAAAGAGAGATGACCACTGGTTGAAGATACATTGAATAAAGATAACAAAATTTTGTATATAAGTAAATTATAGCCACTTTGAAAATCATACAAAATTACTTATCCAGCAAATCATTCTATCGTATTCAGCAATAAAATTTCCCTCTTTCAACTTATCTTTGTAGAAGTCCCACAAGGCTATGTCTTTGGTTTTATCCTCTTCAGTATTTTTACACAAAATTTGTCCAATCTTTCAGATCTCGTAGTCATTGCTCTTTACGCCGATGATGCGCCCGTTTAGATGCTCTTATTATTCGTAACAAATTCTATGTCAAGAACAAAATCAAAGTTAACCACTCAAAACTGTGGTTACTGCATTTCAGTATTCCGATTTTTTAACAAATTTATTGTTTGATCTAACAAAATTTTCATCAGATAAGATTTGCAAATTAAGTATCTTGACTTGGTACTCAACAGAAAATTCTCCTTTTGTTTAGCTATTAACGACAGATTGTCTAAAACACAGGCTACATACTCTACTATTCATATAAATTTGCTGCCGACATTTCTATTAACATTAATATCCTTTCCTACAAAACCTGCATCACTCGGACACTCATCTAAGTGGTGCCGGTCTGGCGTATTGGTGTTTTCTGATGTACTACTTATCCAAACTTCAAAAATTTTTTATAATAAATCCTCCGATTAACACTCTATACTCGCAGGTCGATTACCATACGATTTCCTCATGCAGGAGTAAGTCTGGAATTTGTTTATGAGTTCATAACCTGCATCACAACTAACTCACTAAAGTACGGGTCACTAAAATCCCACCTCACTCTATCTCACTTCTTCGTTGCGTGCAGTAAACTTAGTGGGACATTGTTGAGTGATTCTTGCTGGATCTTCAATCAGCAACAAGTATAGTTCTTTGCAGTGTCAATTATGTATTTGATTAAAATTTCATTTATATGTGACAATTTAATTAGTTTAAGTTGTTAAATTTTATAATTAAGTGATAGTTCATGTAGATTTTTGCAATTTTTTCATATAGAATGACAAATGAACAAAAAAAAATAAATATAATAGTCATTATTTTATAAAGGGTGTTATTTTTAAGTTAGATAGAATTTTTGATAGGAATAGCTGTCAAGTTAGTTGACAGTTTGCGCGCTCTAAGTGACATTTGAATTCAGTATACTTTGGCAAATCATTATAGAATGTTTTACAGTTAAGCAACGATTCCAAATTGTGGAAATTTATTTCAAAAACCAATATTCTGTTCGCCAAACTTATAGAGCATTTCGTAAATTTTATGGTGCAAATAATCGGCATCGGAGCAAGTTATTCATTAAACCATCAATAGATTTCGTATACCTTATTCGCTACGTGATGCAACAACATCAACAAGGTGTAGAAACGTGCGTACCAAAAAACATATTGTTGCTGTTAACGATAGTGTGAGTAAAGACCCGGATTTGTCGATTCGTTATCGTTCTTTAAAACATGGGCTTTGTCTGTCTACTACGTGGAAAATTTTGCGTAAATATCTTGATCTACACTCTTACAAGATCTAACTGGTTCAAGAACTGGAGCTACATGACTGTTGTTTGCATTGAATATTCGGTGAATGGATTCACAATCATTTGCAAACTAACCCTCTGTTCTACCGCAAAATTTTGTTCAGTGATGAGGCTTATTTTTGGCTTAACTGGTGCGTTAATAAGAAAAATTGCTGCATTTGAATATCAATCCTGAAATTATTTACGAGAACCCATTATATCCAAAAAAAATGCATTTTATGGTACGGATTGTACGCTGGTAGCATCATCGGACTTTATTTTTTAAAAAATAAAACCGAAAAGTGCGTTACCGTCAATGGTGTGTATTACAGAACGATGAGCAATGATTATTTGTTTCCAAATTTCAACAGGATGATACTACGTGCCATATTTCGACCGAAATACACAAAAATTCTGCGATAACATTATCTTCAGAAACGGACTCGTGAATTAGCCTCTACGTGTGATTTGACGCCTCTGGATTGTTTTCTTTGGGGATACGTAAAGTCTTTGGTTTATGCTAAAAAAACAGAAACGTTTAAGGCATCCGAAGCTAACATAACTCACGTTATTGCAGATATAAGGCCATAATTGCTTGAAAAAGTGACCGGAAATTGGACTGCTAGAATGCAGTATGTCAGAGGTACCCATGGTGCATATATTCCCGAAATCATTTTTAAATCTTAATGCCATAAAATGATCTTTTGAGTAATACCAAATAAATGGTCATCCGGTTAATTAATATGTGTTTTATTTCAATTTAAAGTTCTATCACGCATAAAAAACATCATTTATGAGTATTAGTTTGAGTAGGTAATTTTAGTAGGTAAGTGATATTTCATTATACCACGGTGTTATATCGATTAATAGTTTGAAGTTAAAGGCCATCGAAATACGTATCAATTTGAAAATAAATGAAGTGTAATGTAAGTGATTATTGGATACAATTGTCTTATGCTGTTGAGCTGTCAATTCATTTGTGTTAAAATGAATTTGCTACAGTGACAAAACAAATAGTTTATCTCTCTGTAAAACTACTTTATTTTTTAACAAAGAAATACTTTTTAATGTCACGAAGTTTCATAAAGTATTCAATCACTTATTGTTTGCTTTTTTTAACGAAAATCCATTTACTAATTTTATCAATTACAAGTGTGGTTTTGAAGACTGAAACATAACCATTAAAATGTATAGTATCCTAAATGTAAACAGCATATAATTAACAAATATTTAATTTAAAGATAATATATTTTGTTCTAAAGCCACGTCAAAATGTATACATATTTTTGTTGTCCGTTGAATGTGAAAATTTAATGCACAAATTTTTAGCTCAAGTTATGTCGCGTCCACGGTAATAAATATTTACGTTGTGTGTTGTATTTGAGGCACAATTGTGCGTGCATTAAAAATTTATCTTAGCGTGGACACGAACGTCGGGTATGAGAGCACACAAAAAATTTCGTGACATTCAGTACCAACGATCCATTCGTTGTCTGTTTTTTTCTTACTTCCTTGTTGGATTATTTTGTTCATTCGTAAAATTAATTCAGTCTTCCTTGCGATCATTTTGCTTTTGATGATCTTTTTCATTTTACACAAATGAATTTTAACCTCAACACCACAATAGCTTAAAGTGTTCAACAATCACTTATTGTTTACTTATTATTTATAATTATATCGGCTAATGGATTTCGATGGCGACGCCATCATTATCACAGTCTTTCTGTTAAAATCTTCTTTTAAAAGATTTTAACATAAAGGCTCTGATTATGATAGCGTCACCATCGAAATGCATTAGCCGATATAATTATAGACTATATAATTATAAATAATAAGTGATTATTGAACACTTTAAACTATTGTGGTGTTGGGGTTAAAATTCATTTGTGTAAAGTGAATCAATCACAGTTCCAAAACATCAAATGATCTTTTTCATGTTAAACGAACTAAACGATCTTTGATCATTCTTTTGACGTGATTATCCCACTTTTGTCCAACTATTAACATATTAATGTTTTTTGGATTTCGTAATATTTATTTTTTTTAGTATTCGTGAATAAATAGAAAAATATCATGTGTTTCAAATCTATTTTTCTTAATAATTCATTGATAAAAAATATGTGTACTGATTACAGATTCACAGTACATAAGGTACAATTTTACACAGAACACTTTTAGTAATATAGACACAATTTAAGAATATTTTTTTATAAATTGATTGATAATGAATGTCTGATTTTCTCAGTTGTTTTTCAAATTTTGCAAATACTATTCGTATTTAATTTTTTTATGTAAAATAATTGCAATTAATTAATTGTAGAGACAATGTTTTCATGTTTAAAAATATGTGAATGTTCTTTTCTCTATACTTCTCATAGAGCAACTAACAGTTAGTAATTAATAAAATAAGTCAATATTCATGTACATGTACAGATTCCTTCGTTTATTTTTAATATACTTTTTGTAAAAAAATCATGTCACACTATTCATTTTAAACATTATGGTTTAACAACCTTTGTACATTATTTATCATTTTCAATTTAATCTAATTAATTTGTCCACTATATATATATCAACATTTTATATATTTTATATACCTTATAGAAATAAATCATTTGTATAAAAATTAACTTCAATACCAATTTGATTATATAGGTCATCCAAATGTGACGTCTAGATTTGTGTTTTATTAAAAAAAAACATGTGTATACGATAGTATATAGGTAAACATGTGTATAATTTTTTTTTAATAAAACACAGATCTAGGCATCAGATTTGGATGACCATATACGGGATCGTTTGATAAGTATGGTAAAAAAGTAAAAAAAAGTAAATTGAAAAATTGAATTAAATTATTAATTAAATTAAACAATAAATAAATTTACCATACGTATCAAAACGACTCTCGCATATTGAATACGTAATGAATCTCAATATTTTTTAAAAAATACTGATATAGATTAAAACAAAAAACTTACTATAATTATTACATAAATTTCCTGTATCTATTTTTTAATGTTTAATTGAAATTTTGAATTTTAAAATTTATATGTTGTAAGAATTTATAATAACTTGAACAATCATAATATATTAAAGTTAATTTTTTTGTTATTTAATATTGTAGCTAATTCTCTTTAACACAACAATTTATTAAAATGAAATTCTATATTTTCTCTTGACATTGTGCTATTTTATCTAGTTTTTTAGTTGAAGTTATTTTATAAAAATAATTTTAACAGTTAATATAATTGTTATAACAAATAAAAATTCCATTATTAGACCATGAGAATACTTTTGATTATTTTTAAAATTTCAAATAAAAATAACATTTATATTAGTTATTACATACTAAATCATTTTTAATTAAAATTTGTATGAATTTATTTAGAATTGTACATACTTTTATATTATATAAATTGTTTACATTACTTTCGATTTGAATTATTTTTATTATAATTTTCTCTCTATATTAACAATAAACTATGTTTGTACATACAAGATAATTTTAAAATGAATAGAATAAAATAAATTATATATATATATATATATATATTAAAATGTTACAAAATTATATTAAATTTTTCATCAGAAAACATGGTATTTTTTCCTACATTTTAACTAAAATTCATCATAATGATTAACTCATCCTAAGTAGAATAATTAGTAATTAAGTAAACTTCAGATTACACCTATCCCTTGATTTAAATTGATGATTAGAAAACCGTGTAATCGAAATCGTGGATTTTTATACGCAAAACCGTGTAAATCAAAAAGAAACTGAAATATGTATAATTCAGTCATTTATTTTAATATAAAATAAAAGTAAGATACCTTGAAAAACATAAAAATAACAGTCCATTGATAAAATGACAAATAAATAAAGATATAAGTATTTAATTCATTTTATGGAAACAAGAAATATAAAATCCTTAAAAAATTTAACCAAAAGTTTAATTGCTGTCATCACTTTCATAGGCTATTAATCTTTTCTACAAGACTTGATAATGAAATCCGTAATTAACAATTGTGTTTGGTTTTTGGTTAAATCTTTATAGACCTCCTCATATTGAGTTAAGCATTTATTAATATCTCGCTGGAATCAGAGAGCTCGTTCAACATTTTATAGAAAATGACTATCCAATTTTCGCCCTAACTCAAATATGTGCGCCAGTATTACCAAGCGAACGGAATTAAAAAATGACTGCAGAACTATCTAGGCAACCAAAATGTTCATTTTTATCATTTTTTTTAAATCCGTTATTTAGAAAACCGTGTAAAAGCGAAATCATGTAAAAAAGTACCGTGTAAATCGAGGGATAGGTGTGTATATATATATATATATATATATATATATATATATATATAAATAGAAAATATTCTTGTGTTCAATATTTGAACTGTAAGTTCTTTTTGAAAAAGAATATATAATTTTGAATCAGTTCATTTATGTAAGCGTACAAATAGTTTAAGTTTATCTCAGCAAAATAAATAAATGAAGGTAGTGCTTATTTTTCTTGTTATGATAAAATGTTTATTTCGGAGAATCGAATAAAATGAGAACTTCTGGTTGTCCAACAAATTGTGTCAGCATTTATCCTGTAGTTTCGTTCATATGAAACAGTTATCTTACTATAATTACAAAGTTATTACCACGGTCAAACAAGAATTTCATTGAAAAGATTGTAAAACAGACGCTGACTCATTAATAATCAAATAAAGTTTGAAAATTTTCATGCAGTTCTAACCTTTATAAGATTGTCAATATGTTTGATCCAAATTTAGTATTTTTTCAACATAATAATTATAAAGATTGTTATAATAAAATTATACAAATACACTAATGCACATAAGTCATGGCACACATGAGTAACATAAGCAATTTATTGATATAATTCAATAAAATCGTTGAGTTTAATAAAAAAATTATTTAATTGATAATAAATATAATATTCATTAGAAAAAAATACAAAACAAGCAATTAATTCTATTATATAGTAGAAATAGTTAAAATAAAAACAGTATGTTACATTTATCCGAAGTAAAAATATCAACAATTTTTTTTAAAAAAAAGTTTAATATCTCATTTGTTTCCCTTTTCTTTTTACAACTTCATTTAAACGATTTGGCATTAAAGAAATTAATTTTTTTGTTGCTTCTGATGTTATATTTGCCAAACAAAAATGTAACTTACTGTGTTTATTTTAACAATTTCTATTATGTCATAGAATTAATTCCTGTTTTTTGCGTTTTTTCTAATGAATTTCATATTTGCTATCAGTTAAATAAGAAAAAAGTTTTTAATTTAACGACATCATTGAATTATATCAATAAATTGCTTATGTTACCCATGTGTGCCATGACGTACTGCGTCAATATATTTACAATAAATAAATTAATAGATTTTATGTTTGGATTCTCAATCAATAACTCAATCGATAATCTTTTCTTTTGGTACTTAAGTAGACCACTTCCATTTTGAACTTTTCACTTTTGTTATAACGTTCACAACTTTGAATTTATTTCAGAATCTCTAATTTTTCTTCTGCGTATTCTAACTTCTTTCCATGTTTATTATTTTATCAATAGTCACTCAATTATTCTGGCTGTTCTAATCCATGTTTCACTGCTATAAACTGCATGAATCAAAAACTATTCCTCAAGCATAGAAGAGTATTTTGTTTCAAAATATAATAATTTCTTTTAAATTAACATAATCCTATTTTTATTCTTGTATTTATTTCATCTATAAATGTTATTTTTAACGTTATGAATTTTTTTAAATATACATAATTTTTGATATATATTTTTTTAATTAGATTTGTTTTCTTATATGCAAATTCAGTGCATCTTATTATTACTCTGGTTCATTATAAAACTATTTTTTTTTTAGTCAGTGTATTTAATTCTTTCCTTCTTCTTTCAAATACATCTGGTAATTGCTAATAAAAAATATCATCAATATCTCGTTATTTATTTAGATTCTGAGTTTAGTGATTTAAGTACTTCTATTATTATCGTTATAAATAGCTATGGTAATAGCGCATCGTCCTGTCCTACTATCTTCGTAATTTATTTATTTTTTTCCCGTTTATTCACATTGTATAAGGCATGTAGAATTTCTATAAATATTTTCTAAAAGTTCAATATGTGTTTCTTTAATTTCTTAATTTTTCAATGCATTAAATATCACTAATATACAGACTAAAATGAGAGTTTTTTTATAATCTATAAATCCTAAGAAAATTGGTAGTTGATATTTATTATATTTATTAATGAAATCTCTTACACTTACGTTGTTCCGTTGTGTCAAATCCATGTAAAAATTCTAGTTATTCACGTAACTGTGAAAAATTGAACTGACTTTCTAATCGTTCTAAAATAATTTTGTTAAAATTAAATATGTCGTCCGAAAGAGACTAAAAATATCAACCAAAACATTTTCCAATTTTTTCTTGTTAATGTGAAAATTTCTTATGATCTCATATTTTTAGCATCTTTCTGTTCATTTCTAGTATTCCTTCAATTTCTGTACAGATTAATGGATACAGAATAAAAATAAACAAATTATATACACAATCTTCTAAATCTATTAGAAGTTTAAAATATTGTCAAGGCGATAAAAAAATATTGAACATTTTTTAAACAAAAATAATTGTATTTTCGTACTCTAAATATGATACGATTGCCATTGAAATTCATTTTTATGAATAAAGTGATCAAGAGATTAATAAATATAGATATCTCATTATATTTGGTCGAGTTATTTATTTATAAAAGATTGAAAACTTTGAGACAACTTTTAATTTTGTATATTATAAAGAAATGAATTTGAATATTAATTAAAACATAATTTAAAAAAGCTTCATTTAAACATTAAAGAAATTGACAACCACCATGAGCTCACGTTGACATGATTCCTCTTTCTTGCTTCAAATCATGTTAGTACTTTTGACCATCTGAGCCATCCAAATTAATTTTTTCTCGTTATAAAAAATGACATATGATCACAGTTCACTTTTTCAAAATTTTCTACGAACTCGGGTCTTTTATTTAAATGAAATTTTGTTACTAATGGCCTGTAAAGAATCCTTCAGTATTTGAATTTTTTACATCAGAAACTCACTTATTAGGCTAAAATCGACAAAAAAAAAGTTTAAACCGACGCATTATCTATGAAAAGAAGCCCCAGTGAAAAAAAAATCTTGTAAAATCCATTTTGTGGCATTCGAAAATCTCACTGGCCGACTTTTCCACTTTTTCATTTATAATTTTGATAACCTAATTTCCGAATTTTTCAAATCACATTTTAAGAACTTTCGAACTTTTAGACTATTCTTCTCATGGTCAATCCTCTTCTTAAGTCTAAAAATCTTCTGCTACTCGATTGCAGATAATTCTTTATCACTGGAATTTGAGAGACAAAATATAATAAAATGTTTTAAATTGATTAACTTTTAAATAAAAATGCAATAAGTGTTGATAGTAATGAGTAACAGATGAATAGCAACTGGAATGTCTTAGAACTCATTTGAAACTAAATTAATTCACAATGTAGACATGGAATTTCAATAACGTTATTTACTCAACGACTTGATGATTAATTATAATTTTTACTATTCCATAATACAACTTTGAAACAGTATTGACAGATTTGATACCTTAAACATACTAGCTAATTGTAAAATTAATGAAAATAAAATAGTCATTTAGTCCTATAATTTTTCATAACATTGTTATTTAATTATTTATACAATTTCTCTTCTAGTTTCATTTTAATTATAATGAATAATGATTCATTTTTTACTTATTTGGACTTTTCGTGTTATTTTTTTCTAAAAGAATAAATTAATTAAATATATCAACAACGGAATGCTTGTTGTTTACCACATAAAATCATATGAAACTAATAAATAAAAAAATCCACACGAATATGTACATTAATAATAAAATGGAAAAATTATTTCACCTTATTTCTTGTTGTATGACTTTTGTGAGCTTAATTTTTCATTATAACGATTTTTATGCTTCTAAATATTTATAAAAATATTTTTAAAGATAACTGATAATTTAACACAATGAATTTTAACCCTCAACACCATAAAATTCATTGTGTTATAATGAATCAGACACAGTTCCAAAACAACAAATATCTGATAATATAAAAATGTGTATCTAATATAATAATTTTTAAAAAAAATGTATGATATTTGAATTATTGTTCTATATTGATTTTGAAATATTTAAAATGTTTTATTAATGTGCGTGTTCTATGACTTTTGTGAGTCACTGTACATATTTAGTCTATCGTTTGAGTTAGTTGAAATTCAACAAATACTTTACTAATATTACTGAACCAGTTTGGCACACATGTATTAGAATGGCGGGAAAGGATCGATTCTCGAATCTCTGTTTATTATTATTTTTTAAAAACGTTTTTTTTTCGTGATCATTGTATGCAATATTCAGTTTCAATTATAATTTTTATTGATTTCTTTTCATACAATTAACTAAGGTGTTATTGATATCACCTATTTAATTAACGCTTGTATGAATCGTAAATTATTGAAGATGTGACCCTAACAACAGAACAATCATGTTACGAACGGCCTTGTTCATTTCTATCCGTCTATTCTTTTCGCGGGGAATAGACACGTCTATTGTGAAAAAAAAATATTACGAGATATGTACGAGTGAGAGACAACGATACACGTATCTTGTATAAAAATACATTGTTGTTCTATTACGAAGTCGATTCGTAACGGTTTAAATTTTTGCTGTAGTAGGTTGAGACTAGAAAACACAAAATTAAGCTGTCGCAAATGAGATGAAGTTACGTGGCGTGATAAATAATGAGACATGTCTATCTCTGTTTGTCGTATAATTTTGCGAATATGTAATTTTTTTGCGTTCACAGTGGGAAGAGTTAATAAACAAGCGAGAGCCAATTACTTGTTAGTGTGTTTGATAATAGTAGTAAGGTTTTATTTAAGCTACGAAGATTATTAATGTGTTTCTTATAAGTTGATATCAGACGTTGAAAAAACGACCGTGTCCTTTTAGTGCTATCGAATGTTTTAATTCAGATATTAACGAATAAATTAACGATTTTTGAACATGAACTTGAACTTCATTTAAAGGTAGTTTGTCATTATTCTGTAACTGTTTTGTACGAATACATTTATCACTTTTTTTCTATATAATACGGCACGACTAGATTTCTGGAAAACGAGCGTTATGCGAGTCATTGCTATGCGAAGCGTAAAGTCTGAATGCAATAAGAGGAAATTACATTTCTAACGGAATTCAAATGTAATCTTTTACTAAACATTTCAAAGAAAAGGATAGAAAATGTCAAGTTCCGTTTAGTTAGATGTTTTAATTAATAACGCTTTGAAATTAGTAATCAGGCACTTTTTGCGGTTATAACTAAATATTTTACATAATAAATTTGTATCCTTTGAGTTGTGCATTTGATATTTGAAATAAAATCAATTTATTATCTTATCATTATTAAGTCATCAATTCTCATGTTTTGGATGAATCAAATCATTTGTAATAAGTACATGATTTACAAATGTTAATATATTGTTTAAAATATATAATTTACATTTTAAGAAATTGAAATTTTTTAAAAATTGTAGAAAATTGATTTCAAATCTCAAGTAAAATAATAATGCAGGGTTTTCCAATAAGCACTTCAGATGTTTAAATGACAATAAAACAAAAAATATTTAATTAGTTATTAATTTATTTACTTTTATTTTTTAGCATATTCTATGGCATTAATGATGGAATACAATTTCACTCACATGACCATCTCGACTTCGCTTGACATAATGCATTCGTTTAGTCCAAATCTTAGTCACTCTTTCACATGATTGTGGTCCAATTTCATGAATTACACATTCAATGTTTATTTTTAATACTTTTGTTGTTTGTGGTTTATCAGTATAAACCAATGATTTCACATAACCTCCCAGAAAATAATCCAATAGAGTCAATTGATTGGTCCATTTCGTGAAATAATGGACTCATTAAACTTTTGTTTCAATAAATCTTTTGAAGTTTTTACAATTATTAAACGTTCTATGGTAATTTACCAAACTATTCTGAATTGAAATGTCAAAGTGAAGTTAAAAAAATTCAAACATGTCTGTCACCAGCTGTCAAAGTTCTGATATTATTATTAAAAAACCCTATATATTGAAAAATGTTCGTAATAAGTATACATACTTATATTAACCTAATTTTTTATAATCAAAACAATTTTACTAACCAGATTGCATTTTAAATGTAAAAATATTTCTTGTCTGTAATTTGTTGTACATTCTCTTTCTGTTATCCATCAATGAATCACGACTTTGTTTCTTTACGATCGCTTCAAAGTCTTTTTTAAGGACTTAGACTTGCAGCTAACTAGAAAAATATAAAAGCAGTGATTCGACAGTAGACAACAGAAAAAGAGAGTATTTGAAGACAAACTTATAAATTAATTTTAGAAACGTTTAACGTATTTTTTATTTGATATGTTGTGAATAGGAAATTAGAACTAATATAATATTGAAATATAAAGTACGTGCATTTAATCACATAATGTAATAAATAATAAATATAAATAGCTGTATGTTACATAGTTACTCAAAAATTGAGTATACAATTTTATATTTCAAATTTTGTATTATGTTTTCATTAAATTAAAAAAATATAATCCTTAGAGTCACAATGGTAGTTCCAGTACACGGGAGGGGGGGGGTCTTAAATGATACCACAATAGAAAAAATAAATTATTGAATTTTGAAACATAATTCGAAAAAATCTTTCGAAAATTTAAATATGCCTTGGATTTATTATTTGCAACAAGATAGTGATTCAAAGTATACTTAGTCTATAATGAAAAAATGGTTCAAATAATGTACCAAATCTTTTGTATTATTCTCTACAATACTCGAATTTAAATCCGATTGAGAATTTGTAAACTAAAATTAGAATAAAGCTAAAAGATTCTACGTACTGGAAAAACAGATTTAAAAGATAAAAGAAATATGAAAGAATGAACCTTTTACCAAAAGAACTAGTGCATTTAGTGCAGCTAGATTGCGGACTGTTATTAAATCTAGGAAGAAACCATACGAAATATTAAAATAACCTTTATTATCTAATTTTTGTATTCTTTTAATTTTTACGATCAATTTTGTGTTCCTAAAAATTAATAAGTTATAGTTGTTTTGTTTAAATCAGAATTTTATTTATTGTTTTTGTTGTTTTCCTCATTTTTTACTTTAGTAGTATATGAATTATACAAATTGATAATTTCTTTTTATTTGAAATAATTTTAGTACCAATAGTTGAAATATCTATATTTTTAACTAAATACTTGTATTTTTATACTGTGTATTAAGTTTAATAAGTAACTTTATATATTATACAACTGATATTTGAGGCGTTATCAATTCTTCATTTTTTTAGGATTAATTTCTTCAAATTTATAATATATATATCTATCTATCTATCTATCTATATATATATATATATATATATATATATATATATATATATATATAGGTGTTTTTTTCAAGCGTGATATAACTTTAAATTGAATCCTATATATTATTAAGTTATTTCTAACCTAAAAACCTTTATATATATATATATATATATATATATATATATATATATTCACACATGCGTATTTGTATATGTGTGAATGGACCTATTCACACTAGTCAACATTCATACAGTATTCACGCCCATTATCGCTCGTCTCATACCCTCTTAACAACAAAATCTCCGACCTAAAAAAAATTAGTTTTCGGGTAAGAGCGTGTGAGACGAGTGGTAATGGGCCTTTAATACTGTATGCATGTTGACTAGTGTGAATAGGCCCAATGTATATACAAAGGTATAATAAAAGGTGTATATATGTATATATATATATATATATATATATATATATATATATGTATATATAATTGTGGTCATTTTATAAATTGACATTTTTTGTAATATCACATTATTTTTTTGAAAATTAAGTATTGAAAAAAAAATAAATCAATTAATTTTGTACTTTAATATGTTATGTAATATTTCTTTCATAATCATTTTGTCGATATAAGTGCTTTTATTCTCTTTAACATTTTTTTTTTCACTAAATTTATTGCCTCATTCTTGTCAGCTACTGCTATTGTTACATAAGGTTTTAATAATTCTACTAATTCTCTTTGGTCGTACACGATGTTTGGTTCAATTTTGTCTTCAGTATCGATCTTATATTTCTGGATAGGATTCATATCCAGGATGCTTGAGGGACATTTAAGTACTCTAAATATATTATCTTTGCCCTCCAAATATTGTTATTCATCTTGCTTTATGCCAGAGAGCTAAATCATTTATGAACATTTCTTGATTTTCAAATTTTTCAAGAATATTTGATACAAAATATCTTTTTAACAATATTTAAACTGCTTCAAATTCATCATCTCATTTAAAATGTATAAATCAAATAGTCCTTTGGTGATATTACAGTTCGAATCATCGTACGTTTAAACTGCTTGACCTGTTATAAAAAACATTGAAAGAAAAACGCTATATTTCTTTCTTTTATAGTAACGGTCTTTGAAGAATATGAATTTAAATTCTCTACTGTCTTATTATAAAAAATATCAATCATGTCAGTGTTTTTAAATTGTTATTTTTTTTAAAAAAAAAAGTTGACATTTTAAAATAGGAAATGTTAAAATTTTAAAAATAAATTAACCCTTATCGGTCGAATGTGCCATACAGGAATCATTCGTAGTGGGATTTCTAGTCATATGTAAAAACACACTGACCGATAAAGGTTAACATTTAATGTTTTCTTATTTTTTCTATCTACGATAAGTAATTTCTGACTCACAACTTCCTCTTTGCCATATGTTTTTTTATATTTTTTTTCGGTCTCATTGCAATCAGATCTGACTGATGTAAGTTTTCGAATTGTTTGTTTTGATAACTGAATGCAAGTCACTGACAGATATTTTGACTATCTCTACTTCTAGATGTGATAGTCTCTATCTGTCCTGGTTACTTCGAATACAGATTTATGATCTTTATGTGACTACACTTTTTATCAGCTTTTTATTTATTTAAATTTCTCCTAGTTTTAATATGCGAGTTCTTACAGAGAGTTTAAGAACTCTGATAATTTTATAAGCTGTAATTATAATATTTCATAATAATATCTTGTTGCATTTTTTTAAAAAATTGTAAGTAACCCTCGTATAAAATTAATTAAGTTCTACAAAAATGCTGTATTAAACAAATTATATTATTTTAAACACATTTATACAAAACGATGGGTTACATTTTAAACGTTTTTTTCCACATGAAACATTAAATATGTTTTCAGATAAAAATAAATATTAAACTTTGTTCAAAAATAAATATAACATCATTTAAATACTTCATTTCATCCTGATTTTTTTAATAGAAACTTACTTAATTAGTTCTAATTCGTACGACTCAAATAATTTCTTTCAGTATCAATAAAAGCTATACATAAAAATAAAAACGTAAAATCTTCAATTTATGAAATTAATGTTATCACCTCCACTTATTTGAATTTCATCAATACGAAATTTACAGTTCGCCATATTTCTGTATCTTTTGCATTATTCAGAGATTATAGAAAAGGAAATATCACATTAAATCGAAACCGTGTTATCGAAGTATCGCGATAACCAAGGATTGTTGCAATTTGTAAATAGGTTTATATTGAAATCGCGTTATAAAAGTACCACGTTGTATGAAAAAGTTATCTGTAGAATATAGTTATTACAATTAAACATACATGAAATTGTTTTGGATGATTTTATCATCCAATAATATTTGTTGTATATATTTTTTAAGGAGCAATATAAACTATATTGTTAGAATTCTATATTTTATTAGCAATATATATATATATATATATATATATATATATATATATATATATATATATATATATCAGATTAGAAAGTCAACTGTTACTTTAGAAAAAATATTCATTTAAAATAGTCTTTTGAAATTTAAATATTTAACTGAAAGATTGTAACCTAATTAAATAAGTAAAAAATACAGAATTATAGTTTAGTATAAAAAAGACCAAGGTGATTAAATGATCTATTAATATAAAATTGTCAGGATCATTTTTGAATGATGTATGTATTTTGTAAAAAGAAATGATGTAATTTGTTGCTTATTGTAATTAGGAAATGTGTAGTATATATTGAGAATATTTTCGCATTTTCTTGTGATGTTTAAATTAAGATAAGTTCATTGAGTGATCTCAAGTTGTCATAGTTAATAACCTTCAAACGGTCATAATAAGGATAACCTTGAAAACTCCTTTCACCATTACAAAATCTTTAAACCTATCGTTGAGCATCACGTACACTGATCAAGTCCTCTTTTCATGCTTGATAAATTTTCTGTGTGCCTTTTATTACTCAATATGTTATTAAAAAAAAAATCATAAAATTAGATACAATATTAATATTCCTATAAATATTATTTAATGCTTGTCTTTGAAATTATTAACATTATGGATAAATCACATTACTGTTTCAAGTACTAAATTTGTATATATGATTGTTTGACAATAATTAATTGATTAATTTCGATACCTATGTACATCAAATTCGCTGAAATTATTATATTATTGTTAAAAAAGTAATTTTAATTCATTCAAAAGGATTGCAATATCGGTCGTAAAAAAGATTTTCGTAAACAATTTAACATTAAAGCTTATTAACTTTAACACAAATAAATCAACCACTCCAACATCACAAAATTTTATAAAAATCTTGTATAATTTCGTATCGTCCATTCTTTGCTAATTATGTATTTCTTTGATTGTACTAATTTCTAATCTAGATTTTGTAATACCTCATTTTTATGATGGTGTTGTCATCGAAATGCACTGCTTAAGTAGATGTGAAAATTTATAGGATATTATTTTAAGTGTAAACTATTATAAATTTTTTCTTATTTCCATGTATATACACAAAAATTTTTAATAAAGACTTACTTATGTATGTTTATAATATATATATATATATATATATATATATATATATATATATATATATATATATATATATATACCGTATACAGTGGTTATCACCGCGTTGCGGGAACCTATATACACAAAAAAATCTTCATTAATTGGTCAGCGTTAATAAAATACCAATTAGCATTATATATATATTAATATATATATATATATGATGATGATATATATATATATATATATATATATATATATATATATAATGCCTCTGTTTTGATATAATTGAACTACAGTAATAATTTTTTAAAATGACTTGCTAGAAATTCTTGATTTACTATAACAACTTAATTATTCGCCCAAGATTAAATAATTAGTATTAGTTGTTTTTTCGGTATTTTCATATTTGAACGTATGTGTGTAAAAGCACACATAACGCATACACACACACGTACATATACACACATATACACACGCACACACACACACACTCATGCCCATATAGATATATTTTTGTTTTAATTAAAAGAAACATGTGTATAGGATGGTGGTGTATAGGGAAACATTTGTATACTTTCTTTTGTTTCTTTTTAATAAAACACAAATTTAGACATCTCTTTTAGATGACCCTATATATATATATATATATATATATATATATATATATATATATATATATATATATATATACATATACAGATAATCAATCAATCCTTAATCAATCTTTATCCACTGCTTAATAAATGTTTTAAAACTCTAACTTTAGTGATCCAATGGGCCTTTCCACACTAGTCAGCATGCATACAGTATTCACGCCCATTACCGCTCGTCTCACACCCTCTAATCGGCAAACTCCTCCACCTAAAAAAAATTAGTTTTCGGGTAAGAGCGTGTGAGACGAGTGGTAATGGGCCGTGAATACTGTATGGATGTTGACTAGTGTGGAAAGGCCCAATGTTTGTCTCTTACATTTCAAACCGGCAATTTTTTTAAGTATTATATATACGAGGGTCATTTGATAAGTATGGTAAAAAACTAAATTGAAAAATTTAATAAAATTAATCAATTAATTAAATTAAACAATTAATAAATTTACCATACTTATCAGACGACCCTCGTATTATTATATCTTTCTGTAAATATGTGTCTTCCTCTTCTTTTTTATATTTTCGTATTTCCATACAGTAAGTTCTCTTTATCGAAAAGTAGCTTCGGTTCTTGCTATATGATATATCCATTTCATTTTTTCCATTCTTTTCACTTTTTACCGCTAACATATATCTTTCCATGCTTGTCTTACCTTATAACACTGAATTATTCTGGTATTTAAGATCTATGTTTTTATACTGTAAGTCAGTACAGATATAATTCTTTAACTCAAGACATTTTCTTCAAACATAAAGAAATATTTAAATTCTTAATGTATATATTTCTACAATATTTACAAAATATAATTTTTATTCTCATATATATTTCATTTATATGCTCTCCCTGTTGTGTAAATAAGATTATTTAAATCGAAAATTTCTTAACATGTTTAATTCTGTTTTTTTAATTCGATATTTTTGGCATACAAAAATTCACCTACTAATTTTACCGATGATATACATACATACATATTTATATATATATGTATATATATATATATATATATATTTATATATACATAAATCAGGGGCGGCCAAGACGTAGACCGCGGTCGACCGGTTGACCGCAAGGCCTCTGGAAGTCGCCCGTGAAGCTGACG
>CP092091.1:42127990-42152990 GCA_029203775.1 Neoneuromus ignobilis
CAAAAGAAACAATGCATATGTTTCCTTATACACCATTTTATATACATATTTCTTTTTAATAAAACACAAATCTAGGCGTCACATTTGGATGATTCTATATATTTGACGTTTATATTTAAAAAAAATATACGAATTGATATAAATTATAACGAAAATATTTGAAAGTATTCAAATGAAAAAAAAAGTATTGAAATTATTATAAAGATACAAATGTCAATGAATAAAATTTCTATAATATACAATAAATGTATTTTTCTAAAAAAAAATATATTTTGTAACCAATCATAAAATTAAACTTGTTTTTGCAAAAATTCCATGCGTTATTTATAAAATATTATTAGATAAATCATGACAAATATATTTATTATAACGAATTTATAGACTTAACTTGAAACGACGAATACATATTGTAATAATATAAATGTTTTATAAATTTCAAATCTGTCATTTAACTTGAATTTAAACAGTTGTTAAACCGTATATGTTATAAAACCTTTAACTACATTCAACACAATCATAAAAGCAACTTCTCTATTGCTTTCTTATTTTTTATGTTCTTTATTATGTGGTTCACCTTGTCTATGTATTTGAATAATATATAGATTTCTTCCCGTTTTAACGGTATCGTTGTCATATTTAACTTGAATTCAAAAGATCTGTTTTTTTCCACAATATATTTATTTTTTTATTGATTCTAAAAAGTTTAAGTTTTAAATAATAAAATTGTTTTTATATTAATTTTTGACATTTTTTTTTGTACCTAAAATTTTAAAATTTTTATTAGAAAAAATATTATACTTCATATAAACACATATATAAGGTGTTCAAATTTGAGGTTAGACAATAATTTATCAAGAAAATGTAGTTTTTGAAAAGAAAATCTTGTTTATAGGTATTAATGAAAAATATAAATATGGGAATTATAAATGACATACAATGTCAGCCAAATGGCCTCCTCTGCCACGTAGGTAGACGTCCACTCTTTTGTCGAAATTTTAAAGCACTCTGCAATAAATGAGGCTTTATTTCAGCTACAGCTGCATGAATGTTATCATTTTGTTCTCGAATCGTTGTTGGTTTACTGGCATAATCCTTATTTTTCAAATAACCCCATAAGAACAAGTCTAATGGTGTTAAATCACAAGATTTAGGTTGCTAATTAATATCACCATTATGATAAATTAAACGTCCATTGAATTTGGTTGTCAGTAAATCGATTGCTGCACAATTTGTATGACTTGTGGCACCATCCTGTTGAAACCACATGTCACTGATATCAATATCTTCATGTTCCTGTCACAAAAAATCTGTTATAATGCTCTTGTAACATACGTAATTAACTGTTACATGAACATCTTGCTAATTTTCAAAGAAATATGGACCAATGATGACTCCAGCCCATAAACTACACCAAACAATGACTTTTTGGGAATGTAATTGCTGTTCAAAAATGGTTTTTGGATTTTCACTTTCCCATGTGCAACAATTTTATTTGTTTACATAATCATTTAATTGAAAATGTGATTCATCACTGAAGATGCTTTTATTAAAAAATTTAGCATTTTTTGCTTTTTTTCTTGGTACTAATTAACAAACATACGACGCAAATGATGGTTTGCTGGCTTCAGTTCTTATGCTAGCTGGACTTTAAATGCATGAAGATGCAAATATTTTTGTAACATGTTATGTCAGAGTGGTTCTTATATTGTTTAACTGCTGTGAACGTTGACGAATTGATGTTTGAGGGTCTTTTTCTACACTTTTACGTATAACGACGATATTTTCAACTGAACGACCACTACGAGCTTATTCTTTTGGTCTGTGGTCTCCAACAGTACCGAATTGTTCATATTTCGCGACTAAGTTGCGAACAATAGGTTCCGAAGGCATTTGATTACGAGGAAAAGATGCACGAATTGTACGCATTAACGTTGTAAAATTTTCACCATTTTTATAGTGAATTTTCACTATTAAAATGTATTGTTCAAGCGTGTAGCGTTCCATCACTGTAATTTCCAAAGTTTTTAATAAACAAATGTTAAATAACGACAGTTGAATATTTGATATGTTATCAAATAATAACCAACTTACTTCCTAACCTCAAATTTGGACGCTTGATAATATGGATCGTTAATCGAATATGAAAAACAATATAGTTTATTACATTTGATATAATTTACAACTTTTATAAAATTAAATTAATTTCAATTAATGACAATTATCATGTTATTATGATTTTTTTATTTGTCATGAATAAACAATCATTCTAAAAATAATGAATATTATTTTTATATAAAAAAACATTGCAAATTTTTGTATAAGGTATTTTATACTACATGAAAAATAATTAAATATTAACAGGATATTTAAATATTTATACAATATCTCAAAAAATCTAATAGTCAACTTACTTCCTAACCTCAAATTTGGACAGCCATTATTTCTAAGTATTATCGAATGTTAATAAAAATATTTTCAACAGTGTGTGAGATATATATATATATAAATAAGAGTTAAATATATATTTTTTGTATTGTAATGACAAATGCGCTTAAGTGTGATGAAAATACAGACTGCCAGAGAATAAATATAGTTTCTAGTGGATTTTCTCTGAATTATTATCGTAGATATTCGAATTATATACACATTTATATTCGCCTCAGTGCTTTAGAACAAAACATTGAGTGCAGACAGAAATAGTCGTCGAGATGTATTAATTTTGCACGCATAAAAAATTCAGATAACAGAACATTGATGTATATAACTCGATAGGTGTGGGAATAGAATTCGTGAAGGATTTCTCACCATTCTATCATTCGTCAAATTAATTAGCGTAAATAGATTTCTTAGATAATGTCTGATGATTTCACGTGGACCACGTGTTGTTCGTATTCATTTTTTTAATTTTATATTGTGCATAATTTATTATCATATATTTTATTTATTGATATATTCATTATTGTTTTTTTTCACTATAATTGAAATGCATTTGATGTTCTTTTATATATATATATATATATATATATATATATATATATATAAATAATTGTGTACTTTTAAATCATATACTTCATATGGAAACTCTTAATTTCTAAACAGGTTACCTAAATATAATTAAATTCTGTATAATATGAATGGGCGTAGGATGAACTACGTGGTATACAATATTTAAATTTTCTTGTGATTATAACCCCATGATTATTTAGAGTGTTTGATACATATACGATATATTGCTACAAATACTTTTCACATTTTTATTACGAGTACTGTCCGATGTAAATTAAAAAACAACATATTTTACTACTAGTATGTTAATTTTATGTATGTTAATAGTGTATTTTTTTAAAAAAAATATAAGTAGTTTTAATTAACTAATAAATTGGTTACAATTGAATATTATCTCAAAAATCTTAATATAATTCAATTGATTTCAAGAAATAAACATATTTTCTGTTTATATGACATTAAATGCATGTTTCTTTTTTTAAAATTGTGAAAAAATTCTTTAATTAATATATTAAAGAGTGAAAAAAAAAACTTATTTACTCTACTAGCTTGGTGAGAGGATAATTTAACCATCAAAATTAATTATTATCATCATAAAAACGTAAATTAGCTGCTATTGAGCTAAATTCCATCGAATGTCATTAGATCTCCTTAAAGGACTATATTCATATGGTCGAAAAATTCGATTTTTTTATTTTTACATTTTCTGCAAGTAAAATATCTAGAGAATATTCCTTGAAAGTTTTAAATAAATCCGAATAAAATTGATAGAGGTATAGGCATTTAAAATGTACTCTCCGCTCGAAAATTCGAAGTAGGTGTAAATTAATTTTGAAACTTTAAACACGTTTTCTTGAAAATCACATTTTCAAAACCGGTGATAAAAATATCAAAAACGACTGTATCAATTCACTTCAAATTTTGCAAAAAAATTTTCAGATACAAAAAATTAGTCTTGAATGAAGGATTTTTACCATTGCATAGTTTTTTTTATTGATTAAAAATGAGCGATTTTTTCATCGAAAATCGAAATTTTAAATTAGTTGTTAAATTGTTTCAAATCGACATTCTTTTTTATGACCATATCTATTTTATTTTTAAATATTTTTTATTGAAAAAATTATGTAATCTTATTTTGAATATCTGAACATTTGCTGAAAATCGTATTATAGTTTTTGAAAAAAAAAACCCAAAAGTCATGTTTTTTTGATTTCCTGACTGAGAATGACTCCCTAAGTGTTCTCAAAAATTCTTCGATTGTTCTCTGCCCATGATCAATCTCATTCACCCGTTACCTACACTGTACTTAACAATATCATATTTCTGTCTTTGATAGTTTTTTTTTTGGATCTATCTCTTTGTTTCCACTCCATAATAATTTTTGTCCATCTATTATCTATTTCTTCCATATGTCCTGTTCATGCCAATTTTATCAATTTTATTTATATCAAATACTTTCATTTGTTCTCGTATCCATTTATAGATTTTCCGATTAAGTTTAGAAATTCCTAATATTAACGTTTTCATGCTTCGTTGAGTTTTTAAAAATTAATACTTCATTTTTGTATTTAGTATACAAGTTTCTGACCCGTAAGTATAAGCAGGTACTACACATTGATATATGTGTTTTCTGTTTCATATTCAATTTTATTCATTTTTTCAAAAGCTGCTCATGTTACTCTAATTTTTGATTATTTAATCACACTTAAAAAGGTGAACGTGTCAAATATGCTTTTAATTACGATTAATTTTTCATTTCATCGAAACAACGCTAATGTCAGCAAGAGTGCATGTAATATTATTGCTAGTATACAGGATAGTTAACACTAAAAAAAACATTAAAAAAACTTTTTAAAAAACATTTAGTGCATTGCCCTAATAACTTACTTGTACATAAATTCGTTATTTACTCGAAAACTACAATATTATGAAAGAAGTATTCGATAATTTTCACTATTTACTTCCACAGTTGAGTATTGAAAAATATTTTATAAGAACAGTTTTTTAATGCTTCATTTTAAAAATGATTGCCCCTTTTCGAAATATATATATTATCGAAAAAGAAATTAGAATTTTCATTTTAATATTCAGTTTATGGTCTACATATGACTGAGTATTGGTTTGAAAAGAAAAGATATTTCTTCAATTAATGCCATTCGAATATTGTAAAATAAAATAAATAATATCACAAGTCCAATGAACTTAATCATAGTTTGTATTAATGGTTTTACTCAATTTGCAATAATTACATACATATATTTTTATATTAATTTCACTTGGCATAGAGCATTCGTTTAGTCCAAGATAGGATGAACACAGAACGGATTTGTTTATTCTCAAAAAAATAGTGTTGAATTTTAGTGTTATGTATTTTTCAAATTCTAACAGAGTTTATGTACATATGTATGAATTATTTTTTGGTTGCATGATTTTATAAAAATACATTTTATAATATAAATTTCTCTACCTTTCATAATGAATAATTTAGACATCGTATAGTTAGCAATGTGTAGTCAAACCACAAGTTCAAATCCGGGTTTATGTGATTTATGTTATCTTTGATTAAAGAAATGATTACCTGGAATTTTTAACAGACACTGAATCCAGCAGTGTTCTAAAATAATTTTATAAAAAAGACACTAATTTATCTGATAATATCTGAACTTCGAGTGAAAATTCGCAATTAAATTACATAGCTCGTTTCATTTTTAAACTGTTCATATTCTTTGTCGTTTATAATACTTTATTTCTCTTTTAGTGATATCTTTAGGCTATTAAATAATACCATTATATTGTTATTAATTGCGTGAGAGAACATGCGTATTTTCATTTTTGCGTGCTAGATTAAATATGGGAGATGTTGCGTGTACATTTCAGCATTTTATATATACAATAGTATGTAAGTAATGTACATAGGATGGCGTATATAGATATAATGTTCGTTTATTTATATGTACATATATATTGTCGGTAAATGGTTAGAAATATCTTTCTATTTATTTATTTTATTTCAATAAAAATGAAATTTAAATTATTCATGTCTGATGACAAAAACCAATAAAATTAATTTCGTTTGAATTTAACTTATAAAAAAATGACATCTTTTCTCCAGTGAGAATTATTTTACGCTTAAATTTTTTGTTGTAGTGTTGATTGAAAGATAAGTAAACTATTATAATCAATGTTCATTTAATGTTGAAATATTGTCACCAAACATGTAAGCGGCGTAATGACCAAAGTTTGAATGACGATGTAATAATCAATGCTAGTATTTTATTCTGATTCGTCTTTAGATTAGCCAACGAACATGGTACCGTCTGCGGCAACTACTTCACTCTTTTTTTAAAATTAAATTTGCAACGGAACAATGACCTCTTATATCACGCATGGAACATTAATGTAACGTAATTACGTCAGATATTCTCAATGATATTACATTGGAATAGTAAATTTAATTGACTAGCTGTATGGAAGACATTATATATATATATATATATATATATATATATATATATATATATATATATATATATATATATAGACACACACACACACGCATACATACACACACAGAGACTTTTGTTTATACATGTATATATTTAACTGCGAATTTTGTATTTATGAAACAAGGTATACTTGTGGTTAAGAACCCATGTACAATTATAGTTCTAGGTTAAATACGGAAATGAAGTAGACATTTTGTGATAGCAACACCACTACGTGAAATCTCCCTAACATTCATTTCGTTGTGAACAATATTGTCATATACATATATATATATATATATATATATATATATATATATATATATATATAAATTAGGTGTACAAGTATGATTACGCCGTTCACAAATAGATGGCTGTAGCTATATGTTAAGATAAAATACTCAGCTACCACCTATTGTATGTTGATGTGTTGTGAAAAATCTTCAACATTTAGTTTATCATACGTGATATAAGTGTAAACAACAATTTTTTTTTGCCTTGAAAATGTGGAATTTTGTGCCAACAAGCATATATGGGAAGTTTTATTTCATTACTTTAATTTAAAGAAATCTGCTACTGAGAGTCATCGATTACTTATGGAAACTTATGATGAATATGCTTTATCTGAAAGGACGTATAGAAAATGGTTTCAACGGTTCAAAAGTGGTGATTTTAGTGTGAGTGATAAAGAGCACGGGAAGCCACCGATAAATTTGCTGATGAAGAATTACAGGCATTATTGGATGAAGATGACACTCAAACATAAAAACAATTCATTGAAGCATTGGGTGTTATGCAGCAAAGAATTTTTGATCGTTTGCATGCAATAGAAAAAATTCAAAAAGAAAGAAAATGAGTGTCACATGAATTGAAAGAAAGATGTATCGAAAGGCGAAAAACAACCTGTGAAATATTGCTAACACTATTCAAAAGAAAATCATTTTTGCATTTAACCGTCTGTGGGGATGAAAAATGGATTAATTTTGACAATCCTAAACGCAATAAATCATGGGTAGATCCAAGCTAAGCATCAACATCTACTGCAAAACCAAATATTTATGAGAAATAAGTTACTTTGTGTATTGTTGATTGCTACTGACAACAACTAATCAATTTGAATCCTGTATTGAAACAAAAACGACCAGAATAGGTCAATACGCGTAGACACAATAAAGTGATTTTGTTGTACAATAACGCTAGACTACATGTTGCCAAATCAGTGAAAGAAACGTTAGAAGCACTTGGCTAGGAAATATTACCCCACCCACCGTATTAACCAGATGTTACTTCTTATGATTTTCATTTGTTTCGGTCGATGGCACATTCGCTTTCAAAGCAGCACTTGAATTCTTTTGAAAACGTTAGAAATTGGCTTGATGGATGGATCGCATCAAATCAAGAAAAAAATTATTTTGATGGAATTTATAAGTTATAGCTTACGATGAAAATTATATTGAATAAAAAATTATTTACATTTTTCCAAAATAAACGTGTTTTTATTTACAAAAACGGCGGAATCATACTTGTACATCTTATATATATATATATATATATATATATATATATATATATATATATATATATATATATATATATATATGAGCTGTTCAGAAGTCAATGTGATAAGTCAATTTTCTCAATTTTTTATATTTTTGTAAATTTAAATCAAACAAAATTTGTTTACTTAAATTTACAAAAATATGAAAATTTCAAAAAATGGACTTAATCACATTGGCTTCTGAACGGCTCATATATCACTGTAGTGAATATTTGGAAAATATATTAGAAGTTATTTACATATTATAGTAATTTAATAAATTTTCATATACATACGCGCACCTGTGAAAAATAAAATTTAAAAAATAACAAAATGTCACTTAAAATACATACTATAGAAAATAAATGTAAAATTAAATTCACAAAACTATTTATACATAACAAATTAAATTTTAATAATGTGACCTATGGTATAATTCTGTATGTTAAATGTTTAAACTTTTTTCTGCTTTTGTCATATTTTTATACTATTTTCACGTTCATTTTGTTCAATTACGTAATTTTATTGCATTAATTTTAATAATTGAAAGTAAACATATATCATAAAAAAACGAAATTATCATTAAATTGCACAATAAAGGTAAATCATATCTAAAAATAGGAAAATGAATTGAAAGAAGTAAATTTATATGTAAAATATAATAAAAAAAGACAAAACAAGTAAATAACACATTTTTCATTCACGTTTAAAACCAATTTTTTTATATTATTCATATATGTCCAATATTTACTTATTGTTCATTCTAGTTATTCAAAATCTGATGTATATTTTTATGTACGAGTACATGCTATCACCGTCAAAACGTTGCATTATGAAACTCTAAAACAGATGTTTTTTTTTGAGAAATTTAATATGACATACTAAATATACTAAATGAGTGCAATGACAATGTTCTAGTGTGTGAAATAAAATAAACTAAAAAAATATCAGTAAAAAAAATAATAATAATATTAAACACAATTTTCATAGGCAAATACATTTTATAAAAATTTAATCGACAGTTATATCATTCCAACGATAGATTTATGTTTTATTAGAAATCAACATGTGTATAGGGAGATACTTAAAGAAACATGTATATAGTTTCTTTTCAATAAAACACAAATCTAGGCTTTACATCTGGATGAACCGATATTTGAAGTATATTTTTGTAAAAATATTATAATATAATTAAGTTGTATTATATATATATATATATATATATATATATATATATATATATATATATATATATATATATATATATATATATATATATATATATATATATATATATATATATATATATATATATATATATATATATATATATATATATATATATATATATATATATATATATATATATATACATATATATATATATATATATATATACATATATATATATATAGAAGTGTCCCCCGTATAACACGGTTATTGGGTTCCTAAAAAATGCCGTGTTATACGAATTCGTGTTATACAAAACAAAGAGCTAGTACAAAAAAAATAAGTTAAGTTCCAAAATTTGAAAAACATATACTATTTTCTTTTTATAACTAAGAAATATATATTTGCTAAAATAATAATTAATATAATATGACATAATGTTTTTTTTTCAATACTGCTAAGCATCATTAAATGAGGACGTTTTCTTCAGGGCTAAATAACGTCATCTTATGATTTTTCTTCTGCAACTCTTGATTTCTATGCTCTACTTTTTGAAAAAAATCTGTTATTAACGTTTGTTTGCTTTTATTTAAAGAATCTTTATCAATTTCGAGCTAAGTATTTGTAATGTTTTCTCTTAAATTTTGTGGCTTTCTTCAGTAGAAGGATTTACATTTAGAAAATAAAACTCCAATTGTTCGGCTAAATTTAAGCCTTTCTTTATGCTTTTCAGAATAACATTTTTAACTTCTGCATTTGCATTTGTTTATCTCAAATACCATTTCCACTAAATTTGTATTATCTGTCTCTTCTTCTACCAGTAATTTTTAAATATCTTCAGGACTCATATCATTAAAATTCTCAAACCGTGTTGTGTAAATGTCGTGTTATATAGGGGTTACCTGTACTATGTTTTCAACTCGTTATAAAATTTGAAAATAAAATTTATTCTTTTTACGTGTTTTGACTTATTTACATGGATTTTTTAAGTATGAATCACTCACTTTAATACTAAATAGTTTATGCAAGTATACAATAGTCAATTATTATTTATTTTCTTCTCGAATGAACATTTGGCCATAACTTAATTATAAGTTTTAATATTTTAAACTAATTATAAAGTATAAATGAGTGAAAAAATATTTGTCATTTTTAACACTAGAAAATTGTAAAAAATATCATGCTTTCAATGTTCAATGTATAAAAAATAAATTTATATGCAAATAATATAATATTTCTCTCGTTAAATATTTTTACTACAATTAGGAACATTATTTTTTGAGAATCATTTATAAAAAATGTAATTTCAAATACATATATGTATTTGAAAAAAACTTTATATTAATCCCGTTTCAATTCAAAGGAACCATAAAAATATATGAAACTTTTGTTCGACATTAACAAATAAATTTCTATTGTTTTCTAAACTTGTCGTTTCCCATACAAATTTTCGAATCTCCTTTTTTATATCAGATATGTTTTAGTCTTTCCTGATCTTTTTACGTTGTTAGTTTACAAATTGATCGGTTTTCTTGTTTCTAACGATTATTTTTATCTGTAATTCATGAGTGAATACGGCATGCACTACTACTGTCCTTGTATCAACAATGTTTGCAGTAGTATCTGCTTTTATACTGTTTCTTTTTTTTAATTTAAATAAATATTTATAACGTATTTTGTACGTGACAAAAGAAACGTCTTTATATAGCAATGAAACACATTTAAATAAATGTTGAATACACTTTGTGCGTGATCGACAAACGCAACCTTGGGAACAAAAAAATACTGTTGAATCGATTTTACTATTTGAAGAAGATGATGATTCTCGAACAATTTATAAATTTATTACATGAAGATACCGCTAATATTTCATTTTATGCAATAATTTCGTCTGTTTTTACATGCAACACTTTTATGTGATCTGTATATTACTTCTTTCAAAGATTAGATTCTGGATTCTTTTATAATATCCACTGAATCATTATTAAAATGTTTTAATTATTTTGAAATTAAATACCCATACTTCCCAACTGTAGGTGTAGATTAGTAGAAAGTATTGACCAAAAACATTTTTCTTCGAATTGGCTTCTTTTTTTTAAAAAAAATATTTTACTGCTTTAATCTTTCATTTTATTCTAAATAAATAATTTACTCCTACTACTCGTCTTTTTTACTTTGACTATAAGAAATTAATATTTTTTTTATTTTTCTATAAAAGTAAACATAATATAAAATATGTTATTTATATCGTGATTTATGTTGAGTCGTATTACTCAGTATACATTCTTTAAATTTTTCACTGAGTAATGTATATATTTTAATATATTAAGATAATTATATTTTTGACTAATTTACCCGAATTGACCCAAGTATTTTAATAAAGAATTAAAATTATTCCCTATGTATCAAGAATGTTTTTTTAACATGATAGAACTTTAAATTGAATTCCTATCGAAAATTCTATCTGAACTAAAAAAAGATGCCATATATATATATATATATATATATAAAGATATGATAAAGATGTTTTTAGGTTAGATAGGACTTTCGATAAGAATTCAATTTAAAGTTCTATCATGATTAAAAAAAAACACCCCTATATATGCCTATATTGTATCATTTGATCATTAATCCCTTTTTCAACTCACTAGTTTATTTTGGAAATTAAATATACATTCTAAATTAGTCCATAATGCTATAAGTCAAATTAATTAATTCTATAAGAAACATAAATATATTTAAGTGACATGTGAAATTGTTTAGAGGAATTCTAATTTGTAAATTAATCTTTGAAAAATTATTTGGTAAAAAAATTGCATACAGTTAAATATAAATTTGATTATTGAGAAGTAATATTTGATATAAACATATATGTGTGTATACATATACACATACATATGTTATTGTGTATATGTATTGTACAAAGGAACATAAAAATTAATAATTAAAATACAATATATTAGTGACTAGACGTTCAAATTTAAAAATATATTTTATATTACTCTTTTTTTCCTTAATTTCAAGAAAAATAGATTTTGCATTTTATTATTTACTATATGTACAGTATGGAAACAATATAGATGTATTTTTAAGCATGATAGAACTTCAAGTTAAATCAGTATCGAAAGTTCTATCTAACCTAAAAAAACATTTATATATATACATGAGTGTGTATATAAAAATATGATAAAAATATGATATAAAAATATGATAAAAATATGATATATAAAAATATGATAGTGTTTTTTTAGGTTACATATAACTTTCAATAAAGATTCAATTTAAACTCTTAAAAGAGAGTATTTTTATTATTATTATCTTATAAATTGAAGTGCAGAAAAAGTCTATTATTCACTCATTATTAAAAACCCTGTTGTGTAGTCGTATATATATATATATATATATATATATATATATATATATATATATATATATATATATATATAAACATACTCATACATGCATGAATATATCAACTTCTAATCTCAAATTCGTAAAAAGCAATTATCACTAGGTTATTAGTAAGTAATGAAATTATTCGTTGTGCATTTTGTCGAATCGTTCAATACGGAAATTATTTGAAATTGAATGCAAGCTGCAAACTATGAAATGGTATGAAAATATATTTTTTTTAAATCTATTAAATATTCGTGGATCATTATCTTATATATATATATATATATATATATATATATATATATATATATATATTGTGTGAGTGTATATATATATATATATATATATATATATATATATATATATCTATATCTATGAGCGAGAGAGAGAGAGAGAGAGGATTAGAAGAATTCAGAATATTTTAATTTCTTAGTAAAATATGAAATTAAAAGTAAATGAGTGCATAAAGATGTTTCATCCTAGTAATCGCCAATGAGGGATCTGGATGGAAGTGGTGGACGAATTTAGTAGCAAATAAATGTATTATGACATCTTTTTTGTGCTCTCTGTACGTTTTTTTAGGATATTTGGAATTAAATTCGCCTACTACTTCTCTACATTTCTATTCTAAGAAAAAATGTTTCAACCTTTTCGTTCAGTGTTAACGTCGTTTTTTACCTGAAAAAAATAATATAATCTTAGTGTAGTTTCCAGAACTTTTGTAATATATATATATATATATATATATATATATATATATATATATATATATATATATATATATTTAAAATTATACATACATTCATGTATCTACCTACATATTGTGAGTGCAAAAATACATTTTAATTTTAATTAAAAGAAGCAATTAATTTATTTTTAATAATTTATATTATATATAATGATAATAAATAATAGAGTTAAATAATAAATTAATCCTTAAATAAAACTAGGTTATAACATTTTCTTATAAGATTATTAATAGCTGTTTTCATAAAATAAGTATAAATATTAAGAGATATTTTGTAACAGATCGTTAATTCTTTCGATAATTAAGAGTTTTTTTTAAATTTTTTTATACTATATACTGTTCTTCTCGTGAAAGATTATTCTAGATAACCTGTTCTATATAAAAAAAAATTTTAAATTTATTTTAAGAAAATTGATTAGTCGAGTTACTGGAGAAGAATTTTAATTCATACCAACAGTTGTACAAGCACATTTAAGGTTTTTGCGGATGTACTATACCAGGATATAACCTCTTTTATATTTTACATCAGAAAGTAATTTTTTTCATCTCTTTTTGTAATTCATAATTGACCACAACTTATATATAATCATGGACGATCGGATATAAACAAATTTATAAATAAAACATGATTCAAGAAACAATTATTATTTTAGTATCTAAATCTACATTTGATTCTCTTAATTATTTTCTATTTATTATTGAGCCATTTATTTTAGACTACTTTTCTATTAAATTCATGATGTAGTAATAAAATTCAAATTGTTTTTTTTTTCTAAATACACCTTTGTGTGTATAACTGATTTTGGAGAGTTTAATTTTTTTTTCTTACTGTAATAATTTCTAACTATCATAATCTGTTTTTTTCTACAGTCAATAACTATTTTTTAACTAAAAATTTTAAGCCCGTATATATTTGAGTATTTTTTCTATTTCTTCTTTTCAAGATATTTCGAAATTATTATTTTCTTTCATTTAACATGAAATATATGTTTTTATGTTTATTTAAATTAAAATTATTTTTTATTATATTTGTCTATTAAATTAAAAATACTTTTTTATTTTAAACATATAAGTATACAATACAGATAACCCTCCTCTAACACGGTAGATAGATTCTTAGAAAAAACCGTGATGTGTGAAACCGTGTTATATAGGAATCCATATAAAAAGCGGAGTTACGTTCATAAAACTTATTAAAAACAAATATTTTTATTTTATTTCGTATAAGCAACTCAATTTTTATTAAAAATATTAAAATATGTATAACAGAAAATGAAAACAAACAAACAATATCTATTTTAATTCAGAAAACTTTTTTTCGGTTACACGATATTATCTTCACTTTATGAACTTTTTTCTTCAGTTAGATTTTTTCATCTTCTGACCTCTTAAAAGCAATTGCAATTTTGGTTTGTTTGCTGTTCTTACAAAGTCGTTGCAGATTTCATGTTATAGAGATAGGCAATTTTGTAGCTCCTTTTTGAATTTTCGGTTCCTTTCAGCCGAAGTGTCTAAATTCAAAAAAAAATATTCTAGATTTTCGACTAAACTTAGGCTTTCCTGTAATTTTTTTAGTGTAAAATTATTAACTTAACAATCTTTATCAGTACTATTGTTCTTAGAATCGATTTGATTTACAACTTGGGATGCCATTTCCACCAAATTCATTTCGCCAATTTCTTCTTCCAATAATAAATTTTGAACGTTCATAATAGCCATATATTTTATAATTTTCTAATATCTTTTCTATAATAAAAATCGTGTTATCAAGTGTTGTAGAAGGATTTCCGGAATTCAATACAACTAATAACCTTAATTTAATAATTTTCTTCATCATCGTTGCTCACTGCATCACTGTTAATTTATTCTTTATATTCTGTGATAATAAATGCACTTTTCTCGACTTCAATGCTCGGAAATTATTTTCTATTAACCCTTTAATTGTCATACTAGAGCAAACGAAAATTTTTCTATATAAAAAAATCGCATTCGTTTCAATAATTTCTTTTGTATCATCGTTGCTTATTTGCATCACTGTTAATTTATTCTTTATATTCTGTGATAATAAATGCATTTTCTCTCGAACTTCACGCAACTTTTGATTTTTAATCATATTTATAGGCAGAAACATTTTACTCTGTTTATGTCGAGTATACTCGTCTTTGCTGGAAATTATTTTCTATTAAGGATCTTCTAATTGTAGTAGCATGTATATTTGGATCAAGTTCACTTTTTTATTTATTTAAGTTTAAAATGGATCAGATAACCATTTTAACTCCCCTTTTATCCATTTTTGAAGTGAAACTTCTTTAGCGGCGTTGGGGTTAAATTTTTAAATATCATTTATTGTTAACAATTATCAATAAATAATATTTAAAGATGGGCTATTTATTGCAGTGATATATTATTTTATACAAGTTTTCATTTGAAAATAAATACTAATCTTACTTAATATGAAATAATTGTAAATAATGTAATTTATTTAAAAAATGGATCAGAATAAATATTTATTTTATACTTAAATTTTTATCTCATGTATTTACCGCCTCTCTCCCTGCTACATTTCTCCCTTTTGTTACTTGCTTTATTCTGACGAATTATTATATTTACGAGTTTTAGGCATGCGCTTGACCATTTACCTTTTTATTACTTTACAGCAAAGAAGTTTCTCTTCTGACGTGCGAACATAAGTACACATACCCTTTTTCTTGTTGTTTTTCGTGATCTTTTTCTAGTTTTAGGTAATTATGTACACTTTAATTCATTTGTTATTATATTTTTGGAACATCTTAACAATTCTGCAATACTAGCAAATGTTTTACCTTTGCTCCTAAACTTTTTTTTATCAAATCTCGTTGAGCTGCTATGCATTGTTTTCTATGACCAATTTTATTGATTATATTTAGCTTTAAATATACAATACATTTATTTTTCAAAAAGAATCTATTTAATTACTTTTTGACACATTATAGGCAATTTCTCCTAATAACAAGTCGTTAAATAAGGCCAGATTCAAAAATCAAAAAATAATTTCCAGATGCTTACCGATAGATGGTTCTCATAAACTTTCTTTGTAAAAAATTTTATAAATTTTCACTTACACCAAAATTAAAATTTTGAACCTATTATTTTGCACACCAGTGTATATATATATATATATATATATATATATATATATATATATATATATATATATGTGTTTATAAATGTGTGTGTGTACATACATACATAAAAATGTTCTAAATGTATCGAAATTAAAATAGTAAACTTAATAATAATTCTTATTTTCATGAACTATATTTTCCTGTACACAATAATTATCAAAGGCATTTTTGATCAATTTAAAACTTGTTTTAATAATTTTAAAAATCATTAAAAATATTTTCTTTTTATACATTTCGATTACAGTAAATACAGTGAAAGAGCTGAATCATATCATTCGTCCGGCGTACTTACGTTCTGCGCGTATCTTCTATCAAATTTGTATAATAATAATAATAATAAGGAAAAAAAATGATTTGAAATAATTGTGGAATACCCCGCGTTTCGCTAAATTAGATGGAACAAAGCGGGAAACGTAACCGCCACAATAAGTACACGTTACATAATTTGATCTAGTACAGTGGTGGTGGTGTTTCATAATAGCTGTTGCTGTGTGCTCCGACTGAACTTGTTTCCAAACAAGCAAAAAAAAGTTCGTTACAGTGAATGCGGCTGCGGCGACAACGGTCGTGTTGGCGTGCTTGGTGCATCAGAGCATGAGTCGTATATTTCGCGAACACGTTTTGCGACAGGCTCGGATCACGATCAAATTCATAGAACTAGAAAGAATATCGTATGGCGAGACTTGTTCATAAAAATAATAATAATAAACCTCTTCGACGCAACTACGGCTTTTTTTTGCTTATTTTCTATAGAATATAGATGAACGTTTTATATTTTCGTATAACACTGATTAGTTAACATACTTGTTTATTATATTTTATACATTTTATATATTCTTTATATCTGTTTAATTTTTGCCTCCTACTTTATCTGAGAAATATTTTATATATGAATATACTTTAAATTGTATTGATGTATCTTTTTATAATATCGTTTGTAATGTAGTAATTCGTTCTTATATATATATATATATATATATATATATATATATATATATATATATATATATATATATATATATATATATATTAATAAGTAATTTATATATGATTAATGCCTATTAAACTGATCTGTTTTATCCGTTTTTTTTTCTTTTTTCTTATTTTTATTTATACTGTTCTTTTTTGATTTTTGAATTGTAACCGTTAATATCGTGTTTCCTTTAATCATATTAATTATATTTTTTAATCTATTTCATTAATTAATAATTTAGAGTCTCGATGTATCATCAATTTCAAGAATATCATCTTACATTTATAGGGTTATCCAAAAACGCACTTACATGTTTTTTTTTAATAAAACAAACTATTTGAAATTACTTCAAGCTGTTTTTTTTCTGTTGAAAATATAATTCATTACAATTATACGTGAAACAGAATATCGTTCAAAAGTCCACCACAACTGCTTCTGCAGGTATCAATTCGCATATCGGAATTTTCGAAATAGTGCTGGATTTATTTCACCAATTGCAACTCGAATTTTGATCTTTAGGACATTAATTGTTTGTAGCTTGTTAACATAGATTTGGCTTTTCAAAAAAAAAAAAAACAATAAAAAATCAATTAGTGTTAAATCGCATAATTTTGGAAGTTAATTGAAATCTGCATTTCGTAAAATTACATGTTGACGAAATTTCGATCGCAACAACTGAATGTTTTCTCGAGTTGTGTGACATGTAGCACCATCTTGCTGGAAATAGACATCAGACACATCAATATCATTCAATTCTAGCTATAAAAAGTCATTCAATATTGATTGGTATCGCTCAGCATTTACATTAACAACATTTTCAGAATTACCATCGAAGAAAAATGGTTCAATGATTCCATTTGCAAAAAATGCACACCGAACAGTGACTTTTTGTGGGTGTAGAGATTTTTTATGGAATAACACAAGGATTTTCATCACCCCAGATATTTTTTTAACGAATTCATCTATTGTGAAATGAGATTCATCACTAAACAAAATTTTGCTTGAAAACAATTGATCTGTTGTTCGTTGTTCAATAATCCAACTAGCAAAATTATAACATTATAAATAATTTCTTTCTTTTAATTCTTTGGTTAATTTAATTTTATACGCGTGTAAATGCATTTTTTTTTATGTATAACACAAGGATTTTCATCACCCCAATTACGAAAATTTTCCTTATTAACGAATCCATCCATTGTGAAATGAACTTCCTAAAGTTATTGAAAAAAAACATATGTAATATTATATACTTATTATAATATAATCCACCCTCAAAGCAATATTTTACTATGTTGATTTTTTTCCAATGGTAGAATAAAAATATCAAGACAACACACACACACGTGGTGTGTGTGTATGTGGTGTGTGTGTATGTGGTGTGTGTGTGTGTATATATGTGTGTGTGTGTGTGTATGTGTGTATGTGTGTGTGTGATGATGACATGATAGCTTTTGAAATGCGCGCCAATTTCCAATAAGGGATTATTAGGCATTTTATATTGTAGAAACTTTCGATATGTGGGTAATTATTAATTTTTATTAAAGTGAATTTGTTACAATATAAAAACAAATAGTTTTGTACGTTCGTGATAATTATTTTCACACGTTTATGAAAATGTACTTATGTTCTATTTTAGTAATATTTTTTTGAGTAATATAAAATATTAAAATATGTGCATTTTTTAAACAAATCAAATTATTGAATATTATTAATATGAAATATTTGTATAATATGAAATTCATATATATATATATAGAGAGAGAGAGAGAGAGAGAGAAAGAGAGAGTTCAGATTTGAGCACTTTTTAAAATATTTTTTTTGAACATAAGTATTTCAAAGAAAGTATCGTTATTTATTTGCCAATTTAAATAGTTTGATTTTAAATGACATTACCAATTATTTTAACAATAAAAAATAGATTTATAAAACATTTAAATAAAGAATTCATTAAAACCACGATGATTAATAAATATTTAAATCGATTATTATGAAAATTTTGAAACATTGATTTCGATAGCATTGCAAAATAGTATTATAATTAAAATATGTTATAAGAAATTCAATTAATAGTGTAGAAAATCTCTTTCGGAAGATTATTACTTCAAGTAAATAATTTTAATTGTAACTTATTACAATTGATTTTGCACTAGAACTAATTTAGTTATTACACGAATGATTTATTTTTAATATCACAAGATATTGTTAAATTGATCAAAAATTTTGTCTGTTTTTTTGTTAAAGCAAATTTTTAGTGCGATACTATTTTTATCAGAGTAAGAAGATCAAAATTATTATACGATCTGAATTTATTATTGATTATAACTTTCCTAATTTTTAATTTATACTTAACTATATTTAATTTACACAAAGTATGTTCGATTACAAGTCTTTCACATATTTTAACTTTAATAAGTATAACATATAGAAAAATTAATATTAAAAAAATTAAATATTAAAAAGCTGTACTTTAATGATAGCATATTCTTAAAATGTGCATTGGCAAATAAAAATAACATTTAGTTATTGAATATTTTTTTAAAAAAAATCTTGTGATGTTGAGTTAAATTATTCTTTTTTTTAAGAGTAAATTAGACTCACTACAAAACGAATAGCGTATCAATCAGATTAAACTGAACATTTCTAATTGATTGCTAGTAGAATGATATATTTAACATTATATTTTGCAAGCATGAAATGATGTCAGATAAATACTAACGAACCGAAACTTAATGAAGATTCGATTAAGAGAGATTTATTTTACAATAGTACGCTTTAATATTGATAGTCATCGAAAAGTATATTAGTAAAAGAATTAACTATATGTGAAAATTAATTTTTTCGTATAAATTTTTTTGGAAGTAACCTGTTTCTGTATTAAAAATTAAAAATAAAAATTGTTGAAATATTTTCATAATTGATTAACGAATAATTTATATACATATACAATTTTTTTTATATACGTAAATACATAAAAAGATCAGTTGTTAAAATGTATAATCAACAACGACCCAATTAAACTTTATATATATTTTTTTAACTATAAATTTTATTTTATGTTCAAAGTTGTATTTGAATAGTTAAATCGCACATACGTAGATATAATCATTATCATCAGGAGCAGCAGCTTCTTTTTGTACATTGCTGCACGAAGGACCTTTCCCAAAATTGCCCACTTTGATTGATCTAATGTTTTTCTCTTCTGGTTCATTGGGACGAATTTTTTTATGTCTTCGTCCTATCTGTCCGTAAATCTCTTTCTAGACTTTTTTATGTATCTCTATTCCTAGTTAATAATCTCTTGTCTATCACTGGTCTTCTTTTTTCGTTATAACATTAGTTCATTTCCATTTCAAACTCCTTACTTTTACTATAAGGTCCGCAACTTCTGTTTTCTTTCTAATCCACTCGATTCTCTTTCTATTTCTACCTATTATATATATTTTATCATATACACGCACGTACGCACACATACATACATACATACATACATACATACATACATACATATATATATATATATATATATATATATATATAAATAAATAAATATACTGGTGTGCTGAATAATAGGAACAACTAAGTATTTTCCATATTATTTAAAAAAACTAATTGTGCAAAATTGACCAAATAAATTTATTTTACATATATAAAGTGTACGAAAACTAAAAAGGAACTACTAAATAAAAAAAACACAGAATACTTTATAAAATGAAACCACAATTATTTTAGTAGCTGTGCAAAATAATAGGTATATTTCCAAATTAGAGTTGTAAACTAATTATAGTTTTCAAAAAAATTGAATTTGTGGTTGATATTTGCTAATTGGGCATGCATATTTAACCCTTTTAGTCCCAAGTGAAAAATTAAAGTTGTGCATTAAGTGCCGAGCCAAATTTATATAATTTATTGAGTTTTAGGAAAAGGGTGATAAAAAATTAGTTTTAAAAGATAATTACAAAATTCAAAAAGGAACATGTTATGAACTAAAGGGACAAGGAATTAATAACTAGGGTATTTCAATATTTGTTGAAAATTATGTTTATTTGTTGAAAATAATATTTATTAACTCTAAGCGCATACTGATTCACGTACAACGATATATCGTTGTTAGCACTTTTAACAAGTGTACTCAACGACGATATATCGTTGCCCGGCACTAAAATGGTTAATAATCAATTGTATATCCTCTACTTTGAATGATATTTCTGCATCGATGCAGCATAGATTCTATTAATTTTCTCAATTTATCAATAGACATATCTTCCAAAGATTTTTTTAACAATTTCCCACATTCATTTTTTGCTTCGATTTTAATCTTGAAAACCTGCTTTTAACCTCATTCCAATTTTTTTATTAGGTTAAAGTTTAGTGAATGTGATGACCATTGTAAAACTTATTTTTTTTTAAATCATGTTTTTGTTACTTTAACCCTTGTACTGCTGACTAAAAAAAGTCTATGTTTTAGCATTAGCTAACCGGGCCAATAGATCGGCCCATCCGCAGTAAGATGGTTAAACGTATGTTTGGGGTCATTGTCCAGTTGTAGTCCATATGATATTTGATTGTATGTTGTCCATATGAGTGGCATATTTTCTTCTGCATGTTTCAGCATTACAATATGTCAATATATACCGCTTAAGACCTTGTGTTCTTCACTTAGTGAATTGGTCCAAGCCCATACTATGAAAATGATCCCCAAACCATTATACTCCCACTGTCATGTTTTATTGTTTTTAAGGTGTTATTAAGATGCAGAGCAGTATTTTTTGGACGTCTGATCGACTTATTAATTGAATCTGACCCAAATAAATTTATTTTTATTTCGTCGGTCCATAAAATATTACTCCATTTTATTGCGAACAATTCAAGATGTTTTCTTGCAAACTTCAATCTGTTCTTCATGTTCTTCTGTTGAAATAAATGCACTTTCTTTGGCTTTAATGTTCGTAAATTATTGTCTGTTAGATGTCTTCTAATTGTACTAGCATTTATATTTATATCAAATTCACTTTTTATATTTGTTGAATTTGAAACTGGATCAGACTTCACCATTTTAATTATCGTTGTATACATTTTTCTTGTTGATTTTCGCGGTCTTCCTCTAGTTTCAGGTAATTCTCTACATGTTAATACATTCGTTATCATATTTCTGGAACATCCTAACAATTCTGCAATACTAGTAAATTATTACCTTTGCTTCTTAACTTTTTAATCAAATCTCGTTGAGCTGCCATGCAATTCTTTCCACGTCCAAATTTCTTAATAATGATATTTGGTGTAAATACACGATCTATATTTTTTTACTTTTTAAAAGAATCTACTGAATTACTTTTCGCCTTCAAATCATATCCAACTCACAACATTAAACTGATATGAATGAAAAGTCTAAAAGTACCTATTATATTGCATAGCAATGCACACTTGATCTGGCACATTATTAATGATTCCTCTTAATAACAAGTTAATAAATAAGGCCACAATAAAAATCAGAAAAATAATATCCAGTTGCTTATCGATAGATGGTTTCCATAAACTTTCTTGCTAAAAATTTCATAAATTTTTACTTACAACAAAATTAAAATTATATACCTATTATTTTACACACTATTATATACATATATGTATATATATATATATATATATATATATATATATATATATATATATATAATATTGGAGATACAATATTGTTTAAAAGCGTAATTGTAATTTTTTACAAGAGTTTAATTTTTCCAACAATATAAAAAAACATTTCAAGTTTACATCTTCTCCAAAAATTATTCTGAAATTGTTGATATTCACATAAGTTATTAGAAGTTATAATAAACGAATAATAAAACAACATAAATAATATAGTAAAACCTCAACGTAGTGTGCTATAAAGAAATTAACAAACATGAAGTTTAAAATCGAGTTGAATGTAAAAGAATGTTATGTTAATAAATTTATTTGATTTATTTGAAAATTCTGGTAGGTGTTTTATAAGTAATTCATATATATATAAATATATATATATATATATATTCAAAAGACCAGAAGACGGAAGGGAGATATATATATATATATATATATATATATATATATATATATATATATATATATATATATATATGTATGTATATAGATCAATAGATAGTCTTATTTAAATGTGACGCTTAGATTTGTGTTTTATTAAAAAAAAACATGTGTATAGAGAAACATGTATATAGTTTCTTTTGTTTCTTTTTAATAAAATACAAATCTAAACGTCACATTTGAATGACACTATATATATATATATATATATATATATATATATATATATATATATATATATATATATATATATATATGTATATATATATATATATATATATATATATATATATATATATATATATATATATATATATATATATATATATATATGTATGTACGTACGTACGTACGTATGTATACATGCAAAAAATTTAGTTTTAAAAAAAAATCAAAATATAAAAAATATCGATTAGATAAGCCGTACAATATTCAGCAAAATTAATTATAAAATTGTCTAAATTTTACTCTTTTGATTTTTTGTTCTATTTTCAATAATTTACTCTTATATGATAACGCATTTAACTTTTTTTGTCATATAATCAGATTCTTTAAAGTTAGGACTATTCTCATTCACATTTTTCATTAAATCTTACATTATTTTCAGAGCTTACTGATTTATTTTTTTTAAAATACTAATTTAAATGTATATATTTTTTTACGAAATATTGGTTTTTATGTTTATTACATGGTAAGATTTGAAATGATATTAGGTTTTATACCTGAATAACATCAATTGGCGTAATGGTTTTCAAAATTACGTATGTGATATACGTATATACATATATATATATATATATATATATATATATATATATACATAAGTATAAGTTAAATCGTTTTGCAAACATACATAACGATAATATTTTATATATATATATATAGGTTATTTTTAGAAGAAGAAATTTTTAACCACAAGTAAATTTTCACAAAAGTGTTAATTTTTTTGAAATTTCCATTCAAGAGAAATTTCCTTTTTAAAACACCAAACAATTAAATATTAAACTATTTAAATAACATTCTCTTTTCAATCGTTGTTTTCTATGAAAGTATTGTTTTCAATCGAAAATTATCGAATGTTTATAGGCAATTACTATAATGTATGTTTTTATATACAATAAATAATTGTTAATTACTAATAAATTTCTTCCTAAACATTCTAACAGCATCTTTAAAACAGTATTTATAAGATAATAAGTATAAATCACAATGAATCGTGTGCGAAGTATATGGGTACATTTTATAAAATAAAAAGATAGTTGATTAGAAAAATATTAGTTTTAATTTCATCTTCATAGTTATTATATTTCCAATATGTAGAAATAATTTCAAGTTGATCATAAATAAATACTTTTAGAAAAAATAATTTGGAAGAAATAAAAATACAGCATGATTTAAATACCAAATAATTTTAAAATATTCTGAATTCACTTTTGGAACTGTAGC
>CP092091.1:42157990-42165490 GCA_029203775.1 Neoneuromus ignobilis
ATCATTTAAGTGTACTATGTGATAGGTCAAATAACATTAAATAAGTTTAGTGAGAATAAAAATCTAGTCACATTGTTAATTTTAATTATAATCGTATTTTTAATTTCGAAATAAATACTTAAGACATATTTAGTTTCGATAATGAAATGTTTGCAGGAATTTATCTTCATTTACATTTTAATCCCCACGATTATTATACAGTTAATTACATTTTATGAATAGTGTAGCACAAAACCTGTGCCCGAACATTAATATAAAATGTACTCAATGAACACTCAATTAACAAGTCTTATACGTGTGTGTATGTGTATGTGTATGTGTGTGTGTATGTATATATATATATATATATATATATATATATATATATATATATATATATATATGATTATCCAAAAAAAGCGCCTACATGTTTCTTTTTAATAAAACACAAACTATTTGGAATTTTTTCAAGCTGTTTTTTTTATTGAAAGTATGATTTATTACAATTATACGTAGAAAAGAATATCATTCAAGTGTCCACCACAACTGCGTTTGCAGGCATCAATTCAAATATTAAATTATTAATTTTCAAATAATAATTAATTAAATTATTATTTTATTATTAATTTTCAATGACTTTTCGTCATTTTGCTATATTTATTTCACGAATTGCAACTCGAATGTTGTTCTTTAGGTCACTAATAGTTTGTGACTTGTTAGCATAGACTCTACTTTTTTTTTAAAAAAAAAACGTAAAAAAATCTAATGGTGTTAAATCGTATGATTTTGAAGGAAAATTGGAATCTGCATTTCGTGAAATTCACGTTGACAAAATTGCGATAACAATAACTGAATGTTTCCTCGAATTGTGTGACTTGTAGCATCGTCTTTATGGAAATAGAGATCAGACACATCAATATCATTCAATTCTGGCCATAAAAAATCACAACATTGATTGGTATCGCTCCAGCATTCACAGTAACATAATTTCCAACATTATCTTCGAAGAAAAATTATTCAATGATTCCATTTACCCAAAATGCATGCCAAACAGTGACTTTTGTGGGTGTAGAGATTTTTCATGAATAACACGAGAATTTTCATCATCCCAGATACGACAATTTTGTTTATTAACGAATTCATCTATTGTGAAATGAGCTTCATCACTAAAGAAAATTTTGCTTGAAAACAATTGATCTGTTGTTCGTTGTTCAATAATCCCATTAGCAAAATTAGGACGTTGTAAATGATCTCTTTGTTTCAATTCCTGGGTTAATTGAATTTTATACGCATGTAAATGCAAATCTTTATGCAAAATCTTTCATAAAGAGCTATAAGATATGCCTAATTTTTACGTACGACGTGAAATTGGTGTTTTCGGTTCATTTTCAACTTATTAATTTATTTATTTATTACAGAAATTATTGTAATTAAGTACTTACAAGTGTTAAACAATACTTGTTCCTTTTTTATATATTTTTTATAACTTGAAGAGCTTTGCATGTAAAAAATATTATGTACGTGTAATACCTGTCATGTAGGAATTTCAAACATACACCTTTGCTATTTGAAATTATTTCAGTAAATTATCTGTAACTTTTATTATTTTCATGTAATTTAATTTTCCTTGTAAGCAAAATTTATTTTAATAACCAATACAGTAATTGAGCATAATATATCATATCTCAAAAATAAAACGTATGCAACCCATTATTTGATATGTTTTTTTTTTTGGTAATTACAATATATTTTTAAATTATTAATGAACAGTATTTAAAAGAAGTAAAAACAATCTTTTATCACGGTTCTAATACTTTTAAAAGTTAGTTTACATAATCACAGATATAATTCATGGAGGTTTTTCCAATTTTTCTTGTAACTGGACAATCAACAAATAAAATACGACTCATAAACAAATATAATAATTATCAGTTTATATAAGTGTTCGACTATTTTTAGTAGATGACATATGTATAGGATATATTTATATGTATATTTATATATGTTGCTTTTTTAAGTGTAACAAAACTTTATATATATAGAGAGAGAGAGAGAAAGAAAGAGTATTTTGTTTAGGTTAGGTAGAACTTTCGATAGGGATTCAATTTAAAATTCTATCACGCTTAAAGAAACATCTATATATCCTTTATTGTACAACTGTTTTATATTAACACTTATCGGTCGTATGTCACCTCTGACGTGACATTACAACTTTGCTCCATCAGTCGTATGTCACGTGCGAGGTGGCAAGACTGAACAAGTAACAACGTCCTCTTTGCTGAATGTACACACTGTATGTTTTTACAGTTTAATTCTTACTCGAGAGCAGACAACATGTTCTGTCATATTTCAGTAATTATTTTAATTATATTATAATATTTTATTCTTCCAAAAATGAATAAAGAAAAATATAGCAATATGGAAAGTAACAGTAATAGTTGTAGTGAAATATGTGAAAATTTTGAATATTCGGCAAGTGATTTTAATTCTTGTGATGAAGGAGACAGTGATACATGAGTTATTTTTCAGTCAAGGAAAAAAATTAATGTCTATTCAATATTCAAGTGAAGAGGAAAGTGAAGTGAAAAGAGAAATTGTTCCTGATTCTGATGAAGATTGGATTGAAATCGACAGTGATGACGAAGACATTTAAATTGTAAACATTTAAAGTGTAAATATCAATATTTTTATGCACAAAACTATCTTTTTATATCAATTAACCTTAGTTACTCTTCTCGTACAATAAGCACTCAAATATATCTCTGGCCTAGCGGAAAGTTAAGTACAAAATGCTTACGTCCGATAAAGGTTAATATATCTTTCTGTAGAATAATAGGCAAATTGTTATTGAATAATTTGGTCAACTAACATTTTTAAAATGTATGATATTAATTCATTATGTAAAAGTATTGAGATTTATTGGTGATTATTTATAATAAGTATTTTTTTAAATAAATAAATTTAAACATGAAACTCTATATTATAAATAATTATATATAATTATATATATATATATATATATATATATATATATATATAAATTACTTTACTTTAAATCAATTTGCACTTCTTTTATTATTTTCAATAAATAAATTGAATGTAATAATTATGGATGATCAAAATTATTTATTAAAAATTATAATTAAGTGATCAAGTGCTTTAAAACGAATTTTTATCAAAACTAGTTTTATTACAAAAAAGTAAATTTATATATATATATATATATATATATATATATATATATATATTTATGTATATAATTTAATATAATTGTTTTGAATCAATTTTCAATCTAGTAAATAGTTTCAATGTAATAGTTGATCATGGAGTAAATTTATTTATTAAAAGTCATAATTGGATCATCAAGTATTTTGAAATAAATTTCAAATTAAAACTAGTTTTTGTTACACAAAATAAATGTGTGTATGTATAGTTATTTATATATATATATATATATATATATATATATATATATATATATATACACCATAAGGAATATGTAATTTGCTACCTCTTTTCTACGTTAAACATAAATAATTGCAATTAATTAAATAGGTACTCATTTATTAAGTATATGATTTTTCATTATATTTAATAATAGATTGTAATAAGCGTAGGTGAACATATGTCTATAACATCTATTTATTTTAATTTCTTTTTCCCTGTCTGTATACACACATACACACGCACATATATATATATATATATATATATATATATATATATATATATATATATATATATATATATAAAATATATGTACTAACATACATATGTGTGTGATGATGTCATTTGAAATGCACTTGTAAAATATAAATCACGAATCGATTATTTATCATAAACATCTAACCATGGAGTTAATTATTGTTATTTTTTTATTACTTGAAGACGCACAAGAGATATTGGTGAAGTAATATAATTGGCGTTAGTTGTTTGTGTGTACTTCTTCATGCACAGTATTGCAAATATGAGGAACCGCCTGTTGATAGTCACATTGCAATATGCTCTTCACGCATCATGACGTTAAACACAGGGACGTGTAAAGTAGAAATTTGTAGTTATCAAAAGTTATGTGATGATTATCTGTTTACTAAATTATAATTTTGATTAGGTTCTTATTAAAAATTGTTTTCTTTTGAAAAATAATAATTATAATTCCATTCTATTTAAGTAACTCTAATTTGAAGAATTTTAAATTAAACTATAAATCAAATGTTAACATAGTATTTGTTAATTGCTTTTATTGGAATATATTTTAATTTCCTTATTTTATAAACTTATATATATATATATATATACACTTATATGTGTATATTTCAGAATATAATATTTTATACAATAGTTTATTTCAATAATCCAAATATACTATTGAAATACACTCTGTTATGTTTATTAAATTAAATTATAATTATATCATGTTGTTTTTCATTGTCAACTAGTGTCATCAATATAAAAAATGATTCTGTTTTTTTTAATAACATATAAACAAGTTTTGAAATATAATTTTTTAAACTTTAGAAAAATTTCGTCATAATTAAAATTAACCTATCCTTAATCACTTTGTTTATTATTTATGAATTATATTAGATATATATGTGTGTGTGTGTGTGTGTGTCTGTATATATATATATATATATACATATATAAATACATACATAATAAAAACCTATTTAAGCACACTGGAGATGGGTAAAAACCTCATCGATTGTCATTAATTCTTCTTAATTGTTTTCAAAGATTTTCTTTTTTGTTACCTGTCTGACGTTAATCTAATTTACTACTTACATTTTCATTTCTTTATCTTTAATAATGCTTTCTCTTTGGATTTTTAGTTGCTACTCTGCAATTCTTTTTGTCAATCTGTTGTCTTTTCTTACAATATGTGCTGTTTATGCTCATTTTATCATTTCATTTTATTCTATTATATCAGTTTTTCTTATAAGTTCTTATATTCATATACAGGTTTTCTGATCACATATATAAATTCCTAACATTATGTTTTTGTACTTCGCTGGATTGTTAAAAGTTTTCGCTTCATTTATATATATATATATATATATATATATATATATATGTGTGTGTGTGTGTGTGTGTGTGTGTGTGTGTGCTCATCCAAATGTGATACTTTAATTTATGTTTTATTAAAAAGAAACATGTGTATAGGGTGATGTATATGGAAACATGTGTATAGTTTCTTTTTAATAACATACGAATTTAGGGTCACATATGGATGACCCAGTATACAATCTGTATACTATTATCATAAAAGCTTATATGGTCTACATTTAAGTAAAACACACACATATCCTATTTTCTTCTTATAATAATTTTCTTGAGACAGTTTCACTTTATCCTGTCTACCGCCAATCTTATTTAACTCTCGCTTTCACTATGCCTCACAATTTTATTTCTCTATCAGTAATAAGAATTTTTTTGCCTTTTTTATTTCTTGTTCTTTAATCTGTAATGATATTTACCCGGTTAATGTCATCTTTTCGTATTTTTTACCCATTTTAGTGATTTTACCTGTTTTATTATGTAAGGCTTGTTTGTTATCATCTCCACTTACAAGTTCTCCCATCACATTTAAAAATTCCTAGTATTATCATTTCCATACTTCGTTGAATTGCCAAAAGTTTTTATTTCATTTTTATGTTCAGTGTCCAAGTTTCTGATCCATGAGTATAAGCAGGTAGCATAAATTGGTTATATGCTTTTCGATTCATACTTAATGATATTTTGCTCTTCATTATATTGTTTATCTTTCCGAATAATATTCATACTGCCATGGTTCTCGACTGAACCTCTGAATATAGGTTACTACCATATCGTTTAATTTTCAACAAGTATTTTATCTGTTCAAGTTGTACCCAACATTAATCCACTAAACCCATATATTATATTTGTACAGAATTCTTAAATATGAGTTTAGTTTTATTCGTATTTATTTTTAATCAAATTCTTCTGATTTTTTTCTAAAAGTATTAAAAGTAGGATTCGGCTGTTCTAGTTTTTCACATACAAAGAATACATGTCTGCAAATCATAGATGTGACATGTGTTATTCATGATATATATTCTTTATTTATTTATATATCTTTATTTTCAAATTTGTTTTTTTTTTCATTACATGTTTATATATATATATATATATATATATATATATATATATATATATATATATATATGATGGTCCAAATAATATTGAAGTATAGTAAAATAAGTAAATTATAATAAACAAGTAAATGTATGTCTACATCCTTTAATTTCATTTGTGCTGCTCTTTATAAAATGAAAAAAAGACGACAGTTGAAATTATATGGTACCAGATGTAAAAATATTACTTGCATATTATAAAATAAGCTTGTATGTATTTTTATATAACTTTAGATAGAAAAGGTGCATTATTTATTGCATTAATTAAACATAATATTAATATTTATAAATCAATATTCTGTGAAATGAGTGTTGATGAAAAAATAAACAATTATGACTATAGAACTTTTTTAGCCTTGTGCTGGTGCAGTAAATGATTAATCTATGTCAATATACTTTTTATTATTCTTTAACATTAACATTTTGACGTCCGCACGTTTCATACAAATTTTCTTCGCTATCGCCGGTATTTCGTATTTAGATTATATCATCTGTTGCCGGAACCTTTTGCGAAATCATTCATAGTGAAATTAAAATGTATGAAAGTAAAGCACAAAAATCATTACAACAAAGTTAATTCAGCTGCTTTATATGAAATAATACATGTAAATAAATGTGATTTAAGGAGATTATTGAAAAAAAGGCATTAAAATATCTCTTAGTTTAATTCTAATATACACTGACGTGCAAAATTATACGCCATATGGGCAACATAAGCAATTTATTGATATAATTCAGTAAATTCGTTAAATAAAAAAAAATTATTGAATTGATAATTAATATAATATTCATTAGAAAAAAATACAAAAAACAAATTATATGAATAAATGGCTTATGTTAACCGTATGGCGAATACTTGTTCGCGTGAGTGTATATTGTCGATTTGCATGACACCAACTTGGTGTCACCGACAAATAAGCGTCGGCTCGTATATGGCACCGATGTGTTGTCACCGGCATCGAACGGCTTGCCGATGGCACCACAGTGGTGTCATCGGACGTCAAAGTGTTAATAATATCAATTATGCAGTTATATTCAACATAGAAAAATAATACACCTGTTTCAAAAACGTTATAATTAAATGTATCATTCTTCATTGGTAAATCAAATTTTTATAGACGTAATACAAACAGGAAATAATAAATAAAACAGTGACCAAATAGAACTGATAAAAACACAATCGGAGTATCCTTTAATTATATACCTTGATTTTTTTATGTACATTAAAGATTAGTATTGATCTACAAATTATTTCCGGCATATAATATCTTGAAACAAAATTTCGAACAAAAAATCGTATTTATCTTCTAGAAAGTTGTCTAGAGACGTTGCAGAGTCCTTGAAAATCTGTGAGAATTTTATAAGA
>CP092091.1:42167990-42270490 GCA_029203775.1 Neoneuromus ignobilis
ACTTAAACACTGGACTTAAATATTTAATCAAAGATATAAAATATAAATTAAATTTGTATGGAATTAAAATAAGTAATAAATTAATGTGTTTTGAGTTTTTGAAGCCGTTATATATTTATAACTATCATATGAAGTGATTATTTAAATATTTTCAAATAATGGATAGGAATTATCTATTATATTTAAAATAAATATTTTACAAATACTTTCCAATATAAATAGAATATTCATTATTTTATCTACTTTTCATGGTTAAACAATAATTCATTTAAAGTTAGTAAACATTTAGTAATTAAATTTAACTGAGATTTATCATTGATTTTTTATATAATTATAGTTTTATCTAAAATATAAATTTCAAAAATCATTAAAAATTTAATAAAATAATGGTTTGTTTTATTTAGTTTTTTTCAAAAGTTGTGCCGTTTTTTAATAGTATATAATAACTTGTATTGAATGAATGAAAAGTAAACAATGAATAAATACTTAGTCATCCTTAATTGATAAAAAATAAGGTAAATTTGTATTTTAATTATTAATAACAATCGGAACAGTAGATAAAATGCACATGAGATATTGAATATTTTACATATTAAAAAATTATAATTGTTACAAATTAATTATGTACAATAGTACTAGTTTCAAACTAAATATAATAAACGTATGCTCGTATCAAAAATGGTTTTGAAAGTTACAAGCAGAAAATATGAGTTTTGACGATGACTACAATCTGACAGGTTTTCTCAAGTCGACAGTGATGTATTAGGAAGAATATATTAGAAGAACACTATGTTAAACAAATGTTATAAAATTAATTAAATTTATTAATCAAAATGACCTTGTGTAAATATATCAAATAGTTTTTATCATATTTAATAAATTTAATTTTAATTAAAATACAAAATTTGATTAACATATGAAAAATAAAATTTATGTTTTGACTTATATATCCATATGTTTTTATCTTTTTAATTGCCATAAGTTTTCATCATTTTAAACTGGTTGCAATTTGGAAAAAAATGTTAAGTAATACTTATTACAGTCGTTTAAAAAAACTACTATACGCTGGAAAAATCTGTTATAATTATTATAAAATTAATAATTATGTAAAAAAAATTGTGTTGTATATAAATACTTAGCATTTTTAATTATAAATAATTTCTAAGATAGGAAGATATAAATTCTATAAACTCGTATATATTAAATTTCATTTTTCATTCGGATATTTTAATCGATTTTTATTATAAATATTGAATATTATTTTTAATGTTTTAAAAACAACACATCAAATAACAGTAGAATTTTAGAGAATTATAAAATCAAACAAATATTTTAAATTCTATAACAAATATATTTGAAAAAAATATAGGATCAGTTCATATTTTAATAAATTTATGATTTGTAGAATAATTCGTAGATATATGAAAAAGTGTAAAATAAATATAGATTACAATAATTTTATTTCTTTAAAAAAAATCAAAACTGTATAGAAGAAGATGTTTTTTCAATACGATACAAATGTTTTATCAGACTTAACTAATTTTAAATTTACTTCTAACCAATTCCTTTTCAAAAAGAAACAAATTATTACATACTTAATAAATTTATAAGAATATTTTCTTATTATTTGTATTACAAATAAATTATCACCCCAATATCACAGGATATTAGTAATGAGTTCAATAATTATATATTGTTCAGTTTATTTATTTATAAGCTGATTAGCTTTTTAATGGCAGTGTTATCATCATCAGAGCTCTGCTTTATGAAGTTAGATTTTATAATGCAGTAGTTTAACGGCGATGGGGTTGCTGTCGAAATAAACATCAGCTTATATAAGCTGCTTTTTAAGCGTAATAAAACTTTAAATTAAATCCTTATCGAAAGTTTCATCTAACCTAAAATAACACCCTCTTTATATATATATATATATATATATATATATATATATATATATATATATATATTATATATATTCTTATATACATGTGTGGATGTTTATATAAAGGTATGATAAAGATGCTTTCTTAGATTAGATAGAATTTTCGATGAGGATTCAATTTAAAGTTCTATCACGCTTAAAAAAACATCTTTAAATATATAAACTGATAATTAAATAACTATTGAACACTTTTATAATATCTTGTGTTGTTGGAATAATAACTCATCTGTGTAAATGAAAAATTTCTGTTATGTAATTAAAAATAATGTATACCGTATCAAAATTATCATGCAATATTTCACTTTTATTTTCAATTATATTTTTGTTTTTAATATTGAATTTTTACAAACACACATACATATCATATACTTATATATATATATATATATATATATATATATATATATATATATATATATATAAGTATATTCACTTTTTCAACATTAATAGTTCATTGATTTTAATTTTCTATAAAGTTTTTTCAACTATGTAAATATTAAAATATAAAAGGAGTTGATAATAACAAGTACATAAAAGTGTATTTATGCTAGTAGCAACAAAATTGTTGTAAAATAACTATATTGATTATTAATATAAAAATTGTTTAAAAATTAATTAACAGTTTATATTTTAACTTCTTATTACTACGGCCATGCTTCCGCGGATTTAAACTTTACTGCAAATCCGGGCCTCTATGCCGTGAAAGGAGGGGACCTTGGACCACTCACCAACCTGAACATGCATACTCATACATTTATGTATGTGTACATAACACACACATCATGCAGACACACAGATCACATGTATGCGTACGAAACGAACCTATATATAATCACATGTGTGCATGTGTATATATATGTATATGTGCTGTACACATACATCCACAACTGTAGTTAACTATACATACCGGATTTTTATGTACCAGTACGCATATACACACATTTGCAAATTAAGGCACCTTCATACCATGAAAATTCGCAATCATAAGAAATAATTACACGGTTCACATTCTATATAATTAGCAAATAATTGTTAGATTATTATGAAATTAGTCGTTTTTGCTTAAAATCGTTACAGTAATTTACATAAATATTGTTTTATTATTAATGTATATGTATCATCATTCTTATTTAACAATTTAACATCTAGTTAAAATTAGTATATCAAATTTAATATGAATGAATTTATATACAATGCCGAACGAAACTATTGACACAGTTAAGTAGTTAGAAAATTATAACGTCTATCTACATAAAAAATATGATTGTTTTTTTTTTATAAATCACAGGATAATATTGTTTACATTATAATACCCCAAAAAACTTACAAATGACAAATAAGAAATAGAAAAACAAATAAGAAGACATCAAATATCCAGCAAAGTACGTTTAAAGGAAATAATATTGGAAGCATGGGAATAATAAGCTTTACCTTAACTCAAAATTTAGGGTATTCGATACCTAAAAGACTATTAACCGTGATTAAATGCGGAGAACAATCAATAAAATACTAATATACTTTTGTCAGTTTAGTTTTTCTCGAGTGCCAATACTTTTGTTCAACAAAGAATGAAATATAGAATTTATTTTCAGTTATTTTTTCAAATATTACTAATGTACTATATTCTACGAGGATCGTTTGATAAATATGGTAATTTTATTTATTGTTTAATTTAATTAATTAATTAATTTAATTAAATTTTTCAATTTACTTTTTCTTACTTTTTTACCATACTTATCAAACGACCCTCGTACAACAACAAAAAATGTAACTTTAAAAGCATTTACAGTTTTTTTCTAAATGTACTAGAGTATTTGAAAACTTTATGATCGTAATAGTGCTTTATAAATAATTTTATTCAGCACTGTATATATATTATATATAGATTCACGATCAATTTTCCCCCTTTTCCATCGGTAGTCTTTTCTTTTTGATATATGACTGACCCATTCCCATTTCAAACTCTTCGTTTTTGCTATAATATCTCTAACTTTTGATTGTATGTAATCTTTTCATTTCTCTTTGTATGTTTTCGTGTTATTTCTAACATATTTCTTTCCATGCTTCTTTGTGTTTCATGGAGCAGCTGAATTATTCTAGCAATCAAGACCCATGTTTCACTGCCATAGATGAGAATAGGTAGGATACTTTGGTGAAAAGCTTTTTTTTTAAAAAAAAGCAAAACAGAGAATATCTCGCTTCATGATATAAAAATTTCTTTTAAATTAACATTATCCAATTTTTATTACCCTATTGAAGTTCTTCTATAAATGATCCTTTGTTGTTAATGAATTGTCCCAAATAGACATATTTGTCACCTTATTGTATTTTTCTTTTGATTTTGATTTTTCTGTTAACTAAAAATTAATTAAACATTACCTTTATCTTGCTGAAATTCATCAAAATATATTTTCCCCTTGCTTTATGTAATTGTTCTATTTTTTTCTATTTCATTTGAACTTTTTGATAAAACAATTATGTTATCAACAAATCTTAAGGTACTAAAAATCTCTCAGTTTACTTTTATTTCTTCAAATTCCCAATTTAGTTTCTTAAATACTTCTTCAAGATGTAAGGAGTTTTGATCACATCTCATGGCCCTGTTTCACTTCTTTCATATTTTTAAACTTCCCTATTTCCTCGTATATTAGTACGAATTATGTAGCATTTTTATAAATATTCCCTAAACAATCAATTTATATTTTTTCAATTCCTTCATTCTTTAATACATTTAATATCACTGACGTATTGACTGAGTCGAAAGTTTTTTCATAGTCTAGGAACTCAAGACTTCGTAAAATTTTGTATTCACTACATTGACTAATAACCACTTTTAATACTTGAATGTAATCTATTATACCAAATTTGCTTCGAAATTCTACTTATTCTTGTGTATGTAAAATATCCCGTTGACTATAGCAGTTTTTAAAAAAAATTGTTGAGTGTATATATATATATATATATATATATATATATATATATATATATATATATATATATATATATATATATATATATATATATATATATATATATATATATTTAATTTCCTCTCATGCATAAGATTGTATTCGATCCTGATCGAAGAATCCCTCAAATAAGGAATTCGGCATGAGATTGGTAACCTTATTTCATAAAAAAAAACTTAATCATCTCGGAATTCTAATAAGAAAATCCCTACTGGGCTAGTATTGTCAGAGAGATCAATGCTCGACGAAGGATGTAGCGTTGAAGAGTAGTTGTATGCTAATGTAGAATTGGGTTGACCAAAAAGTAATGTTGAAATTTCTAGTAAGAAATAGTAATCATTTTTTTTAAATATATGATACTTTATTCAAAATAATTGACCATTTTGATCCAAAACCTTTTTATATTTCGTAAATACCTTCATAATCTTTTTTGAAAAAAGTGTTTACAACTGCATTTTTCAGGTTTTAAAAGAATCAGAGTTCTTACCATCCAACGAGTTTTACAGATTTCAAAACGAATTGATAATCTTAGGATACAGATTTAGGTGAATATAGACGGTTAGATGAAAATCAATTCAATTTTTGCCATGCATATAAAAGTATGTGTAGTTTCACAATGTCTTCTTAGGAGATGTTTCAATACACATTAAAAATCTTTTTTGTTATTTGTACCCCGTTTTTCACTTTGTGTAAATAACAGAGCGTAATTGTTTAATTTTAGATCTTGCCACATATTTTGAAAACAAGGTCAATTCAAGAAAATTTAATCAAACTTAGTGATTTTTTAAATTACACGTTTAAGTGTCATCTGTTAAAATATTTAAATATTTTATAAGTTAGAAATAGTGCTTTGTATTCAAAAATACAAAAATTCCATGTACTAAATCATTTTAATATATATATATATATATATATATATATATATATATATATATATATATATATAGATATAGATATAGATATAGATAATAAGAGTTTCGAAAGTTTAAATAGAAATAAAATAAAAAGTATTTAATTAATTAGTTTTTTATTTTTAACCATAATCTGTGGCACTAATAATAGAACACAATTTTATTCATATGACCATCATGACTTCGTTTAATATAGTGAATTCGTTTATTTTCATTTTTAATCTCTCTTTCACATAATTGTGGTCCAATTTCATGAATTACACGACCAATGTTTATTTTTAATGTTTCAGTTATTTGTGGTTTATCAGCATAAACCAATGATTTCACATAATTTTACAGAAAATAATCCAATGGAGTTAGATCACATGGTCTTGGTTGTCAATTGATACGTCCATTTCATAAAATAATGGACCCATTATTTCATGAAAAATGTCAGATTCTTATTGGAGAAATATTATATATATATATATATATATATATATATATATATATATATATATATATATATATATATATATATATGATGTATATATATATATATATATATATATATATATATATATATATATATATATATATATATATATATATATATATATATATATATATATATATATAATATATTTTTCTTTATATTTAAATTATAAATCCAGTACATAATATAAAAAATACTCGCTTTTTCTATTATGTAATGTTGATCTTTTTATCTTCAGTTTTTTGTATTTTAATGTTGTAATACAGACACTTAAAACGTCACTTTACAATGTTAACAATTTATTTTATAATTTAATATCAAAAAAATTTGATTAAAAAACTTGATTTCATATCACATAATTGTTTTAACATACAACTGATATAAGTTTAAAGTTTAGACACATTTCTATTTTATTGTTTTTTTTTTGTTATATATCGTTTATTTAATGTTAATTAAATAGTTTATTATATAAAAATGCTGTAGTTAAAAGTATTTATAAAATATCTCATATAAATAAAGTAATTAATTTTAGAAGTAACGATTGAATAATTACTATCTTTTAGATATTTTCTAAATTATATAAAATAAAAAAAATGCACAAAATTTTTTTTCGGAAAATTATTTCTTTTAAACAAAATAATATTCAGTACTCACGACATATAAATACATTATATATATATATATATATAGAGAGAGAGAGAGAGAGAGAGAGAGAGAGAAATTGTGACTGTATTTGTGTGTGTTTATGTATTTACGTGTGCAGTGCATTTTGTTTCATCTATGCAAAATATCTAATTTAAAACATTTATCTATTGGTACTTGACTATTTTTCCCCTAAGCTCTAAATGTGACTATCAATATTCAAATGCTTTTTGAAAACATGTATCATGTGTTTAATTTTGTTCGAAACAGTACACATGTTAATTTAAAATGCTAGTTGATATCGATTCAAAAATATTTAGAGTGCATTTTTCTAAAATCAATATTTATAGTTTTTCAATGGTAAAATTGACTCGTCAGTTATGTAGATTGCATTGAAATTTCCAATGGATCGCTTGTTATTTATTAATGGCTTTGTTGCATGGGACATGTACAAAATGTGAATGACGATTGAATTTACCATGTTTAATTTGTGTGACTGCAGGTACTTTTGCCTAGTTTTTTTGTTAATTACGTATTTATTATTTTTGTTTGTTAAGATTCGTTATTTTGTAGTACATGTTTTATGTACATTATATATATATATATATATATATATATATATATATATATATATAATTAACAATTAATACATAAAAACTTAATTGAGTTTTAGTTATAGATTTTTTATAAGGAATATATTATTTAATGAAATAAGTGACATGGTTACAAATATGTATGCGAATTTAAATAATTGAAAATATAATATAATGTGTCCAAATATGGGGTTAGGAAATAATTTATCAAAAATAGAAATATCCATATTTATATAAGAAGTAATTTATCAATGAAAGAAAAATTCATATTTATTGATATCAATGTAAAGTAGAAACTTGAAAATTTGAATGGAATACAATGTCAGCCAAATGGCCTTTTCTACCACATCGGCAGACGTCCACTATTTTGTCGTAATTTTAAAGCACGCTTGCAATAAAACAAGCTGTATTTTAGCTATAGCTGCACGAATTTCAAAAATATGACGTAAAAATTTCACACCACTAGAATTTTCCAAATTTTTAGTAAACATATGTTAAATAATGACAGTTCAATATTTGACATTTCATTAAATAATAGCCAACTTATTTCCTATTCTCAAATTTAGACACCCGATATAAATACAAATCAGTCATAATACTACTCTTCGCCTTTACATAGTTACATTCGTATAGTCCGTTGTATTATGTCTTAATAACACTAGATTTACGGAGCGAGTCAATTTGACTCATTTAAGATTTTGTTGCTATATATATAGAAAACTGAAATATTATTTTTTAAAAACATATGTTTGTTTTTAATTATATAATGACACGTATGCAAAAAAATATATTACATATTTGCATATATGTCATTATGTAATTAAAAACTAACATGTTTTTAAAAAATAATATTTCAGTTTTCTATATATATAGCAACAAAATCTTAAATGAGTCAGATTGACTAACTCCGTAAATCTAGTGTTAATAATAAAAGTCAAAGTGTGAAATTAATATACTCATATCTGAAATTTGTTTCATTTCATTTCATAACATTGTTTATTTATTTTATTTATATTTGTTAAATTCATTCGATAGAAATTAGTTTTGATAAAATCTATAATGAAAATATCATAAAAATATTATTATTTTATTCACTAAGTACATGCATTTTCAATTTATTTACATTTTTTATGTATTTTAATTTAAATTAACACGTTGAGGACGGCGCAGTTTTTTCTATGTCGCTTCATCGGGCGGCAGTAAAAATCGTACTTTGCTTTATCTGGCGGCGCCTTGCACAAAATGTTGTTTAGCAAAACTTCATACTCAAAAGTGCAGTTTCTTTTTACTATATTATAGCTTTCCTTTTACTATAGTTGATGTGAGCCACCGGTGGTACACGCCGCCAGATGAACCATTCGCGTGTGAACCACCGGTGGTAAACGCCGTCCTCAACGTGTTAAAGATGTTATATAATTTTTTTTTATGAATACTGTAGTTGAAAACGAACATTGCAAATAATATCATAAGGTAATATTAAATTTTTACTATCTGTCATTAGATTATGTATACATATTTTATTTATCTGAAAGTAAATTCAGAAGCAAATGAAGTTTGGAAACAAATGTAAAATCAATGTTGAAACAATAAAAAATAAAAAAATAATAAAAAGATATACGAGGGTCGTTTGATTAAGTATGATAAATTTATTTATTGTTTAATTTAATTAATTTTTTTATTTAGTTTATCTTCCTTTTTTACTATACTTATCAAACGACCCTTGTATTACATAATGTTTTATTTTTCATTACTGCTAAGCACCATTAAACGAGGACGTTTTCTTTATGGCAAAATAACCTCATAAACTCTTAACTAATTCAGTAAATATTTTTTGTTTTATTTTCATTTTAAACTTCAAAAGCGTTTATTAGAAAACCTTCATATATATATATATATATATATATATATATATATATATATATATATATATATATAATTTATGTATAGAAATATAAATTTAATAATTAGAAATATATTATTTAAAATATCTCTAAAATATTGATATTTCAATATATTTGAAGAAAGATGAAATGAACGTTATGATTTCTTTATCTTTCAGAAAAGGAGTTGTACACCAAGATTATTATAATTAAAGGATTATTTACAACTATTTTATTTCAAAATACAAACTTATCTCTTGTATCTTATTTAAAAAATTATTTCGTTTTTATATACATTATATGGTATCTAAATATTTTTGTTCTGAAATAGTTATATGATTTAGAAACTGTGCTATTACTCCCTAGTACACTAATACTTGAAAAAATTGCATTTCAATTAAAATACAATTAGTTTTTAAACTATTTTACATGATTATATATAATTGTTGGTTCATTCATTACTAAAAATTTCTAGAAATGAATGTACATCAACCTTATGAGAATAATTCTTAATTAATGTAATTGCAGATGAACAATTTCGTTTTGATCTGTTCAGTTAGGACAATTATGAATTTAGAATATTTGTTGATTTTAATATAATTGCTTTTTTCTAATTACTTTTCTCATTAATAAAATATTAATTAAAACGTAGGAAACAAATAGTGAATTGTTTTCATTCATAATGAATTTTATACACTATGTTTATTATATAGGGTCATCTAAATGTGACGCCCAGATTTGTGTTTTATTAAAAAGAAACATGTGTATAGGGTGGTGTATAAGGAAACATATGTATAGTTTCTTTTGTTTCTTTTTAATAAAGTACAAATCTAGGCGTCACATTTGAATAACCTTATACATATATATATATATATATATATATATATATATATATATATATATATATATATATATATATATATATATATATATATATACATATATATATATATATATATATATATATATATATATATATATATATATATATATATATATATATATATATATATATATATATATATATATATCTGTATTCAAACATTTTAAAGTCATTTTCAATTTTGTATAAATTATAAAATGTAATTATATTTTATTCACTCGCAAAAATATAAAATTAAAATTTATAATTTGAGAGATGAAAAATTATTTTTAAAATTGTATATTTTATTCATACAACATAATTTTCATTAATCACGTATACACATGAATATATATATATATATATATATATATATATATATATATATATATATATATATATATATATATATATATATATATTCATTAGACTGTGTAAAATCAGTATTGTATAAGTAAACAGATTTAGTATAGAATTAGAAAGTAAAATTATTTATCTTTTTAGATTCGTTTTTAATGTAAAATTCATTTTACATTAAGATTATTTGATATGTTTTATTTTTCTATAAGGTAAAATGGTCAATAATTTCATTTCTAAATAATAGGTGAATCACTAATTACGTTAAAACTGTGACGAATTCATTTCTTCACAAATGAACTATCACTCAAATATATTGAAAATGTATTTAGTAATTTTTATTTTTCACTTATATTATAAAATTTGTTTTAAATATTTAATATTTTGTAATTAGCATGTTTTGTTTTATACTTCATTTATATATATACATATATATATATATATATATATATATATATATATATATATATATGTATATATATATACGAATGTCGTTTGATAAGTATGGTAAAAAAATAAGAAAAACTAAATTATAAATTTAATTAAATTAAATAGTAACAATAAATAAATTTACCATACTTATTAAACGACCCTTGTGTGTGTGTATATATATATATATATATATATATATATATATATATATATATATATATACATATACATTGACGTTCAATATGTCATGGCACACATGGGTAACACAAGCAATTTATTGATATAATTTAATGAAGTCGTTAAATTAAAAAACAATTATTTAATTGAAAATAAATATAATATTCATTAAATTTATTCATAAATAAATAAATAAAAAAAATTATTCATTATATATATAAATAAATTCATTATATTCATTAAATTTATTCATTACTTTTATTTTCAATTCAATATTTTTTTTAATTTAAAGACTTCATTGAATTATATCAATAAATTGCTTATGTTCCCCATGTGTGTCATGACTTATGCGCGTCTTTGTATATATACATAAACATACAAATTTAAATGTATGCATATAATTATCTTCATCATCAGCCTCTTTTTTCCACTGCTTGATGAAAACCTCTCCCAATATTTTCCATTTCAACTTATTCAATGCATTTCTCTTCTAGTACGAAGAATTTTCTTATTTCTGTTTCATCAATCGATGGAATTTTTTTAAACCTTTCTCTATATTTAGGTTTTTAATTAGTAATTTTACTTCCCCATGAATGGTATTTTATTTTTACTATATGACTGACCCATTTCCATTTGATACTCTTTACTTTTTTTCTAACGTCTATTTATTTGTGTAATTCACTCGATTTTATTTCCGTCCTTACGTGTTATTCATAATATATATCTTTTCATTTTTTTTTTGTGTTGTCGGAACCATTCAGTTATTCTATTATTTAAAACGCATATATCACTATCATAAGTGAGAATAAATAGGGTGTATTGATTAAACATTTTTTTCTTAAACTTATAGAAATATTTTATTTCATGATATTTTTTTTTTTTAAATTTACACCATCCCATTTTATTCTTCTTTTCATTTCATTTACAAATTTTGTTGTAAGTTCTTTGAGATAAAGAGTTTTTAACTTTTTCTATATACAGTTAATCTTCGTATAACATGGTCGTTAGGTTTCTAAAAAATGCCGTATTATACGAAACAAAGAACTAGTACAAAAAACAAGGTTTAAGTTCCAAAAATTAAAAAATATATACCATTTTCTTTTTATAACTAAGAGATATATGTTTATTTAAACAATAATTGATATAGACTATATTACATATTATAAGACGTAATGTTTTCTTTTTCATCATTGCTAAGCACCGATAAACGAGGGCGTTTTCTTTATGGAAAAATAACCTCATCTTATGATATTTTATTTGCAATTCTTGGTTTATATTCTCTACTTTTTGCAAAAAATTGTTATTTTCGTTTGTTTTCTTTTATTTGAAAGATCTTTATAAATTTCGAGCTAAGCATTTGTAAAATTTCCTCTTAAAGTTTGTGGTTTCTTTCAGTGGAAGGATCTACATTTAGATAAAAGAACTCCAATTGTTCGACTAAATTTAAGCCTTTATTTATGCCTTTTATGATAACATTTTAAACTTCTGCGTTTGCATCTGTTCTATCGTCCTCTGCATTAATTTGGTTTATCTCAGATACCATCTCCGCTAAATTTGCTTCATCTGCTCATCCTCCTCCAATAATTCTTAATCTCTTCAGGATTCATATCATCAAAATTCTCAAATTGTGTTGTATGAATATCGTGTTATATGTGGATTTTCTCTAAATTCTCCAACCGTGTTATAGCGAAATCGTGTTGTAGGAATACCGTGTTATACGAGGGTTACCCATATATATATATATATATATATATATATATATATATATATATATATATATATATTAAAAATGTTGAATTAAAAGTATGAAACAATTTTTAAAAATTTCAAAGATAATTTATTTTTACATAAAAGATTAATATAACTAAGAAAAAAAATTACAAATATTTATGTAACCCAACACACACACACACACATACATACATACATACATATATATATATATATATATATATATATATATATATATATATATATGTATATGTGTATATATAGAAATGTGTGTGTTTATTTGAGATTTATACAACTCTTATTGAAACAAGATTCAGAATTATTCCATAATCATTGAGTATATTTTACTAATAATCGTGATATATAAATAATTTTATTAAGACCTTTTTTCTAATGAATAATGAAAAATGAAAAATTAGCATTAGAAAATCTTTGATAAGACTGGGAAAATATTTCCGTTGTCTTAAAGTGAATGGACACAGTATCAGTACAGTTAAAGAAAAAATGTTAAAAAAATATAATTGTAGAAAAATGATATTTTTATTAATTAAAATATAATTTTACAAAATGTTATATATTATTGTTATTGTGAAAAGTATTTTTAATAGCATATTAAATTACTATTTTTTATTAATTATTGTATTATATAATTCTTGCTATAATCAATTAAATTTCAACTGAATAATTTACTAGTTCTCATAAAGTTTTGTTACATTGTATTTTTTAAAAACAATCAAAATCTTTTGCAGTTTATTTATATTTCAATATAAATTCTTTAAAGTAACTTCTTTTATATTTTCGTAAAAAATGGTAAAATTAATTGCACTTTAAGTAAACCAAATTATCAATAAGGTAATGTCACTTATTATTCTAAAAAAATTAAAAATGTAGACATGTGAGTATAAATTTATTCATAAAATCACACCATAATATCCAAACTCTATTATTTGATATTGTAATATTGTTTACACTATTATTGTCTATAATTATTATTCTCATATGTGTATCTCTGTTGTGATTTAGAATTTATTATGGATATATATCATTTATTGATTTTTTATACTTACTAATAATACAATACAATCAATAGGATTTGCATAGATTAGTCCTTGTAGAGACTATTTTAAAAAGTAAATTCATCAGTTTTAAATAAGAAAAAAATAATCTAAATTCTTGAAATAAAATTTTATTTAAAATTCATAAGTTAATAATACATTTATTTAAATAATTCAAGAAACAGAATTTTACAATTTATAGAAAAAATAGTGAATTTTGAAATAAAATGTTTTCTTTTGTATATTTCAAATCGTATTCAACTGTGAATTCATAAGAAATAAAAAAGTTATAGGAAATATATTTTCATTTAATTTTGTGTATTTGATACATTTAACGAGTTTTGACACATGTGCGAATGATTATTTGATATGTCGATAATTTTCTGTTGATTAAAATGATGAAACGTGCAAATGAATACCAGACGCAAATGTTAAAAATAAATTTCCCTTTGAAGTGACCGTCAGAAATCGAACCGCACGTAATGCAGAGCCTTTAATAATATCATGTGCGCAAATACATATTTTTGCAAGCAGCAAGATAGCGTGGTTCTTTTCGTTTATATCACAAATTGGGCGACACGTGTGAGTAGATATGTAAATACAACATATCAAGAATAGACTTGCAATGTTTGCTAGCGTAATTCATTGTGGGAAGTGTACACTTCTTTATTACGATATATTTACTTGACTTTTTTTCAACATTCGTTTGAAAAATATGTATTACCTATTCTTTTTTCTTTAGAATTTAATTTGATATCTAAATGACCTTCGTTTATGTACATATGTAGAGTTGTGTTTTTATCAACCAAAATACTATAGAGTAAAAATATTTTATTGTAACGACATTGTAATAGTCATCTTGTAACGACACTGTAAAAGTATCTTACGAATTTATTTTTATAAAAAAACAGTTCTTTTTTTGACGATACATTATTGTATGTGAATTCTTTACTAATAAACTTAATAATCAAACAAAATACACCTGCTTCTTATTAAATACGTTTAATCTATTTGCTCGATGTATTTATGAAAAATATACAAGTTAAAAAATAAAAACATCATTTTTTATTTTTCTGATGCTGATATAACTATATATAATACTTTTATTATTACTATTTATCTAATTTTGATCACACCGTATGATATTAGGTAATCAAGAAAGTTTTGTCGTTTTTATATGTATATCATAATTTCAAGAATTATGCATCGTTATGACTCATTACGCCGAACACATTAACTGAATAACAAAGTGCATAGCTTGTTTCATTCCTTCATTTTATTTCGGTATATTGACTTTAATTTCAAATATAATTTCAATCTTCCAAAATGACTGTAAAAATTGTGTAATAAGTATATTTTTACAAATTTAAAATTTACACTTACGCTACTGAAACTATAAGAAAAATTTATAACGTATTTGGAGAAGGAATAGTTATATTAACACATTACGGTCCGGGCTATTTGCGCGAAAATTGATGCGTGTAACCGGCATATTTTAAAGCAATAAAATATTTTAAAGCGATTTCAAGAAATCTTTGGAAATTGTAGAGTTAAAGGTTGAAATTTACTGTAATTTTTTTCTTTGATTATTATCAAAGTTCGCAGTATTAGTCTAGTTAATAAGAAATACTATTTTCAGCATATTTTAACACATATTTATATGTCGCAGGCATTTAATGCACAGTACACAAAACCCTATTTATATGTCTCCGGCATTTCATGAGCAGTCAACAAAAAACATCTCCGAACGTTAATGTATTAAGAACTACTCAGATGCCAGATGAGTCATAAATATAAAAACAAAAAATTGTCAAATAGAACGAAGATTTAAAAGTAGATTGAAGTATATATAAATTGTTTAATATACATTGATTTCATATTTGCTGAACATTGAAACGAAATATGACAAATGATATTAATAACAATAAGAAAAAATAAAAAGCCTAAAATTAAATATGTAACAAAATATCTCAATTTATATAAAAAAATAAACTAAAATAAGTAATGATTCAACATGTGAAACTAAAAAAAGTCAACAAATCATTATTAATACATACGGTGGATATATATATATATATATATACACACAAACACACACACACACACACACACACACACACACACACACACACACACACACACACACACACACACACACACACACACACACACACACACACACACACACACACACACACACACACACACACACACACACACACACACACACACACACACACACACACACACACACACACACACACACACACACACACACACACACACACACACACACACACTCACTCACTCACTCACTCACTCACTCACTCACTCACTCACTCACTCACTCACTCACTCACTCACTCACTCACTCACTCACTCACTCACTCACTCACTCACTCACTCACTCACTCACTCACTCACTCACTCACTCACTCACTCACTCACTCACTCACTCACTCACTCACTCACTCACTCACTCACTCACTCACTCACTCACTCACTCACTCACTCACTCACTCACTCACTCACTCACTCACTCACTCACTCACTCACTCACTCACTCACTCACTCACTCACTCACTCACTCACTCACTCACTCACTCACTCACTCACTCACTCACTCACTCACTCACTCACTCACTCACTCACTCACTCACTCACTCACTCACTCACTCACTCACTCACTCACTCACTCACTCACTCACTCACTCACTCACTCACTCACTCACCACTCACTCACTCACTCACTCACTCACTCACTCACTCACTCACTCACTCACTCACTCACTCACTCACTCACTCACTCACTCACTCACTCACTCACTCACTCACTCACTCACTCACTCACTCACTCACTCACTCACTCACTCACTCACTCACTCACTCACTCACTCACTCACTCACTCACTCACTCACTCACTCACTCACTCACTCACTCACTCACTCACTCACTCACTCACTCACTCACTCACTCACTCACTCACTCACTCACTCACTCACTCACTCACTCACTCACTCACTCACTCACTCACTCACTCACTCACTCACTCACTCACTCACTCACTCACTCACTCACTCACTCACTCACTCACTCACTCACTCACTCACTCACTCACTCACTCACTCACTCACTCACTCACCACAACTCACTCACTCACTCACTCACTCACTCACTCACTCACTCACTCACTCACTCACTCACTCACTCACTCACTCACTCACTCACTCACTCACTCACTCACTCACTCACTCACTCACTCACTCACTCACTCACTCACTCACTCACTCACTCACTCACTCACTCACTCACTCACTCACTCACTCACTCACTCACTCACTCACTCACTCACTCACTCACTCACTCACTCACTCACTCACTCACTCACTCACTCACTCACTCACTCACTCACTCACTCACTCACTGCCGCACATAAGTCATGGCACACATGGGTAACAATAAATTTATTGATATAATTTAATGAAGTCGTTAAGTTAAAAAAAATAGTTAATTGAAAATAAATATAATATTCACTAAATTTATTCATTATATAATATTTATTTTCAATTAAATACACATACAGTTATATGATTAGTGTATATATATATATATATATATATATATATATATATATATATATATATATATATATATATATATATATCAGAAACAAAAGAAAATTCATTAAAATGGGCTGTAAGAAAAAAACATTAAATCGGTTAAAGTGAACACTTTTGGGAGAGATCTTCAACCAGAATTGAATAGAAAAAATTGATGATTATATGCATACATACATTCATACATTCAAAATAAAAGATACAACTAAATATTTTATCATTTTCAATATTAATAAAAAAAACTAACAGTGCAAAATTAATCAAATAAATTTATTTTGCATGTATAAAGTGTACAAAAATTAAAAAAGAACTACTAAATAAAAAACACAAAATACAATATAAAAAGTAACAAAAATTGTTTCAGCAGCTATGCAAAATATTAGATAATTTCCAAATTAAAGTTATAAACTTAATATATTTTTTAAAAAAATAAGGTTTGTCGCTGATATTTTCTAATTGGGGATACATATTTTAATCAATTGTATATGAGCTTCTTTGAATGACATTTCTAAATGTCAGAGCCTTTCTGTTGACAACAAAAAGGCTCTGACGATGATGGCGTCGCCATCGAAATGCATCAGCCGATATAATTATAGATTATATAATTATAAATAATAAGTGAACAATAAATGATTATTGAACACTAAATTATTGTGGTGTTGGGGTTAAAATTAATTTGTGTTAAGTGAATCAGCCACAGTTCCAAAAACAACAAATAGATTATTAATTTTCTTAATTATAAATATACATATCCTTCCCAGGATTTTTAACAGTTTTCCACAACTAATTTTTGTTTTTTGACTTCGATTTTAATCTTGCAAGCCTACTTAAAACCTCAGCTCAAACATTTTCAATTGAGTTAAGTTTTATGATTGTGATATCCATTGTAAAACTATTATTTTATTTTCATTAAACTATGTTTTGCTATTTAGATGTATGTTTGGTGTCATTGTCTTGTTGTAGTGTCTATACGAGTGTCATATTTTCTTCTGCATATTTAAGCATTACATTTTCTAATATATCAACATATACCGCTTGAGTCATTGTGTTTTTCACCCAGTGAATAGGTCCTTAGCATAAAAATGAGCCTCAAACCATTATACTCCCATCGACATGCTTTATTGTTTTTAATGTGTACTTAGAATGTAGAGCAATATTTTTAAGGCGGCTGACCAGCTTATTATTGTTGGTTTCGTCGGTCCATAAAATATTGCGCCATTTCGTTGACCGCTATTCAAAATATTTTCTTGCAAACTCCAATCTGTTATTTATATTCTTCTGTGATAATAAAGGCATCTTCCTCAGCTTCATTGCTCGTAAATTATTTACTATTAGGTGTCTTCTAATTGTACAAGCATTTATATTTAAATCAAGTTCACTTTTTATATTTGTTGAAGTTGAAAATGGGTCATACAATTATTTGAACTATTCTTCTATTCATTTTTCTTGTTGTTTTTGCGATCTACTTCTAGTTTCAGGTAATTGTCTACACTTTAATACATTCATTATCATATTTTTGAAACATCTTACAATTCTGCAATACTAGGAAATGTTTTACCTTTGCTTCTTAACTTTTTTTATCAAATTTCATTGAGTTTCTATGAAATGCTTTACACGTCCCATATAAATAATTATATCAGGTATTAAATACACGATCTATATATTTTTTTTTTACAAAAAATCTATTTAATAATTTTTTACCTTCAAATCGTATTCAACTCGCAACACTAAACTGATAGGAATGAAAAGTCTAAAAGTACCTATTTATATTACACAGCAATTCACACTTTATCTAACACATTATAGAAAATCCCTCTTAATAATAATTCAATAAATAAGGCCATGTCGAAAAATCAGAAAAATAATATCCAGATGCTTACTGATATAGATAATTTTCATAAACTTCTTTGGTAAAAAATTTATAAATTTTCACCTACAATAAAATTAAAATTTTGTACCTATTATTTTGCGCACCAATGTGTGTGTATATAATATATATATATATATATATATATATATATATATATATATATATATATATATATATATATGTATCATTTTAATAATCATATCAGCTCATATCAGCCCACTGTTAGACAAGAGCCTCATTAAATGTTACTATTCCTGATGCTATAATACTGATCAGGCGGGTTCATGAGATTTTTTTTTTTAAAGTTTACCACCTTAGGCAAATTGTCTTCGTCTACGATAAACATCCTCCACCTGACTTATGTATTTGACTAAAGATTGAACACACTTCTCCCATACTCCAGCTGATAACGGTAGCAACATATATTTATATACATACATACATACATACATATATATATATATATATATATATATATGTATATGTATATATATATGTATATGTATATATACATGTACATTAAATTGAAAACATCGTTTTGTTATGTAGATTATTCATTGAGAAATGAAATTCTATTTCTCAAAGAAACTTCTGTTATTGAAATATTTAATAAAAACTTTGACCTTGGCTCTAAAATACTACCGTGTTTTTGATGTGATCTATGTGTATATTAATTAAATTTTATTAGTGAATTTATGATTATATATTTTTTACGAGAACATGTTCACTTTTTTGTGAAAACTGGTATATTTTAATTCCAATTTAATTTAATTTCAAAGAAATACTAGTATTCTTTTGTAAATATATTTCACTATAAATCATGGTTGTAGGAAAATCATAAAAAAATATATTTTGTATACTGTCTTTTGTTTTATTTAATAATTTTGTCCATAAAATCATTTAATATTTTATTTGTTAATTTTCGAAATTTGAATATTTTTCACCAAACAGCGTTTTAATTAACATTTAAAATGTTTGATTGTCAGTCAATAATAGTGTGATTTTGTTAAAAATATACTGAGTAAAAATCTGATATTTCATAATAATATAAATTCCAAAATTTGCTATATAGGAATTAACAGAATACAATGATTATTTTAATGGGACAAAAATTATCACGTATTTAAATCAAACAACGATTTAAATTTATTATAACTATATTTAAATTTTTACATATATTTTTCTCTATTCACAATATTTGATTTACATCTTCTGTAATAAAGTATTAAATAAACAATTACGAAGTATTTTATAAAATTAATTTATTTAGAGATTTTACAGTAATTTAAAGTAGTTTATTTTTTTAAAAAGATATTTAATATTCAAATTAAAGTAACTGCGTACATTCATTTATACATACAAACACACACACACACACATACATACATATATATATATATATATATATATATATATATATATATAATACAAATAATGGTTAAAAAAAGATTCTTTTTCTTAACCATTCTTGTTCTTTTGAGTCTATTTCTTTGAATACAGTTTCATATTTTTTCTTTGATCTCTGTTTAACTTAAATTTTCAAATATTTAAGTATACACCTATCCCTAGATTTAATTTTTTCACGCGATTTTTAAAGTAACGGATTTTTAAAAAAATATATAAAAATGAAAATTTTGACTGCATACATATTTTTACAGTCATTTTTTAAATCCGTTCTCCGATCCAGATTTCAGCGAGATATTAATAAATGTTAAATTCAATATGAGAAGGTCTATAAAAATTTAACCAAACACAATTGTTAATTACGGATTTCATTACCAACTCTCGTAAAAAAAATTTAATAGTCTATGAAAGTGATGACAGTAATTAAACTTTTGGTTAAATTTTTTTAAGGATCTTATATTTCTTGTTTCCATAAAATGAATTACATACTTATACCTTCATTTATTTGTCATTTTATCAATGGACTGTTATTTTTATGTTTTTCAAGGAATATTACTTTTATTTTACGTTGAAATAAATTACTGAATTCTGTTGTATTCTGTTTGTTTTCGATTTACACGGTTTTGCGTTAAAAAATCCACGATTTCAATTAACACGGTTTTCTGAGGAACCGATCATCAGTGTAAATTGGGGGATAGGTTTATTTTCTAATTATTTTACAATTACATACAAAAAGTCAAATACATATGTGTATGCTTATCAAAACACATGTATCTTATTGATATGTATTAGGTTTTCTAAATATTTTGAATTAAATAACTTGAATATCTATCTTAACACGTTACGGTTCGGGCTGTTTAACACGTTAAACGCCATGTCAGTCACCAGTGACTGACACCGAACTTTCCATTCAGGCCAACGTCAGTCACCGGCTGATAGAATTTCAGCCGGTGACTGACATAGTGGCCTAAACGGAAAGCAAGGCAAAATAGGCTTGGTGTTTAACGTGTTAAGCGAAAATTGATGCATGTAGCCGGCATATTTTAAAGCGATAAAATATTTTAAAACGATTTAAAGAAATATTTGTAAATTGTAGGGTTGAAGATTGAAATTTAGTGCAATCTTTTGTTTTGAATATTATCAAAGCATGCAGTATTAGTCTAGTCGATAAGAAATATAATTTTTAGCATATATATTGCAACAAATATTTATGTGTCGCAAACATTTAATGCACAGTACACAAAACTCTATTTATATGTCTCCGGCATTTCACGAGCAGTCGACAAAAAACGTATTTTTATGTTTTCGGACGGTATAATGTTAATATTGCCTTTGAATTAAATGTAACTGAATAATTTAATACATTATCACTTATTCTGTGCGTTAAAAAGTTTAATTAATATATTATTTTGTAGCATTTTTTACAATTCAAATTATTAGTAACGTAATAAATATATTTTTGCAAGTAATTATCAATTGTAAATTTGTCATATAAAAATATCAATTTGAACATTATTTATTTTCTAGTATCTAATTTCATTCAACATGATTGAATTTACTTCAGTAAAAAAATAATAAAGCAAATAAAATAAATATAAATTGAATATTTTCTCTCATTTAAAAATATGTTATTATCTTTATATAAATATATATATATATATATATATATATATATATATATATATTTGTGTGTGTGTGTGTGTGTGTGTGTGTGTGTGTGTGTATGTATGTAGGTATAATTCATTAACGCAAAATTAAAAAAAGGAAACAAAAAAAAGTATATGTATAATATTGAACATTCGTGAGTGTCATATTAATTAGTTCTATGGAAAAGATCACGTTAAAGATGCTGATAGATTGATTGTGCTAACTTGCGTTCTATGAATACATTCCTGTTCGTAAGATAACAGCACGTGCATTTGAAATGTGACTCAAACCTTGTTAATAGAGAAAGCTCATGATAAACATAATAATGCCTTAATTAAAAAAAATAATAGAATAACATACTATTGCTACTGACTTCACAGAACTTCAGTTGCATATTGTCAGATTTACAATAGCTCTGATTGATACTTCTGTCCTTATTATTTTTATTATAAAATATGATAATGTTTAATATTAATCTTCATTATATGTATATACGAATATATATATATATATATATATATATATATATATAAATTATATATATATACACACACACACACATTGATGCGCATAAGTCATAGCACACATGAGTAACATAAGCAATTTATTGATGTAATTCAATGAAGTCGTTAAATAAAAAAATATATATTTAATTGAAAATAAATATAATATTTATTTTATTTATTCATTATATTTATTTTCAATTAAATATATATTTTTTTTATTTAACGACTTCATTGAATTATATGAATAAATTGCTTATGTTACTCATGTGTGCTATGACTTATACACGTAAGTGTATACATTTTTGTTAAACCTGATAGAACTTTAAATTGATTCCTTATCAGGAGATCTAACTTAAAAAACACCTTTATCATATCTTTACATATCCATACACACACACACACACACACACACACACACACACACAGAGAGAGAGACAGACAGACACACATATATATATATATATATTTGTATGTACTTACAATATTTTTTAAATAGTAGGGAAAAAATAAAAAACGTGCGTGTAATTGACAAAACACTTTAATTTAAAAAGAAAAGTATGGATTATAATAATTAATTAATTTAAATATTCAATAATTATCTATTCCTCGATTTATTCACTAATACTTTATATTTTAATTGTAATATTACCGTTAAGAATGTTTTATATTATAAAATATAAGAAAATTGACTACCAGATTTAAAAAAATAAAATAATGGTGATGACAGTAAAATTATCTATCAGTGTATAAAGTAAACACAGTAGTTTATAATATTATTGAATACTTTTATGAAATCGTACGATGTTAAGATAATTGATTCATTATGATTCAAGTTACAACACATCATTGTTCTTCGAATCAAATAAATTATATGTTTGAGTTATTTTTATTATATATATATATATATATATATATATATATATATATATATATATATATATTAGTGTACAAGTATGATTCCGCCGTTTTTTCGCAAATAAAAACACGTTTATTGTGGAAGTATTGTATATATTTTTTTCATTCAATATAATTTCAATCGTTAGCTACAATTTATAAATTCTATCAAAAAAAAATTTTTCTTGTTTTGATGCGATCCATCCATCAGTCAATTTTTAACGCCTTCAAAATAATTAAACTGCTAGTTTTAAAGTGAGTGTGCCATCAACCGAAACAAATTAAAATCAGAAGGAGAAGCATCTGGGGAATACGGCGGGTGAAGTAAGATTTCCCATCCAAGTTTTTCTAACGTTTCTGACAATAGTTTGTACGTTGGGTCTAGTGTTATCATGCAATAAAATTACTTTATTGTGTCTCTTAGTCCATTCTCGTCGTTTTTGTTTCAATGCATGATTCAAATTGATTAGTTGTTATCGATAGCGAGCAACAGTAATTGTTTGACCAGGTTTTAATAGCTCATAGTACATCACACCTTTCTGATTCCATCAAATATACAACATAACTTTTTTCCCATGAATATTTGGTTTTGCAGTCGATGTTGATGATTAGCTTGGATCTACTCATAATTTTTTGCGTTTAAGATTGTCAAAATTAATCTATTTTTCATCCTCAGTGACAATTCGATGCAAAAACGATTTTCTTATGAATCATGTAAGCAACATTTCACGGTTTGTTGTTTGCCTTTCGATATCTCTTTCAATTCATGTGGTACCCATTTTCCTTCTTTTTATTTTTTTTCCATTGCATACAAACGATCAGAAAATGCTTTATTGTGTAACATCCAATAATTCAACAAATTGTTTTTGTGTTTGATTGTCATCTTTATCTAATAATATTTACAATTCTTTAATTCTGCATTTTTTTAAATGGCTTCCCATGCTCTTTATTACTCACACCAAAATCACCACTTTTGAACCTATTCTCAAGACGTTCTTTCAAATAAAGCATGTTCATCATAAGCATCCATGACTCTTAGCAGCAGATTTCTTTAAAATAAAGTAATGAAGTAAAACTCTCCAGATAAACTGTTTTGTTGAGATAAAATTCGACATTTTCAATGCACAAAAAATTGTTGACACTTCTATCACGTATAACAAATTCAATGTTAAAGATTTTTCACAGTACATCAATATACAATAGATGGCTGTTGAGTATTTGATCTTAACATAGGCTTTAAAAAGAATCTACTAAATTACTTTTTGCTTTAAAATCGTATCCAACTCATAACACAAAACTTATATGAATGAAAAATTTAAAAATACCTATTATATTGTACAGCAATGCACACTTAATCTGACACATAATAGGTGATTTCGCTTAATAACAATTCGTTAAATAAGGCCACATCTAAAAATCTTCTTGGTAAAAAAATTCCATAAATTTTCACTTACAACAAAATTAAAATTTTGTACCTATTATTTTGCACTTCAGTGTATATAACTTCTCCAAATGAGACTAAATGGTTTGAACATACATTGGGCTTTTGCACACTTGTCAGCATGTATACAGTATTCACGCCCATTACCGCTCGTCTCACACCCTCTTATCAACAAACTTCCCTACCTAAAAAAATTAGTTTTCGGGTAAGAGCGTGTGAGACGAGTGGTAATGGGCCGTGAATACTGTATGCATGTTGACTAGTGTGCAAAAGCCCATTTACTTCATTATTGTCCTTTACTATCCTTTAGTCTCATTTGGACTACCCTATATATATATATATATATATATATATATATATATATATATATGTGTGTGTGTGTGTGTGTGTGTGTATGTGAGTGCGTGTGTGTGATTCGAAGAAAATATATTATATGTATAGTATATTAATTTTATTGGAATTTTTTATTGTTAATTGACATGAAGAAAAATTGATAATAATTATAATTTTATTTATTGATTGTTATATGTGGAAAAATAATTTAAAGTAAATTATTATATATGTGTTATTTTAATAGTTTAGATTTTTGTTAAAATCAAGAAAATAAATTGAGTCATAGAAATTAAAAAAGTCAATCACTGATAATATTAATTTCTCTTGTCAATAGACACTAAAATAATAATTAACATTTATGTTTTTGTGTGCTCTAGACCAGTGATGCGCAACTTATGGGTTGCGACCTCTCAAGGACTCGCAGAAAAATTGTTGGGGGGTTGTAAAAATTTTAAGAAATTCTCACGTTGAAATTCTTAAACCAAACGTTTAGAAAATAAGATGGTAACAACAAATAATAGGTCTCATAAAATTTCAGTCTGAGTTTGGGGGTCGCAAATGTAAAAAGGTTGCACAGCACTGCTATAGACAGATTCATAATTTAAAAAATATTTCCTGTTATATATACATATATATCATATCAAAATATTTTTTATTATTGTGTTATATAATATTAAAGGAATGATATATTCTAAAATTACAACGAAATCTTTAAAAATATATTTAAATATGTTTTTTCTTGTATGTAATCAATCAAGAGAAACAGAGAATAACTTAATCATCTCTTATTTATTTTTATTGGTATAATAAACATTTAATTAGTACGAACAATCGATAAATATTAAACTCATTTTCTTTTTACAACTATGTAGTAAAAATACTTTACGACGTACAGTAGAAATGAAAGATAAAAGTTTTAATTATATGAAATAATTGACTGAAAATATTTGTATATCTAAAAAAATAAACTTCTAAACATAATAGTATACGAAAAAGAATCTCTTATCAAATATATATTTAACTTTCTGCAAAATATGGTGTGCGTACGATTTTTATTAGGATTTCATAATTGCCATTTTGTCAGTTAATTAAAAAATAGTATACTAATTATAAATCAAATTTGTAAATATTACCTTTGTATTGCGTATTATTAATTGTGCAAATAATACACATTTGTATGATAAGTGTTTTTTAAGCATGATAGAACTTTAAAATGAATTCCTATCGAAAGTTTTATCTAACCTAAAAAAAAACCTTTATCATACCTTTATATATATACATACACACACATGTATATATACACTACCGAAACAAAGTCTGCGCACGCCCATTCTGTCTTTATTAATATCGCCTATAACATAAAAACACTATTGTTGATAACAAAGTAACTATTTTTTTATTTTTTCTACAAAGTCTTAAAAATTAAAAAAACATCAACAAAACACTTTTTAAATATCAATAAAGTAATGAAAAACAACAAAACAAACGAATTTTTAACAAATTACGTGAGAAAAAGTCTGTACACAGTTGCGTTTATCGTTTATTATCCTTAGAATTTTTAATTTCAGCATTACAATTGGCTATGTGATTGTTGAAAATGCAATGTAGATTATTATTCTTAACTTTAGTTTTTGTCAAACAGGTAATACAAGTGAATATCATGGAAAATAAAATGTGTAATTATAAAAAGAATAAAATAAGTATATCAGAACGAAAAATATTTATAAAATTATGAGAAGAAAAAAATAGCTACGGAAATATTAGAACAATTTTAGAAAGACAGCATTCATCAATTTATAGACTGAAAAAAAATATTAAAACAACCGATATCATAACATCAAAGCCCCGTAGTGGCCGCCGTTCAAAGTTATCTGAAAAGGAAAAACGTTATATCATAAAAACAGTTAAATATAATTCACGATTATCCACTTTTGTAATTGCTGAAAGTGTCCATGTACAATTTGATGAAAAAAAATTGATGATACGATAAGAAAAACTCTAATAATTGCTGGGTATCGTAGTCGGATTGCAAGACAGAATCCGTTCATTTCAAGAGTGAACAGAATTAAGCAAAATGAGCATGTAAATATGTGGGAGGACTTTTGGAAAAATATAATCGAGAGTAAATTTTATATATTTGCTATAAAAGGATGAAAGTTCATTTGACGAAAACCTAATATAGCCTTAGATAAGAAAAATCTGATTCTTACCGTGAAACATAGTGGTGGTCAGACGATGTTATGGGTATGTATGTTAAGTAGCGGCGTTGGTAATATCGAATTTATGGTCAATAATAAATAAATTTGACTATTTCGATATTTTAAAAAGAAATTTAAAAGAAAATGTGGGAAAAATCGGATTAGACCATAAATTTTATTTCCGACAAGATAATTATCACAAACATACGACCAAAATTGTTTAGCTTTGGGTACTCTATAATATTCCAAAGCACTTGTATATGCTCCCACGATCTCCTGATTTAAATTTCATTGAACATTTATGGAATTTGCTTTTCGAAGAAATGTCGAAAACTACCATCATCGAAAAATGGGCCAAAATTGGTTTTGAATAAACTAAAAGATGAATGCAATTTATGAAAAAAAGATTGGATGAAGTTTTAAAACGGAAAGGTTACCCAATATCATACTGAATGTAACATTTGAAGTCTTTTTTTAAATTTTTAATTAGGTTTGCGCAGATTTTTTCTCACTTAATTTTTTAAAATTCCGTTTGTTTTGTTGGTTTTCTTTATTGATATTTAAAAAGTGTTTTCTTGATGTTTTTTTAATTTTTAAGACTTTGTAGAAAAAATAAAAAAGTTACTTTGTTATCAACAATAGTGTTTTATGTTATAGGCGATATTAATAAAGATAGAATGGGTGTGCGCAGACTTTATCTCGGTAGTGTATATATATAATTATTTTTTTTACGTCAGATAGAATTTTCAACAGGGATTCAATTTAAAATTATTTCACGTTTAAAAAACATCCGATATTTTATTAATATTATAATTGTGCTACAAAAGTGGTTCATATATAACTAAAATTTTAATTTTTTCTACCCTAATCAATCTGTGTCGTCGAACACGTTGTCACGCATATAGACATGTTTAAGCTTAGAAACAATAGTAATGCGCGCTTTCAACACCTCATCAGTCGATCGCTGATACGATGTCTGAGTAAGAAGTGCCAACCAGTATTGCATAGCAAATTATTATTAATTTTCTCACAAACGAAGGATCCAATCCCTCTGAAATTTTGTCCAAACTTTAAGCACAGTTTGGGAATGAATTATTTCGAGAAAATAGATACTGGGGGGAAAATAAATCTCACGCTCTTCGATCAAAAAATTTTTCTAACCTTGAAAACTCTTTTAAAATTGACGATATTATTCCAACAATCTTTAAATTACTGTTGTTCATTATCATACCAGTCAGGGCGATTTGAGAATGTTAAAGAAATATCAAACATGGAATTAAAGTACACTAAAAAGCAGGGTTCCACGTCTCTTTATCCCGAAACGAGCGTAAGACGTTAATGGGGTCATTAATCAAATTCACAATTTGAAAAAGAATGAAATAAATTTTTGAATACTATTATGACATATAATGAAATCTGGGTCCACAAATCCAAAAGCGCAAGTATGCAGTGGAAACATGGCAAGTTTTCTTCTTCAAAAAAAGTTAAAACAATATTTAGTAGAAAAAATCATAATTTATCCAACTTTCTCACAAGTCAAAAAAAATATTAATGTTCATTATTATTAATTTCTATTTAATGAAAAAGTGAAATCATCAATTTCATTATTTCATCCACCCATCGCTGGATGAAAGCTTCTCTCAAAACTTTCTACTTTGATTAATTTTAAAAGTTTTTGTAGCCCATTTCGATGAATTTTCTTGTCATTATACCATTTATACATCAGTCTCTTTTTTGTTACTTTTATGTATCTGTAGTTTTTTTAGTTAATAATTTCTCTTATTCATCGATGGTTTTCTCTTCTTGCTATATGACCAGACCGTTTCCATTTTAAATTTCTTATTCATGCTATAATTTCTCTCTCATCTCTTTATATATATATATATATATATATATATATATATATATATATATATTCAAATGATACATTTTTATACGAGAAATACTTTATATAAGCCTTAATAATTCGAATAGTTTTAATTATTTCTTTGTATATTGCTGTATCTGTTAATAACATCATAAAATTGGGGTTTCAAAACAATAAATTATTCATTAAATAACTAATTTTGTATAAAATTATAGATAAAACAAAGGTAATTTTTTAATTAGTATATAATTATAATGCCAAACTACTTTTTAGTACGCATTGTTCTATATACATAAATACATTCAATATAAAAATATTGTAATGTTTTTTAGTTGAATAAAATTTTAGAACTGGTGTTATTTATTACAAGTTTTTAAAAATTTATAAACTCAATAAAAAAAATGTTAATATAATGAACGCAATTTTTAAAATTCACATTGAAGAAAATAAATATTAAAGTTCTTAATTTTTTTAAAAAATATATATTTCTTTCTCGATGAAAATTTATCACACTGGAATAAAAGATGTTTTAGCGTTTGTTTCATTAAAAAAAATTATATTATTTGACAAATATCAGTAACAAAATTATTCACAAAAAAATTAATTGCGATATTTCAACAAACTTTACTGAATATAAACCGTATTTTGTAAATATGTATCATGTGGTTAAAGCAATTTTTATAGCTTTTTTTAACAAATTTAAAAAATTGTTTTATGATTTTAGATTAGAAGTAATCATTCAAAAACGTATTGACGCAGTCTTGAATGAAATTAAAATTCATTATTATAATAAATTAACATAATAAGAAATGTCTTAATATCTATCATTGTTTTACATATAATTATAGTTTGCATTGACTTACATTAATGTCAGTTAAGAATATTATTCTTAATTGAAATGTCTGACCGTGGATTATATTTTTTTTATGAAATCACCCTCTATTACTGTTCGACAAAAATGCTCAGCATACGTATTTTTTTCGTGAATAAAATGGAAATGTTTCGTATCTACACATTGGTTTTGAATAGTGAATGCATTTAACATACATACATGTATATATACATATAATTATCCAATTATGAACGTGTTTCCAACTTGTGAATTTCGCTTACGTAATGTGTCGGTCATGACATAATCATCATCATTATTGTACACATACATCTATACACCTATTCATGGAAACTTACAAGGTTACGCATTATCGCAAAAAAGATTTAAAAATTATCAATTAAAATCGCGACATTTACTTACATCTAACCTTGTTTATATTAAGTTGATGATGGAGACATCGAATTAAAAATGTACATTCTATGCATTATTTTGTTTAAATGCACGCAGTTGTAACATTAATTCAACTATTTTTATATAAATTTAAATTTAGTTTCCAATTTGTGTATTATTAACTGAGTTGTGTTATTTTTTATTTCCATTCAAAAAGTTTCAAGTTGTATCTTTAGCCGCGACAAACGAACAGAGAACAATCATCAGATTGCTGATTATAAGTAATATAACTGGTGTTGCTGTGACGATGATAACATCACTATCTAAATGCGCATCAATGAATAAAGTGAACAATAAGTGGTGATTAAACACTTATAAAGTCATATTATTTTGAGATAAGTGGTTTATTTATGCTGAAATGATTTTTCACATTATCAAATAAATACTAGCTTCATTAATATAGGATCATCTAAATCTGAAGCCTAGATTTGTCTTTTATTAAAAAGAAACTATACACATGTTTCCTTACAGACCACCCTATACATATGTTTCTTTTAATATAACATAAATCTAGGCATCACATTTGTATGGCCCTATATTTAGTTTATCGTACAAATACATTTGCAATATATTTTATCTTATGTTTAATTTTTATTAATTTATGATCATATTAAACATTTTTTTTAATTGTATAAATGTGTTAACTATAATTGAATATATATATATATATATATATATATATATATATATATATATATATATATATATATATATATATATATATATATATATATATATATATGAGTATATATACAGCAACACCTCGTATAGTCCATATAATCTGTTCCACTGATTAACCCAACTATTTGAAACCGGACTAATCGAAACATTAACTACATACAAAAAACGTTAATTGGTTCCAAACAATTTTTTTTCCTGTTTTTCAATAAATAAAACGAAGGTAATATATTCAAATGTTTATTAACAAAATAAAATCAAGGGTTTATATATTCATTTTAAATTCATTTTCAAATAGGTTATTAAAATTTAATTATCAAAAAATCGACTTTATTCTAGAGTTGCAAATCGAAATCTAATAGAAAAAGAAAAAGACCACAAAATTAGAACTGCGCATGCGTTGTGGATAATGTGCATATACGATTTCGGTTTTCTTTTTTATTATGTAAATAATAAAGGGGAAAATTTGAAAATTTGCGTATAAAAATATTTTATCTATTAATTTTTTGAGATTTTTTTTCAAGAAAAACATTTTATTAGGTTTTTTTAAATGAACATTTTTTTGGGGAAATTTCAAACAGGACTATAGTGAAACCGGGCTAATCGAAGCCGGACTATGCGAGGTATTGTTGTATATATAATTTTCCTCATATCGGTTTATATCAGGCCACTGTTGGTCGAAACCATCAGTGGGCCTTTCCTCACTAGTTAGCATGCATACAGTATTCACGCCCATTACCGCTCGTCTCACACCCTCTTATCACGAAACTTCCCCACCTAAAAAAATTAGTTTTCGGGTAAGAGCGTGTGAGACGAGTGGTAATGGGCAGTGAATACTGTATGCATGTTGACTAGTGTGGAAAGGTCTAGTGAATGTCACCATATCATTGGTATTTGGTCATACTCACCTCTCTGATCAGAATGGTTGGTGAGAATTTTTTATTCAGGGTTTATTCCTTTCCCCTTCTCTTACACACACACACATATGTATGGATATATATATATGTGTATAATATATATATATATATATATATATATATATATATATATATCACCGGTGTGCAAAATAATAAGTACAAAATTTTAATTTTATTGTAAATTAAAATTGATGAATTTTTTTACTACGGAAGTTTATGAAAATTATCTATCAGTAAGCATCTGGATATTATTTTTCTAATTTTTCGATGTGGCTTTAATAATAGAGATACAATTGACTGAAATATCCATTCTCAATTAGCAAATATCAAGGACAAATTTTTTTTTTATATTATATAAAGTTTCCAGCTCTAATTTGGAAATGTATCTATTATTTTGCACAGTTACTATAATAATTTTTGTTTCTTTTTATATTGTATTTTGTGTTTTTTTATTCGGTATTTCTTGTTTCGTTTTTGTACATTTTATATATGTATAATAAATTTATTTGGTCACTTTTGTACTGTTAGTTTTTAAAATAATATTGAAAATAAAAAAATACTTGATTTTACCTATTATTTAGCACACCAGTGTATATCATCAAAGTTGATATTGATTCTCTGTTGAAAAAGGTCTCATCGAATGCCACTTAAATGTTTTTCCGATACATTTTTACTTTTTTCAATCTCTGTCCATTCTCCTTCTCAAAGGAGTATATTAAACATGAAGAATGAACCTGCAAGTTGTGTTTAATATTGTTTGAAGATAGAGAATTTAGGAGAAATTATAAAATAGAAGCGCAAGTAAAAATCTGAAGAGGGTAATAATGAGTACTTTTAAAGAAGTAGAATACTTTATAAGGATATCTAAAAGAACATCTGTGTTTTCTATAGCAGGAAAAGGAATTAAACAAGGAGACAATATCAGTCTTTTATTGTTTATTTCTGTGATAGTTGAGATATACAAAGAATGCCTTACTTAAACTCTTCAAATTACCATTGGACATTAGAATATAAAGAAAATGGCGTATTAGGCTCTTCTATGTAATTATTATTGTGGACTTCTTTAATTGAATTTATGAAGAGCTGCGAATAAGTGGCCAGGAGAAATTGAGTATGGAGATAAATGAATATAAATTCAAGATAACGAGAGTAAATGAAACAAGTGAAGAAGGTGTCGAGGTAACATGCAAGTGACAGCACTTTATTCAGGCAGAATATTGTAATCACCTGAACACGATAATTACTCAAAATGGAAAAATCGACAGAAAGTTTTATATAGGACGAAGAAAGTTATCCAAGCTTATTTCCAAATCAACAATTCTAGCCTTTTAAAAAAAATAAAAATTAAGATGAAGCAATAAATATATAATCTTATAATTGCTCCCATCCCACTGTATGATTCTGAAAGCTGGTACTGCAAGGTAATCAGTTAAGTAAAATCACATTAGTAGAATAAATTTGCTGCAGAAAGAGCATAAGTACCAAAGAACAAAATAATAAGATGCGTAATTAGAGAGTAAGTCGAATAATAGATAATAAACGAAATTTTAACAAAGGGACAAAATAATTTGGGCATGTGCATAGAATGGTACAGAACAGAATACAAAAATAAATACTGGATGTAAAAATGGAAGCAAGTAGTATGTATGAAATACAGACAGAAGAAGATATGGTTGGATGGAATTGAGATTTTGAAGAGTAGGAGCGAAAAGATTATGATAAAGATGAATAAGACGGAAATGGATAGTATGAAAATGACAAAATTGAATACAGGTTCACCTGACTTTTGAAAAGTTTAAGGAAAAGGAAAAAAAGAATATATATATATATATATGTGTGTGTGTGTGTGTGTGTGTGTGTGTGTGTGTGTGTGTGTGTGTGTGTGTATGTGTATAATGTTAGGTTTTCATTGAAATTTTTAGTTTTTATAATATATTTTTCAAATTTTGAAAATGTACAAATAATTTTGTAACATATTTTGTACGTGTGCGTATATATATATATATATATATATATATATAGAGAGAGAGAGAGAGAGAGAGAGAGAAAGAAATGGAGAGAAAGAGAGAGCTAGGAGAGGGATATTATTATCTGATTTTACCATGAATTTCAATGGAGTACATTTTTATAGCATAAAAAATATAAGTTAATAAAAATTTTTTTTGAAATGTTAAAAGAATTATAACAATTTCTTTTTGCCACAAATTGTTGTTATGTAATTATATATATATATATATATATATATATATATATATATATATATATATACATTAACATATGTTATTAATCAAAATATAAAACGAACAATAATATACGATTAATCTCATTTCGTTATGAATTCATGTACTGTGAGAACAACAGGTGATTTAATAAAAATACCTACAAACTACATAATATACGAACGGCTTTTTGGTTGATATAGTAAAAATTTCTATGAACCAGCTGTTAATATTTAATGAACTCTATTACTGTATTTGTGATATGATAGCTGCTCGATAACACAAAAATAGTCGATCCATCTGTATTAAATTATACGAATATAGATGAACTTGCAAAACGTTATATATCATTCAAATTTTTATCTATGTAATTTTTTATATATAGTGCAAATATCACTAAAAATGTGGTTACATTTTAAATCAGAGATTATGTATCTCTGAAAATATTTGATGAAAACTAAACGCATACCTCGACGTGATTTTTCAAAACATGAAAATATATTAAATAATCTAAACTCATACATTTTTTCAGTCATCTTTAAGATTTTTTATTAGCAATTATATATTATTAAATAATTTTTCGTTTACTTTTTGTGCTTATATATTTATTCGAAGAACTAAAATTCAATTATTCATTAAATTAACATTTCTCTTTTAGTGAAGTTTGTCCATAAGAATAGTAAGACTTTTAATTTAATTATGTTAGAGTTAATATCACAAGGAATACATAAAATATTTTATTCAAATAACGTTAAGAAAAGTAATTATAGAAATATTTTAACTAAATCTCTTTGTTCGATAAGAAATGAATTCTTACATGGATATGTATATATATATATATATATATATATATATATATATATATATATATATGTATGTATGTATGTCTTTGTGTGTGTGTGTAATTAGCATTATCATCATTTTTTTCTGTCTACTGTTGGATATAAATGTATCTTCCAAAACCTTCCACTTCGATCAATCCAGCACCTTATATATATATATATATATATATATATATATATATATATATATATATATATATATATATATATACACCTATTCCCCGATTTACATGAAAAATTGGTTCCTCAGAAAACCGTGTAAATCGAAATCGTGGATTTTTAAACGCAAAACCGTGCAATCGAAAACAAACTAATATGTGCACAATTCAGTTATTTATTTCAACGTAAAATAAAAGTAAGATTCCTTGAAAAACATAAAAATAACAGTTCATTCATAAAATGACAAATATATAAAGGTGTAAGTATGTAATTCATTTTATGGAAACGAGAAATATAAGATACTTAAAAAATTTAACCAAAAGTTTAATTACTGTCATCACTTTCATAGGCTATTAATCTTTTCTACGAGACTTTGTAATGAAATCTGTAATTAACAATTTTGTTTGGTTTTTGGTTAAATCTTTATAGACCTCCTCATATTAAGGGGTTATACGCAGTTGCGAGGCGCAAAAACGACGTTTTTTAGGATTTTTTTTGCAATTACAAATTATGGTTATTTGAATAGATCCTACTTTCAAGAATAAAATAACATGTCGATCATAAAAAAATATTGAAGTGCACCGCTCCTGCAGACGATGTCCTGAACGACCTCCAAAAAAAGGCGCTTGGCGGTGATCTCCATATCGGCGGTTTGGATTATTTGAAATCAAAAAATATGGTCAATTATTTTAAAGGATAGATTAATGCAGGTATTGGAACGAAGGAATAATAAAAATTTTCATTTTTGACAAAATGGCGTCTACTTGAAAAAAATGTTTCGTTTTTTACTAAAATTTTCGCTCCAAATTGTTTTAAAAAAATAGTAATAATTTTTGTAAACCTTATTCCTTCGTTCAATACCTGAGGAATATATTTGAGAAGATTATGTGAAAATTTGAGACCGATCGGTTCAGCCATTTCTGAAATATCGAGATCACCGACTATGAAAACACCGTTTTGAGATAAACGCGTTTGAAGTTTCGGAAGTAGTTTACACATAGTTAAAAATTACTTACAAATTCAGGTGTATGTCCGAAAATATTTCTCGGATTTACTTCAAATTTTCAGAGAATATACTCAAATATATGTGCATTCCGAAAATGCAAAAAGAAAAAAATCGATTTTTTGAAATTTCTAACTGCGTATAACCCCTTAAGTTAAGCATTTATTAATATCTCGCTGGAATTAGAGAGCTCGTTCAACATTCGGGTCATTTTGTAGAATATGATTACCCAATTTTCGCCCTAATTCAAATATGTGGGCCAGTATTACCAAGCGAACGGAATTAAAAAATGACTACAGAAATATGTACGCAGTCAAGATGTTCATTTTTATCATTTTTTTAAAATCCGTTATTTTGAAAATCGTGTAAAAAAAGTACCGTGTAAATCGAGAGATAGGTATATATATATATATGACCGATGGTTTAGTGGTTAGCATCACTGCTTGTCATACAGGAGAAACGTGTTCGATCTGCGGTCGTATATATAGAACAGATGGGCATCTTTGTCTGGGTTAATGGCCTTCTACTCAATGGAATAAACCTTGAATAAAAAAATCAACACCAACCTGTGTAGTTAGTGGGGTTATTATGGCCAAGTATTATTGAATAGTATAATTGGGTTGAAACAAAAACTTATATCGTTTCTTAAGTTTAATAGAACTTTTTACATAGTTCTAAATTTATTTAATTTATCACATATGTGCCATCTTGTTGTATCACCTTTCCGCATATTTCAGGTAGTTTTATTATTCTCCTCTCCCAGAACTTGGTGTCATTTTCTGCTATAAATTGCTCGAGGTGATTTTTGCAGTCTTCCAATGAACTGAATTTCTTTCCTAGTGCGTCCAAATATCTTAAAACACTCATTTGAGATACCTGAAGTATCTGTGCGATTTAACACGTCATATGATGTTGATTATTTTCAGTAAAAGTTGCGATTTGGTCATTATTGACGACCTTACGCCTACCGGAGCGTTCTCTGTTCTCTAGATAAAAATTTGTGCTTCTAAAGCGAACGAACTACTTGTGAGCAGTGCTTTTCACTACAGTACTATCTCCATAAACTGTACATATTTTTTTATCGTTTGGGCAGTATTCTTCCTTTTTCGGAAATAAAATAACATGATATTGCGTAAGTGTAAGTTGTTTACGTCCATTTTTAAGTTTCAAATTAACGTATCAATAAATCACTAAAAGATATGCACCAAAAAAATCAGTTAAAAAATGTTATCAAGTTTTATTTTAACCCAATATTTTATTATACTTTCTCTCAACTGTGGGCTAAATGAGCCGATATAATGATGTTAGTGATAATAATATATATTTAAGCCTTCTTCTAACCTATTGTGGTAAAATTTCTAAGCTATTTGCAGAACTGAATTCCAGAAGCCAGTTCAGAAGAAGTTTTCCTCTTTTTTGAAAAGAAAATTCGAACCAATTTTCATAGTTTTGCTTTTTCGCTCTGATTTTAGTTTGTCTCGATGTGAACCAGTTTCAGTAAATCGTTTGAATGCAGTTTAAACTATTTTTCTAGTACATAACAACTATCCTTATCGAACATTTTATCTAACCTAAAAAACACTTTATAAAGAGATAGAAAGAGAAAAGTTATTTGACGATTTTTAATATTCGTATAAAAGGTATATATCAACATTTTCCTATATAATCATAGATTTTTGATCTTTTCATTTATTATTCATTTTTATTATATATTAAAAGATTTTCATTGAAATCAGTTAAAAATTGTAATCTACATAAATTGTTTAAATACGTGTATTGCTTATTTTTTGAAATATCTGTTTTTATAAATCAATTTTTTTCTAGTTTCATGTTATTTTTGTACTTTCTTAAAGATTTGTTTTACATTATAACAATATTATGGGAAAAAATATTTTTGTATTTTTTTTAAAAAAATACAGTTAAATATATTTGAATTCAATAAAGAAATATGAACAAAAAATTAAAAAATAATAAATCATTGAATCAAAATTGTATTTTTTTTTATTTTAATTAGATTTTTATGCATTAATCACTTTTTCATTCAAATACTTTTGCATTTGAAATTATCAAAATTTAATATACAAATTTTCTACTACTAAATAAAAATACCCTTTCTTATTACTTTAATATAGAATACTAAAACATTCCTATCTTTAAATTTAATTGAATGGGACATAAACTGACTATATCTGAATATATATACATATATGTATGTATATATATATATATATATATATATATATATATATATATATATATATATATATATATACATATAGAGAAAAGTCAGTTTCCCATGACATGAATATGTTAATATATAACAATATTGTTTGTACAGAATCAGCTGGTATAAAAATTTGCGCAACCTTCGCGAGGACGTCCGCATAGTGACACCGTATTTTTTTGTGTGAAAAAAGTATTTGTGGTCAATTTCCCGTAAATAAATTGTGTCAAACACACATATACACAAATACATGCATAGTCCATTGTTACAAGATCCGACCATTGATACAAAAATTGTTCCTGAATGAACTTCCTGCCATCATTCACATGTCTATGATCAACTCTATGTTTTCATACATGCTTCTTTATTAGTGCGAACATGTTTGAATAATTATTTTGTATAAACAACGATAAAAGTAAAGAGAATAAAATAAAAATTACTTGTTTTTTTTAAAAAAAATACAATTATATATATATATATATATATATATATATATATATATATATGTATGTATGTATGTATGTATGTATAGAATTTTCCAATAAGCGTTTCAGAAGTTTAAATGAAAATAAAGCAAAAAGTATTCAATTAATTAGTTAGTTTTTTTATTTTTAAGCATATTTGATGCTATTGAATATGGAATACAATTTTTATTGTATGACCATCACGACTTCCTTGATATAGTGCATTCGTTTAGTCCAATTTTTAGTCATTCACATTATTGTGATCCAATTTCATGAAAACACGTTTAATATTTATTTTTAATGCGTCTAAACTTTGTGGTTTATCAGCATAAACAAATGATTTCACATAACCCCACTGAAAATAATTCAATGAGATTAGATCACATGATCGTAGTGGCCAATTAATGGATAATTTTCATGCAATAACGGATTCATTAATTGTTTCAATTAGTCCATTGTTTCCGTAGATGTATGGCACGTAGCATCGTCCTGTTGAAACCACATATCGCTCAAACCATTTTCAATCATTTTTGGAAAAAACCTTTATTAATCATGGTTCAGTAACGCATTCCATTTACTGTAACGTGATCTCCAACTTCATTTTGAAATTTTCACTAACAGAAGCAATATTGGTCTCACTTCTTGTATTTATTAGTTTTACAAGCACTGCTGTATCATAGAGAGTAAAATTGTTTGCAATTTTTTTCACAATTCATTTAGACGATTGTGTTAAGTTTCACAAAGCGTACGATCAGTTTTACGAACGACACATTGATTTTTATAATAAGTTTTTACAATTTCTAAGCGTTGTTGAAGTGTTAAACGTTCCATGATAATTTTCCAAACTATACTGAGTTGAAATGTCAAAATGAGTTTTAAAAAAATAAACATAATTTCCACCAGCTGTCAAAGTTTTAACATTGTTACTAGAAAACTATATAAATGCAAACAAATAATTTTATTTCACTAAATTAAAAACGAAATGAAAATTTTGATATACTCTATAATTACAATAATACAAATATATAACTTATTGAGAAAATATTTGCTAGATTAAAGTACATATTTATTTATTTGTTGTTTTGAAACTGTGGCTATTCACTTTCACAAATGAATTTTAACACCACAATAGTTTAAAGTGTTCAATAATCACTTATTGTATTCACTTATTATTTATAATTATAGTCTTTAATTATATCGGCTAATGCATTTCAGTGGTGATGCCATCATCCTCAGAGCCTTTCTATTAAAATCTTAACAGAAAGGACACAAATCTTAAAAGTTAAAATCTTAACAGATTTTAAGGGGTTATACGCAGTTGCGAGGCGCAAAAACGACGTTTTTTTAGGATTTTTTTTTAGAAACAGTATTTATTTTGCAATTACAAATTATGGTTATTTGAATAGATCCTACTTTCAAGAATAAAATAACATGTCGATCATAAAAAAATATTGAAGTGCACCGCTCCTGCAGACGATGTCCCGAACGACCTCCAAAAAAAGACGCTTGGCGGTGATCTCCATATCGGCGGTTTGGATTATCCGAAATCAAAAAATATGGTCAATTCTTTTAAAGGATAGATTAATGCAGGTATTGAACGAAGGAATAATAAAAATTTTCAGTTTTGACAAAATGGCGTCTACTTGAAAAAAATTTTTCGTTTTTTTACTAAAATTTTCGCTCCAAATTGTTTAAAAAAAATAGTAATAATTTTTGTAAACCTTATTCCTTCGTTCAATACCTGAGGAATATATTTGAGAAGATTGTGTGAAAATTTGAGAACGATCGGTTCAGCCATTTCTGAGATATCGAGATCACCGACTATGAAAACACCGTTTTGAGATAAACGCGTTTGAAGTTTCGGAAGTAGTTTACACATAGTTAAAAAAATTTTTTTCAACTTACATGGTATAATAAATATTGATCGGATTTACTTCAAATTTTCAGAGAATATACTCATATATATGTGCATTCCGAAAATGCAAAAAAAAATCGATTTTTTGAAATTTATAACTGCGTATAATCCCTTAATAGAAAGGCTCTGAGGATGATGGCATCACCATTGAAATGCATTAGCCGATATAATTATAGACTCTATAATTATAAATAATAAGTGAATACAATAAGTGATTATTGAACACTTTAAACTATTGTGGTGTTGGGGTTAAAATTCATTTGTGACATATTAACTTGTTATTGCAGATATAAGTTTTTAGTTTATTTTAGAATTTTTATCAGATCGTTTTCTAAATCTTTCTACATTTCTTTTTCTTTTAGATTTGTATTCTGTCTACTTTATTCGACATTCTTGCGTCTTTCATTCTATATATATATGCTTTCCTAAATTACATTAATATTCTTGTATTACTTCGTTACTTTATATTATTTATAGCTCATGTTGAATAACCTCATTTGTTATTTTATCTTGCCTCGTACATCCCTTAATAGATCTAAGAAATCTCATTTAATCAACTTGAACTGTACTTTTATCTTTTACTCTTAGTACCTAACATTCCAAGCAATATAAATGCTAGTACTGCTACTATTTTTTAGAAGTTCAGCTCTGTTTCTTATCGCGTTTTTTCTTTTATTTTCTTTATAGTACCACACTTGTAAATACATACGTGTATGTAACTACTTATATTTTATTAAAAACAATGGTTATTAGTGCTGTTTTTGATTTTATTAACAGTAATATATGCAATTAATAATGCTATTTTTACAATGTGGGCTAATATTAAACAGGAATTCAATTTTTTTAAGAATTATTTTTTCTTTATAATCACAATTTTTTGAATTTTCCAAATAACTGACAAATGACTATATTATTTTAACATAAATGAATTTTTATCCACCATAATGTTTTTATGTTTTTTTAAAGAAAAAAAACAAATAGGCTCTAACAATGATGGCTCGCCATCGAAATGCGTATCAGCCGACTATTGTTATAAACAAAAAGTGAACAATAAGTGGTTTTTGAACATTTCTTAACCATTGTGATGTTGGAGATAAATATTTATTTGTGTTCAAGTGAATCCGCCATAGTTCCAAAACAAACAATAAATAACTACATTTTTTAATCATTAGACAAATATCCTTTTTCACTTTGTGACTTTAACCCGGACCATTAACCATCAAAAAATAAAGTTTTAGTTTAAACTATAATAATCTTTAAAAATAGCCTATTTTTCAGTAGTTACTATTAGATCTGTTTTAGTATTCTCTGAACGATTTAAAGCCGTACTGTGCTTTCACCAATTAGTACAAACTTCATATATTGATAACAATGGGATGTATCTTATTTTATTTGACCCAGTTTCATTTTAACTACTTCTCTATTTTATGTCTTTTCATATATGTTTTATCTGTAATATTGGTTCCTTCGAAAAACAACCGCTTAAAATAATTGACTTGTTGCTGGCTAATTTACTTTTACGCAAATTATTTCTTTGTGTGAAATCTATTAAATATCAACAATTTAGTATTTATAAAGAAAAAAAGAATTTTAATTCGCTGGTTTTCTAAATATTATATTTATAAAACACTGCAACGTCATTTCCTTCATTCAATATTGTAATTGTTAACATTGAGTTCGTGTCAGTATTTATGTGTAGGAATGTGTATGTTAATACTAGCCTCTTATACAAATTTCAATTAATTTTTTTTAAATTTTCTGTGATTTTTTTTCTGAAAATTATAGCAATTGATTTTTTGCTATTTTTTAATGTACACATATAAAGTTCAATACACACTCACAAACACACACTCACAAACACACACTCACAAACACACACACACACACACACACACACACACACACACACACACACACACACATATATATATATATATATATATATATATATATACAGGTTTTTTTATACCTGATAGAATTTTAAATTGAATCCCTATTGAAAGTTCTATCAATCTTAAAAAACACCTTCATCATACATTTATATACATACATTTCACACTTGTATATATAAAGAAGTTTTTTTAGTTTGATAAAACTTTCGATAGAGATTGAATTTAAAGTTTTATCACGCTTAAAAAAACAACATATGTGTGTGTGTATATATATATATATCTATATGTATATATATATATATATATATATATATATATATATATATATATATATAAGACAATTAATTTATTATGGGAGGATTTAGCAATAAACTGAAATTTTGTTGCTGTAAATAACGAATTTTATTTACTATATACACTTTATACACTTTATATACATTTTAATTGCATTTCACTCTTACCTGTAAATAACGAAACGACAATTAAAGTCTATTACTATCTTTCCTTCAATCAATTTATTTTATAATTTTAACTAAGTCTATCTTTTTATTAGTTCTAATATTCTTCTAATGCTCTGTATTCTATCTATTACTCACTTGTTTTTCTCATACATTCAAATCTTCAAAATTTGCAAATCATTATTGATTGTCCCATCTAGCGGGGACTACCAGAAGGGCGCGCGCAATATCTATGAAGCGCAGCAAATTCGATTAAAGAAATTATTTTCTTTACATATATATATATATATATATATATATATATATATATATATATATATATATATATATTTACAAAGTCAACTATCACTAATGCAGCCACTAATGAACCTGTTCCACCGTTAATTCGGAAACATTTTCCATGAGTTATTATTGTGTATTTTTTTTATCTTTATTCAATGCATTTCCAACTAGTGGTCCATCTTTCTTCTTTATTTTATTACGTATATGCAATATGTATCTGCCTGTATTTCTTTGTCTGAATCTAAGAATTCTATCACTTTTAAGTGAAGAAATGTTATTTGTTTGTTTTTTTATAACATGATTCTTATATTAGTTTTGTATATTTTTTTTAAATAAGAGAAACTAAATTTACATATTTCCATTGCATATTTCTTTTAGGTCGAAAGTATTTGAAATTTTCAAAGTTCTTGAGGGTGGTTTGAGATAGATTGAATATCTACATGACTTACATTTTGCGTTTCTCATTTCTATTTTAGACTAACGTGTTTTGATTTTAATCGTCCCTTATATACTATTACCATACACATGTTTTATAATTTCATTTTTAAAATATTATTTTCGGCAATGCAAAAGGTTGAACAAACTCGAGGTCATTGGGCTATTATCTGAGTTCATTATACGTGATTTATTTTTGAAATTTTTGGATTAACTGTTGGATTAGTTGTATATGCAAATTTAATAACTAATGATCCTACAAACTCATTAATCAGGTGCCCTGAAGTTCTTAACGATGTCGAATTAATGATGATTGACTCTCTCTCTCTCTCTCTCTCTCTCTATATATATATATATATATATATATATATATATATAAAATCAGCCTTTTTATATTCTCTGTTCGATGAAAGCCTTTCATACAATTTTCTACTTTATACAATTCTATGCCTTTCTCTTCCATTAAACTATGTCGAATTTTCTTCTATTTCTGTTCCATTTATCCATGGGATTTTTTATTGTCTTTTTTGCATCTGTATATTTCAAATCAGTAAATTCTTTTCTCCATTGATATTCTTCTCTTTTTACAATATGACTGGTCATTTTTAATTTTAAACGTTTGCTACAACATCTTTAATCTTTATTTTTTATTTTTAATCTTTATTTTTTTCTTTATTTTTCTGTCTACTCGTTTATCATTCTGTCTCTATATGTTATTCTAATACGTTCATAAGCGAGAATAGGTAGAATGGAGTGATCAAAAAGTTTTGTCCTCAAATAAAAAAGAAATATTCGATTACATAATTTGGTCATTTATTCCGAATTGATATATTATTTCCTTTTTACTTAAACGTTAATAATTTCCTTGGATATACATAATTTTCAACGTCTTATATTTTCATTTTATGTTTTTTGATCTTTGGATCTGAAAATTTATTATAGATACATTTTACATTTACATTTAAATTTTATTTTTACATTTTAATTTTACTTCGCAGAGGTTATCATCATCATTATCAACTTTTCTCTATCCACTGATATGAAGTTCTTTCCCAAATTTTTACATTTTAACCCATCCAATAGGTGGTATATATATATATATATATATATATATATATATATAATACATATGTATTTTAAAAATTTGAGTTTTTGTATAATAATAAATCTTTTTTGTGTAATTTACAGATTTATAGCAACAGTCATATTGATACAAATGAATGATCACCTCCATCACCACAAAATGTTGAAAAATATTCAGTATTTATTCAAAACAATTATTTATTGTAGAGGTTTTATAACACAACACTCCGATGATGATGGCATCGTTATCGAAATGCGCATTAGGTCACTGTTGTTATAAACAAACAAAGTGAACAATAAGTAATTATTGATCACTTTGTAATATCTTTTGATATTGGAGATGACAATTCATTTGCGTTCAAGTAAATTCGTTATAATTTCAAAATAAACAGTCATATTTTGTTTTAAATTATATTTTTATTCCATATACGGTAGTTCGAAAATTTATTTGAATGCTATTTTAAATTTTTATATATACATTTTAAATAGAACATATTTTAAATATTTCATATAAATAGATTATCTATATCATAGATATATATTGCATCAGTAAGTTATTATTGTAATCAAATTATATCATATAATAATACATTACTAATAATCGGAATAAAAGTACAATACGAGTGATTGTTGAACTCTCGTAAGTGATTATTGAACACTTTTATAAAAATCTTTGATGGCGGTGTGAGTGATTTATTTGTGTCCATGAATTATAGTCATTTACTAAATGATGGTCGAAGTCAGTATTCGACTTATGTGTAAATTTTGTTGCATAAGTATTAGCTACTGTAGATTTATTTCTTAAAATATTAGGTTGGCAAGTATCTCCCTTCCGCCTTCTGGTCCTTTGAATTTCGCAGCTATGTACAAAAAAAAAAAAAAAAAGCGGAAGGGAGATACTTGCCAACCTAATATATTTAATACAACAAACAATTTAAAATACATTAATTATATCGAAATAGTATTAAACAATTTGGATTTTCGATGCAAAGGTAACTTTTCTATTCTCTAAAATTATATTTAAGGATTATTTTCAATATTTAAATATTGTATTTAATTAACTTTATTTACAATTTTTATAATTCTATGACAAACATTTTAATATAGTAAATCAGTCACACCAGTATAATATTTTTTTACATATTTAAGAGATTATATTCAACAATCGCTTATTGTTTATTCTATTATTCGTGATTTTCAGTGGCCAAATTGTCATTGTCACAGTTCTGTATTAAAAATATAAATTTAATAATACATCGTTCTGACAATGACAACGCCATTACGAATTGCATATAGAAAAAAATTAAATAATAAATAATTGTTAAACACTTTTTAAATATTTTGATATTTAAATAAGTGATCTATATATGTATATACAGAGTGGCCCCAAATAAAATACTGAATGTTAAGACACATTGACATATTCCATCCTTCAGTCTCATTTCATCCACCTATATATGTATATATATATATATATATATATATATATATATATATATATATATATATATATATATATAATACTGTAAATATTTGTTCATGTATTATAAATTATAAGAAACATTTAAGTACTGGTTTTATATTCTTTTAATGAATTTTATTCATTTTAATTATTTTAAAATATATGAAATTATTTTATTCATTTATTTCTTTAATCGCATTTCTAAGCAACTATTCGAAATACGATTATACGCACGATGCGATTTTTTAAATGAACTTTTATCTATTTATCGTCTCCAATTTGGTTCCTGTCGAGTTTAAGTTTCTATATTATCTGTTTGTATTGTTTCAGCGCGGCCTAGCTCCGACATGGGAAGTGAGCACTATTGTCTGAGGTGGAATAATCATCAGAGCAACCTTCTGGGTGTGTTCAGTCAACTGTTGCGCGACGAGAGTCTCGTCGATGTGACACTTGCGTGCTCCGAGGGCCACTCGATTCGCGCGCACCGTGTCGTGCTCTCTGCGTGCTCGTCCTACTTCCAAACACTCTTCGTCGATCACCCGAGCCGTCACCCAATAGTTATTCTTAAAGACGTCCGATTCAGCGAACTACGTACACTCATTGAGTTCATGTACAAGGGAGAAGTCAACGTCGAGTACTGTCAACTATCGGCGTTATTGAAAACAGCCGAGAGTCTTAAGGTCAAAGGTCTTGCAGAGATGACGAATCTCAGTTCGGCTGCAACGCATGAACATGAACGCGACGTCATTGAACGCGAACAGCAACAAGAGCAACGCGAACGCGACCATAGCGAACCTCAACCACAACAGCAACAGCAACCACAACAACAAATCTTACATAACAGGTTACACGATATTGTGCGAAGCGATGTCCATCGGGGCGATCATAGGGAAAGAGAACGTGACAGAGCCGAACGTGAGCGTGACAGAGCCGAGAGGGAACGTGACAGAGCAGAACGGGCCGCCGAACGGGAACGAGAGCACCGCGAACGGGAACATGTCAGCAAGCAATCTTCAACTACGTCGACCAGCGTACCCGTCGTCGCACCCGACTCCATGGATCAATTATCACATAGGTTAAGTGAGGAATGCGTGAGTTCGTCTCCGCCTCAAGCATTAACGTGCGTGTCACCACTACCATCGCATTCGCGTTCGTCCGGAGGAATTGCACGTGGACCTCCGCCGCCGCCATCATCTTTGTCCGAACCGATGACCGACGAAGGCGGTGGCGGCGAAGGAGACATTTCCGGTAGTGTTGGGCCTCTGCGTGCATCCGATTCGCCTGAATCGTTACGAATCGGCGTTGGGAACGCCGGTGGTACGAGTACGAGTGGATTACCCAGCGGTAGTGGTGGTAGTGGTAGTGTAGACGGTGCTTCAGTAGCATGTGTAGATAGACCAAATGACATGACTATAAGCAATAACAATAGTACCGTGTTAACGTCTTGTGGCGGTAGTGGTAGTTCGTCTAGACAAATCATTGGACCTGGCTCTAGCACTAGTGTATTGGCTTCTGGTGGGTCATTGAGCGGAAATGTCGGTACGCGTTTATCACCACCTCATGAGTCCGAACCAATTGCGGGTCCCTCAGGGTTACCGCCTGTGCAGCAAGTGCCTTTGGTAAGAATTATTTTACATTTAATAATTTATTTTCGAAAGATATTTTTAACACTTCAGTAATTTTGAATTGCGTTTCAGTAACTATTCATTCTAACCTTCAATTTATAAATTTCAAATATATGCATTATATATTAGGTCTACCGTAAAAAGTTTTGTCCGTTAATGTTATCTCAAGTTTCAAAAATGAGTCATTCTACAGAAATAGAATTCACAAATTACTATCACGCTGGGAAGAGGTCATTAGTAACGAAGGAAAAATTATATTGTTGAGTAAATATTAATAAATATATTGAAAATGTATTATTTTTTAAATTTAAAAACGAACAGAACTTTCCGGTAAACCGAATACTTCTTAAAAAATGACATTAACAATTAGCAAGTCAATTTAAACAACTTTATTACAATACTTTTAGTAAAATAAAATCAGTTTAAACAGAACTCTGTAATTTAAATTTCAAATTTATTGTATGAGAAAAATAATCTATAAAACTGTTTTATTTACTTTTGATAAATATTTTCTTCAAAAGAAAAGTAATATTATTTTTTTTTATTCAATCAAAAATCAATTTTCTAATAAATATAACTATATTTTTTTTATTATTTCACAATTCCGTGTGTAGTTTAATTTTTCCATTTTTTTTCTAATAAAAAACAACTTTGGAGTAACCTTATATAAATTAATATAAATACATATGAATCTTTGTTTTAATTTTTCAAAAATATATTATTAGTAGTGCAGTTTTACAGCTGAATTGCAATGTTTTCTTTGAAGAAATGAATAATATTGCACATTTTCATTTTTTTCTCAGTTTTTAACTAGTATGAGATATTAAAATCTTAATATCCTAAATTAATTTTTTTTATTATAAAATTCAAATAATATTTTCACACAAATAAACTACACCTCTCAGAAATATAAACTTTTATGAAAGTATTCACTAATCAATTATGATGACCATTTTATTATCATCATAACTTTGCAATATAAAAATTTAACCGCTTTAGTGCCAAAGAGCGCGATCACGCTTGTAAGACATAGTTAAAAAAAATTTGGCACTATAATTATTTAGACTATAGGATTTTTTAATACATAATTCTGATGGCATAGCTACTAAGTTACATCAGAGAATAAAGTGAATATTAAATGATTATTGAATATTTTTATGAATTATTGTGGGATTTAATCAATTTATTTCTATAAACGAAATTAACTAAAATAATAAACTAGTGAAGAGAGGTTATTAATTGATGATTCCTTAGTGCTCACTTATATTACTGCAAAGATGTTAAAAGAAATTTATCGTTTTAAGAACTCTTAAATTAATAAAAATCTATGTTCTTGGAAATTACAATTATCACACTAGAATGGTTGTTAACTGTTTTTGTAGTTTTTTTTTAAAATATTTTTTTCTACCAAAACCCTCCATATTTATTACAATTTTTTATAAACAATATTTTTAACTTGTTTCATTTACTTTGTCGAACTTATACTTGGTGTTTTACTTTCTAAGTCATATTGTAGTCATTTACAGAATGAAAAGAATTTCTGCCCTTATATATATATATATATATACAGTATGAGAGCAAAAAATGTATTAAAACCCCAAAAAAATAATATAATAAACACAAACATTTATTTAATTAGTTTACTTATTCCCAATTTAAAATACAAAAAAATCCAGCTTAAATTTCATCTTTTCAACATATATATTTTTTTAAAAAATGTAAAAAAATATAGAGGACATAATTGTTTGCACTCTTATATCAAGATTTTTATATCTTAATAGAAAATATATTATTTAGTACGTAATCATTTTATTTTAATTATGACTTCTAAAAGGTTTGGCATATTATCGATATCCTTAAACAGACTAATGATATACAGTTTGATGATTTTTTAAATTAAAAAAATATTCTTTATCTTAGGCCTATTAATTTTTAAGTCCAAATTACCCTATAAATTCTCAATAGGGTTTAAATCCGGATTTTCTGCTGGCCATTTCAATATTTCAATCTCTTTATTGTGTAGATACTGCTTTGTAGTTTTAATTATATGTTTATCTTCCAACCCCACATTTTCCACTGAAACTTTCATATTACTTAATAATTTTTTAATATAAAATACACACTTGTTATTTTTTTATCACTTTTGGCGAGATTGAGTGCACCATTGTAAGCGAAGTAACTCTGCACTATTATATTCTCATCTCCAAATTTCAGAATAAATTGAAAATTTTGAGACATTAATGATTCTCTCGAATTATTCCATACTCTTTAACGTTGTTCTCATTTTTGAGCTCTGACTTAGTTTCACCACTCCAAAGAATTTTTCTTCAAATGGTCTGTAGCATATTTGAATACTTTTTAATGAAATACATACGGACGTCGTTGTTTTTTCAGAAATGCAGAATTTTTAAACTTAAAAATAGCTCTTTATCCTCGTTACTTTGATATTTGTTTAATTATTTTTTCAGTTGTTTCAGTATTAATATCATAGTTTAATATTCTCTTGATTTTCTTTACCGATAAACTAAAATCCTTTTGTATTATTTAGACTATATGCGTATCGTTTATTGTGTTAGTTGTTCGTGGTCTGCAAGTTCTGCAGAAATTAATAGCAGTTTCATTTTTTTATATTACTAAATAATGTATATAACCATTGATTTTTCCAAATTTTGTCTATTCCTAATATACGGTTTTCAATAACCTCTTCAGTAGTTTCAATGGAAATAAAAAAGAATTTAATTAACTAGTTATTAATTTTTTTAAGCATATTCTACGGCATTAATGATGGAACACAATTTCACTCATATGACCACCATGCCTTCGCTTAGTCCAATTTTTAGTCACTTTTTCACATAATTGGTCCAATTCCATGACAACACGTGTAATGTATATTTTGAATGCTGCTGTTATTTATTGTTTCTCTGCATAAACCAATGATTTCACATAACCCCACAAAAAATAATCCAATGAAGGTTTAACCCATGATCTTGGTGGCCAATCGATGAGTTCATTCCTTTAACTAAAGGACTTATTAAATTTTTATTTCAATAGGTCTATTGTTTTTGTAAATGTATGGTACATAGTACCGTCTTGTGGAAACCACATATCGTGCAAACCATTTTCAATCATTTTTGGAAAGAAATCATTAATCTTGATTTAGTAACGCATTCCATTTACTGTAACGTGATCTTCAGCTTCGTTTTGAAAAGAATATGATACGATAACACTACCATCATGTAACGCACACCAGTCAGTTATTGTTTGTGGATACAGTGGTCTTTATTCAATGATTTGTAGATTTCTTTTATTCCAAATTTTGCAATTTTCTTTAATTAGTGTTGACCGTAAGTATCAGAAGTGCACAATAAGTTTTACGAACCGAACATTGATTTGTATAATAAGTTCATACAATTTCTAAGCATTGTTGAGGTGTTAAATGTTCAATGATAATTTTCCAAACTATACTGAGTTGAAATGTCAAAATGAGCCTAAAAAATTAAACATGGCTGCCATCAGCTGTTAAAATTCTTACATTCTTATTTGTAAACCCTATATTATTCAATGATAACTCGAAGCTGTTATTATTTACAATTAATTTTCTCGTATTGTTAAATATTTTTCGCGTTTTTATTGTTGTCTACTTTAACAACACAAACTTTAAAATGTATGCGATGAGATGCATAAATAAATTATTCATGCAATACTGCAGGTCATACAAAATAAAAAGACTTAATTAAATTGCTTATTTCAATAAAGTCTTCAATTAAAACATAAACCTACGAGTACTTTTTTCACACAAAAAACAAGGCTTATGATGAAAATGTGACAAAAATTGCATTAACATAAATTCCATGGAATAATAAAAATGTACCAAAATTAATGGTAAATGCAATGTACAAAAAAATAGTTTTATTAACTTTCCATTACTATTGATTTAGTTGTACAAAGTATAAAACTTATGAACTGAGGAGATTAAACACACTTTTGCCTCAGACTGTATATATATAACAATATGTATGTACATAAAGTTTATACAAATTTCTACACTTATAGTCATATATGCGTATAACTAACGTTGAAGTTCGTTCTTGTCAACATGAAAACTGTTATTTATTACTCATAATACGTCCACACACACACACATATTTGTGTGTGTATATATATATATATATATATATATATATATATATATATATATATATATATATATATATATATATATATACACACACATATATATACGAGGGTCGTTTGATAAGTATGGTAAAAAGTAAGAAAAACTAAATTGAAAAATTTAATTCATTAATTAAATTAAACAATAAATAAATTTACCATACTTATCAAACGATCCTCGTATATATACGTATATATATATATATATAAAAATGGTGTAGGAAACTAGAACTGAATATTTATTTGATTATTTCACGCTATAAAGCAAAAGTTGAAGTAAATTACAAATTCAGTATTAAAAATCTTTTATCAATAAACAAGTTTCTATTATGTTTTATGTTATTGAATTTTCCATATTTATTATGAATCAACAAAAATTTGCAATATTAAAATAAAATGTGATTTAAAGAAGACAAATCTTTTTAATAGTTTGACTGCCGAGCAACATTTTTGTTTACCCCATACGCCAGATTGAAATTTCTATTATTAACACATTACTGCCCGGCCACGCCTAAATGATCATTCGTATTGAACTATTGTAAGTCCGTTCACGCGTTAACGTGTGTTTCGTTGTATGAACTTTTGACACCAACAGAAATATATATATATATATACAAACTATATTTTTTTCAAATTCTATCAAAAGATGGTGGTGTATATATTCAAAATATTGGTAAATTTATAAAAATTATGAAAAATATTTTAAATAAAGTAATCTCTATCCCTAGCAAAGTTGTTTTTTTTTAAAAAAAATAAAATAAAATCGAAATTGGTTCTCTTATTTTTTTTCTAACCACTTCTGTATATAGAATATATGCTTTACGTAATTTGTCGTATTTTTATCCCTTCTGGATGTTTTTTACGCTAAAAAGTGTTTTATTTTATAATAAACTATGTTTATTATAAATCATCTCTTTTTTTGTACTTTATCACGCTGGTACATTCATTACAAATTGAAAACCACTATTATATTTACATATATCTATACATCGAACCCTTTGATAGGCAGATATGAAATTTCATTTCAAAATGTTTATTGGTTTTATGAAGAAGTTATTTTTATGCATTTTTTTACGAAATTCGCCAGACTCTAGATGAATTCTAGCGCGAAATACTACGGGTCGTAATATGTTAAGAGCAAATTACGAATTTTTTATATTATGATTAATTTGGGCTATTTATTTTGCATATAAAATTTTTATTTCACTGTCGGTCATCGGTAACTCCCGCGGCGTGAAAAGATTACTTGGGAAATAGTGGCTCAAATAAAGCTGGAAAATAGTAAAAAATAGTAAATCATAGTAAACAAGTAAATGTACGTATAAGCCTTCAGTCTCATTTTGGCCACCTTATAATAGGTATTCAAATTTAAGGTCAGGAATCATATTTTGCACAGACATTTTTAAGGGTTGATATTATATTTTAAATTAAAATAAACACATCGAGATGCAGTAAAGAAATTAAACAAGGTATGCACTTTGTTACTCAGTTAATATGCCCATTGTGATAAGTCATCCTATGCACAAATAATTCTTAGAATGATAAACGCAAAAACGACAGAACTTTCTTAGTTACTTGATATTATTGTAATTTTAAAATTCATTTAAAGTTACTGATTAGCCCAAAATAACCATTATCGTACGATCGTTGTAATAATCTTTTTTGAAAAAAAAAAGAAACTGAAATAATATATTAATAAAAAAATATATTTTTGATAAACTTAATTGTGTATTTTTTATTTACATGTTGTTATACTCATATTTATTTATTTTCTAAAAATTTTCATCAGTAAACCTCATTTTTTTTGTATGTCAGCAAAATAATCCAAAATATTGTATTTTAGTTAGATTACACGTTTACTTTTTAGGAAAATAAATGACATCCTACTGTTTATATTTCATCTTTATATTATTATTAATTATGGGTATTTTTTTATATTTTATACTTTTGAAATCAAAATTTCATTAAATAATATTAACATTATACAGGCTGGGTAGCGCGCGAATAACATTTACCTTTTTGTTAAAAATTGACAAGAAATATTTTTTATTATGTATTTAAAAAACAATAACTCTAAATATCTGAAAATAAATAGGTAGAATTTATGATATATGGTAATAAATGATGTTTTTTAAGCGTGATTGTACTTTAAATTAAAATAAAACACATACTAATTGACCAGATGACCATTTATTTGGTATGATTCGAAAAATCATTTTATGGCAAAAATAATTTCGTGCATATGTGCACCACGGCTACTACCTTTTATATAATACCCCATTCAGTCAGTCCAATTTCGAATCACTTTTTAAAACAATAAGGACTTTATGTCTGCAATAACGCGAGTTAAGTTGGCTTCTAATGCCTTAATTCTTGCTGAATTATCAGCATAAATCAGAGACTTCAATATCTCCAAAGAAAATAATCCAGAGGCGTCAAATCACACGATCATGAAGGCCAATTCACAGGTCCATTTCTGGAGATAACTTTATCGTCTAATTTTTGTTTCAATAACTCGATTGTTTCGATCGAAGTATGGCACATGGCACCATCCTGCTGAAACCACATTTCTTCCAGATTGTTATCATGCTAATTTCGAAAGAAATAAGGTCTGATGAGGCCACCAGCGTGCAATCCATACCATACGGTGTATTTTTTTGGATGTAACGGGCTCTCGTAAATTACTTCAGGTTTAGTCTTACTTCAAATGCGGCAATTCTTCTTATTAACGCACCAGTTAAGCCAAAAATAAGTCTCATCACTGAATCAAATTTCGTGCTCTATAAGTTTGGCGAACAGAACATTGATTTTTAAAATATATTTCCACAATTTGAAAACGTTGCTCAAGTGTAAAACATTTCATATTGATTTACCAAAGGATACTGAATCCAAATCTAAAAAAATACCTTTACATACTGATATAAACAATAAATATGTGTTGCCACTAGCGCGATGACAGTGACACTAATGTAGTATCATTATCCATTAAATTAAATTTAATAAACTTGTTTTAAAATTATTAAAGTTTCAATAAAATTCACATTTAGTATTAATTTTAATTTCATTTCTTCATAAATTTGAATTCAAGTTATAGTGCATAAGATTACTTGTAAATGTAGTTAATATGTATTATCTTAACCTAAAAAGATATTATGTATTTACCTAACTACTACACAAACAATGAATTCATTTTATAAATGTTTACAGATACACTTTGTAAAGTTCATTTTAAAAAATTAATAACAAAGTTCGACATATTTTTTAATATTAAATAACTTCCGTATGCAAATCTACTTCATAAATTAAGTTTGATAAATTAAAAATAGAGTATTTAAATCGGGAATTCACTAATTTATATAAGTTATAATATTTTCAACACATGTTAACAGTTATTTATTAGCTGTATACATGAATACACGTAATAAATATACATAATGAATCGGATTCAACTATAAGAATAAATTATATAATTCTATAGAAAACAGAATACAGTACGTTATTAATACAAACGCTGATTAAAATAGTTATTAGAAGTATTTTTAGTCTTGTTAAGAAACTAGAACTAGATAGTCGGTATACTTTTGTGTTATTGTTTTGTATTTGTTAATTTATTTAATATTTTGTGTAATATACTTAAAAATATGAACGGTAAACTGTGAATATACATTATTAAAATCTCGAGTTTTGTTTATATGTTTATAATAGGTGAATAGAAATATGTATTTGGAAATATCAAAAAAAAATATTGTATAGGATTTTCCAATAAGAATGTCAGAACTTTGATAGATGATGGCAGCCATGTTTGAATATTTTGTTAAGTTCATTTTGATATTTTAACTCAGTATAATTTGGCAAATTATCATGGAATGTTTAACACTTCAACAGTATTTAAAAATTGTAAAAACTTCAATAGACTTATTGAAACAAAAGTTTAATGAGTCCATTATTTCACGAAATGGATTTATCAATTGGCCACCAAGATTATGTGTTCTAAGTCCATTGGATTATTTTCTGTTGGGTTATGTGAAATCATTGCTTTATACTGGTAATCCACAAATAACAAGCATTAAAAATAAACATTGAACTTGTAATGTATGAAATTGAACCGAAATTATGTGAAAGAGTGACTAAAAATTTAACTAAACGAATGCACTACTCGTATGTCAAGTGAAGTGGTAGTAATATGAGTGGAATTGTGTTTCATCATTAATGCCATAGAATATACTTAAAATTTAAAAAAAAATAATTAGTTAAATACTTTTTGTTTTATTTACATTTAAACTTCTAAAGCATTTATTAAAAAAATTGTAAGTTTTCTTTTAATCATTTTTTTAAAATCAAAATTAGAATTACAAATAATATCTAATAATTTATATTTTGCAATCAAAGCTACTCTATATTACGACAACAAAATAGAAAAATAAAAAAGTTTTCACATACTTATTAAATTTGAAAAACTCAACCGAAATAAATGTTCTCTTTTCTCAAAATTAGTTTTTCATTTATATATCTGTTAGAATGGAAAAAATGTATTACGATTTTTTTTTTTGTAATATGTATTTTTATATTTGATTTTAGTCGTTGAAGAAAGAAGTGGACTGGGGTGGAATGACTGATGATAAGAGCACGGGAGAAAGTTCCAGCGACTACAGGCATTCATACGACCCGGTAAGTGACATTATTAGTGTGCTTCTAATTTGTGCTTATATTAGTAATGTTTTGTTTATAGTATATTCTGACACTAGTTATCTTGTTTTGCTGGTAAATAATTTTTTAAAAAATGATTTCATTAGATTTAATATTTATATACAATAAATATATATATATATATATATATATATATATATATATATATATATATATATTATATATGTTAGGATAATCAATAGATATATTTTTTTTAAAAAAAATGTAGTTATAATTACTATTCTGTGAAAAAAAACAACATATTTTATTAAGAAGCATGTGGAATATGCTCACAAGTTGTAAATAAAAAAATATTACTGTAGACATTTAAAAACTATTTCAACATAATTATAATTATAAAAAAAATCTTCAGTGTTATATATTTATATATATATATATATATATATATATATATATATATATATATATATATATCACTTAAGATTTATTTTAACGAGTCATGGGTTATTTAAACTGATAAATTATTTTTTAAAAATTTATAGATATTTATTTTTCGCTATAACTTAAGTACAAAATCTGTTTATAATATCAAACTTGATAAACAGAATACATTAATGGAGTATTGAATAATTTATGAAAATAGTTAAACTATGTTTTAGCTTATTTTTTTATAAAAATCCTTAAGTTTTGTTCTTTAAAAAGGGCAAAAAGTTCAATATAGAAATATCCACCTGTTTTAAAATTTACTTTAATTATATATTTATAATTTTACTCTATTGCAGAGTCAAAATATGCTCAATATTTTACATTTATCACCTCAAATATACAGATATATATACATATATATATATATATATATATATATATGTGTTTTTATATATATATATATATATATATATATGTGTGTGTGTGTGTGTGTGTGTGTGTGTATATATATATATATATATATATATATGTATATATATATATATATATATATATATACACACAAACATATATATTTATAAGTGCATATACAATGTAGATATACATATATAGAGTAGTTTAAAAATTAACCCATTAGTGCATAGTGTCCGTTTAAACGGACGGCTAATTTTTGGTTAATAGCAAGTATCTTAACATAATTTCAATTGTTTTACCGTTACAGGCGTCATCACTTATCTTTTATTTTACTGAAAAAATATATTAAAAGTGTTGTTTTTATTAAATTTTATACTAGTGCAACAATTTGTTAATTACCCACTTTCTTTCATTTTTAACTAGAAAATCAATTTATTAAACTATAGGCAGTAATGGGTTAAATGACCAGTTTTTGATTTTCTCTAAATTTTTAAAATTGTAAGGTTGAAACCAAAAATTGTTGTATAATTAAATCTTTTAAAAAATTTCATTGTTTTTGAATATTATATATATATATATATATATATATATATATATACTATATATATATATATATATATATATATATATATATATATATATATATATATATATATATATATATATACACTGCTAATCAAAATAATAGGTAATAATAAAACATTATAACAATTTGTTTGCATCACTAGATACTTCATTTTAATATTATTCAGTGTCACATTGAAATGACATTTTTAGATAATTTCTCGTTCAAATTACAGACAATTCATTGTCGGGTGGACATAAAAATAGGTACAGGGCAAACAATAGATTATTTACTTCAAATTAGTAATAATTCGTTTTTGTTTTTGTTCTTTTTTAAATAAAATATTGTGTTTTAAATTAAAAAACAAACGCATTAGTGATTATTATGGTGAACTTTTAAAATGGTAAGGGTTGAGCTGACCACTGTTTTTTTTTTTAAAGAAAATAAAAATTATACTAAACTTGAAAAAACAGAAAAAGAGTTATAGAAAATATTGCTAACATTGATAATCGATCAGTAAATTGGTTTCAAATGTCTTGAAATGTGTGATAATATAATTCAGGAACAGAAAATGAAAAACAGCCGTTGAAGCTATTAGAAAAATCATTTAAAAAAGTAAAAAAGATCTTTTTTAAAAAAAGACATTTAACATGAAAGTGAACTCCATATTAATGCTAGAACTATACGCTAACGATTAAACAAAGCTAATTAATTCGGTCGATATTCACGTAAAGTGCCTTATATAAGTAATAAAATATACAAAATAAATGAAATTTGCTAAAGAACATGCAAAATGGAGAGTTTTAGAGAGTAATAAAAATGACAAAATATTCTATTTTCCAACGAAACAAAAATAATTTATTTGGGCCTGATGGTCGAATATTCGTAAGGTGAGCTCCAAAAACCGAATTGAAACCATATCACACTCAAATAATAAAACATGGTGGTTGCAGTATAATAGTTTGGAGTTGTTTGTCGTGGTATGGTGTTAGGCCTGTATATTTGGTTTAAGAAAAATGATCCAATATATTCACATGAATTTGTTAGAGAATATCATGTTACCTTATATCATTGAAAATATGCCGTTGATTTAGAGGTTCCAACTGAATAATAACCGCAAACATACCTTGACAAATATCAAAAAGTAGTTTATGGATCATCTTGTTTCAGTTATGGGTTGGCCTGCTCAATTGTCGGGCTTAAACCCGATTGAGAATTTATTGAACGATATCAAAAAAATAATTGGAGCAAAAAATATCAAAAATAAAAACCACTAATGGGAAGAAGTGCAAGCTACATGGTATGTAATTCTTGTAGAGAAATATAGAAATATAATTGATTCAATGTTATGAAGATGCGATGCAGTATTAAAAAATAAAGGTAACCCCCAACAAGTTATTAATTCAGAACGATAACAAATTCTGTATCATTTTGCTTTTTTAAGTCTCCTTTTTTAAGTTTTCAGAAGTTTCTATTACCGTACCTATTATTTTGTCCAAGGGCCTATTATTATTTTTCTCTTTTATTTTTTTATTCGCTTCAAATTTTACTTTTCATGCTATGTGGAAAAATTTGTTTTTGTTAATGTTATTTAAAATAAAAATAAGTTAATCGTATATTAATATTTTCTATGTTTTAATTTATATTTAAGAAAAAAGACTGCGTAATTATAATTTTGGCCATAGGTGTGTGCGTGTATATATATATATATATATATATATATATATATATATATATATATATATATATATATATGTATATATATATGTATATATATATATGTATATGTATATACGAAAGTCATTTGATAAGTATGGTAAATTTTCGTCAGATGGCAGTCCAAGTCACGATGAGTCACACGGTTAAATAGAACCACTCTTCGAACTGAATCATACATAGTTTCAGCCTGAACTGTCATACTGTTATTGATTGGCAAACTTTAAAAGCGAGCGTGTCAGTGATGGTTGAAATCATGGAGAAAAGTGAGTTTCGCGCATTGATCAAACATTTCTATTTGAAAAAGTGGACAGATGCACAGATCAAAACCGAGTTGGATGAAGTACATGGGGGGTCCGCACCATCACTTAATATCATTTACTTTTGGATAAACGAGTTTAAACGTGGTCGAAAATCAACTTAAGATGAACTGCGCTCTGGACGGCCCGATCGAGGTAACCACACCGGAAATAAAACAAATCAATGGTACAGTATTAGAAGATCGTCGGATTAAAATTCGTGAGATAGATGAGATCGTAGGCATCTCAATAGAACGAGTTTTTTATATCTTGCATGCCGAATTACACATGAGAAAGCTCTGCGCAAGATGGGTGCCGCGATTGTTGACTATCGACCACAAACGGATGCGAGTTGACATTTTTGAGCAGTGTTTGTCTCGTGTTACTCACAATCCAAAAGATTTTTGACGTCGATTCATTACTATGGATGAAACTTGGATCCACTACTACACTCCCGAATCAAAGCAGCAGTCAAAGCTGTGGACAGGACCTGGTGAAAGTGCTCTGAAGAAAGCGAAGGCCGTTACATCGGCCTGCAAGGTAATGGCCTCAATATTTTGGGATTCCTAAGGCGTTATTTTCATTGACTACCTAGAAAAAGGTTGAAAAATAACGGGAAAATACTACACTACTCTCCTAGATCGGTTGGACCGAGAACTTCAAAACGCCCAAGCTGGCGCGCAAAAAGGTGATCTTTCATTACGACAATGCACCTGCTCACACGTCAACTGTCGTAAGGGTGAAACTGCACGAGCTGAACTACAAATTGCTGCTGCATCTACCGTATTATCCGGATTTAGCTCCTTCCGACAATGAGGAGATCATTGCCGCCGTGGACAAGTATTTTGCAGATTTAGATTCAAACTAATTTTCCGAAGGGATAAAAAAATTGGAACACCGCTGAACTAATTGCATAGAGTTTGAAGGAAATTATATTGAAAAATAAAAAAAAGTTTTTCGAAAAAAGTTGTATTTCTTACTTTTTTACCGTACTTATGAAACGACGCTCTTATATGGTAACCAAGAAAGTTCTGTCGTTTTTATATGTATCATAATTCCAAGAACTGATTTGACTTATTACACTAGGCTTATTAAATGAGTAACGAAATCATACCTTGTTTTGTTTGTTAATTGCAACCCGATGTACTCACTTTAATTTAAATAACAATATAAACCTTTCAAAATGTCTGTGAAAATTAGTTAATGTTTATTTTAAGAATTTAAACTCGATTCTAACTGTACTGAATTTTCAAGAATAGTTTCTATCATATTTGGAGAAAATTTAGTTAATTTAAGAAAGATCCAAAGGTTGTTACAACATTTGCTTTAAGGGATAAAACATGAGAAGACGAAGCAAGTAAATCGCCTACTGTAAATATCGACGAGTTACAGACAGCAATTGCAACATTCGAATTTAATGTATCATTAGTTTGCCGAAGAGTTAAAAATAAGTGACGAAACACTATGGAACATTTGCATGAAATAGGAAAGAAGTGAAAATTAAGAAAAAGAGTATCGCATGGTTTAACTTCAATTGTAGCGTCCTAATATTTGTGTATCTTTTATTATCACGGTTAAAATCGCAAAACCATTTAAATAAAATTTTGACCTGTGATGAAAAATTGATTTTTTATTCCAACTATAAATGTATTGTAGTTGCTATTGTATATCATCAGATATTTCTTTGTAACAAACTCCTAAATCAAATTTGATTTCAACAAAAAATCTTTCCTCTCTTTGGTGGATTTTATGAGGAATTATTTATTATTAATATCTACAAGTTGGTCAAATCCTCGGCTATAAACTTGAAAGGCTATAAAAGTGTATAATGCGTTATAACTGAAACACTTCTAGGTTAAATATTTTAAGTAAAAAATTCAAGATTTTTTTTTATTTTAATGTCAAAAGTTGCATATTTCTTTTGGATACCAAATATATATATATATATATATATATATATATATATATATATATATATATATATATATACATACAGATATAGCTCACATAGTGCGGCTTCGATTAGTACGATTTCACTATAGTACGGTTTGAAATTTCCAAAAAAAAAATTATGCTCATGCCCAGTTCTTGTTTTGTGGTCTTTTTTCTTTTTCTATTAGTTTTCGATTCGTAACTCTAGAGTCAAGTCGATTTTTTAATAATTAAATTTTAATTGAAAATGAATTTAAAATAAATTTATAAACCCCTGATTTTGTTTTGTTGATACATACAAACATTTGAATATATTACTCTCATTTTATTTACTGAAAAATAGGAAAATAAATTTGTTTGGAACCAATTAACGTTTTTTGTATTTAATTAATGTTTAGATTAGTACGGTTTCAAATAAACCGATTAGCCGCACTGTATGACATATTCCTGTATGTATGTATATATATATATATATATATACATACATAAATATATATATATATATATATATATATATAATATAATATAAAACATGGATCTTGAATATCAGAATAATTCAGCGCTTCCAGACAACACAAAAAAGTATGGAAAATGTATGTTGGCAATAACACGAGAAGATAACAATAATACTTAATGTATCAGAAAAAAATAAAAATTAGTGAAGTTATGACAAAAGTAAGAATTTGGAAATGGAAATGCAAGAAAATAGGACCACTTATGGATAAGAGAAGTTACATATTGGGAACCTAGATATATAGATGGCTCAAGAAGAGTTTTATGGGTCGATGGGGCAGAGATATGAAAATTTTGTCGATATGGATTGAAAAAATGCATTGGATCTGCCGAAGTAGAAAATTTTGGTTGAGATCTTTATCCGTCAATAAATAGAAAGAGACTAATGGTTATACAAAAGCAGGTTTATATGGGAGAAAAGTGCGCAAAAAACTTGTCATCAATTTAAGAAACAATAATTTATGTTTTCAATTTGCTAGTGATTATCATAAATAATTGATTGGTTAAGAGATATTATTTTCCAATAAAAACAATTTTAACTTTTTTTTTATTCTGGTGTCGATGTAAATATGTGGCCAACAGTGAATGATTAAAAAAATGACAGCCGATGAAAAGCACACCGGAGACTATGTAATGATCTGGATTTGCAAAGGTTCACCCAAACACGACGCCTAGATATTTCTTTTAATAAAACAAACTATTTGGAATTTTTTCAAGTTGTTTTTTTTATTGAAAGTGTGATTCATTACAATTATACGTAGAACAATATCGTTCAAAAGTCCACAACGACTGCGTTTACAAACATCAATTCGAATATCGACATTTTCAATGACTTCGACATGTTTCTGGATTGATTTCACGAATTGCAACTCGAATGTTGTTCTTTAGGTCATTAATTTTTTGTGGCTTGTTAGTATATACTCTATTTTTTTTAAAAAAAAAAAACACAAATAATCTAATGGTGTTAAATCGCATGATATTTGAGGCCAATTGAAATCTGCATTTGGTAAAATTACAAATTGACGAAATGTCGATCGCAAAAACTAAATATTACCTCGATTTATGTGAACTGTAAGACGTCTTGCTGGAAATAAACATCAGATACATCAGTATTGTTTATTGTAACAGATATTTTTTTCTCATTGTTTGTGAACAGAGTCAACATTTTATATAATGTTGTAGATATAATAATTTGATTAATTTTATCAGGGATGCTCCAGCTAAATCTACACTAACAATCTATCAATTGTCAAGGTCTTTTATATCGCTCATTTTGTAATATTTACATGACTATTTATTAACACAATCAACAGTGTGCAGAGAAAGAAATTAAAAAAATGCAGGTCTTTCAAAATAATGTCAATAAACATATATTAATTATTTTTTTTATTGAATTGTATTAATTATATATGGTCATCCAAAAGTGCTGCCTAGATTTGTGTTTCATTAAAAAGAAACATGTGTATAGGGAAACATGTGTATAGTTTCTTTTTAATAAATCACAAATCTAGGCGTCACATTTGGATGGCTCTATACTTGACCACAAAAGTTTAATTAGTATTGTATGATTCTTTTCGTAATATTTTTTTTTGTAAGTATTATTTTGTCATTTTTATTCATAATATAATTTAATGGATTTTTTATTTTTATAAGGGTTTCAATATTTTTTTAAAATAATTTTGAAGAACATTAATATATAGACAGATTATTAGTCTAATCGAAATGTAACTATTTTAAGAAAGACAAGTAATTTATATAGAATATTTGTGTTAATTTATTTTTTTGAAAATCAGTTTTATTTATAATAAAATTCTGCATAAAATTTATAATAAACATGTATTTAAAATTTAAAAATAATAATTAAAGATTATATAAAAATATTGTGATAAATAGAGAAAAATATAAACATATGTTCATGATAAAATGGTATCAAAAAATATTTTAATTGTTCTCTTATTAGTTATAAAAAAAATTGATATTCTTTATAATCTTTAATTTAATACATTTGAAAAATATATAAAATGATATTCACCTATAAGACAAGTACGATAATTATATCAAAACAAGTGTATTCATTTGTATTTTAAATGAGTTAAAATGAGTGTTATAAATTAGTACATTCTTCTGATGACCAAAATTTTCATCAAATTCTTGAAAATAAAATAAACATCAAAATAATTCAAATATCAGTACTTCAGAATTAAAATATTGTAATTCAAATTCATTCATAATTTCAATTAATCATGAAAAACGTTATGTAACAGTTCTCTAGAATTCAATTTTTATTATTCATTTAATTATGTTTTATATCTTTTCTTACTTCACCTTTTATTTTAACCTTAATTCGTCATTCATAGATATAGTTTTTATTTATATTTTGTTATTGAATTTATTCAAAATGTTATAAATACTTTCTTAGCATTAAAATTTTAATTGTTTATAAATATTTGTAAGAAAACCTATAAATTTATGATAGTATCTTTTAACTCAAAACTTCTAAGTTGACTTTTCTTTTCATTTAAATTGATTATAACAAATATAACACATATTACTTATTTCAATAAATTACTTTGAAATGAACTATAAATTATTATGCTTATTATTTTAATATTTGTACACACACATGTGTGTGTATATATATATATATACGAGGGTCGTTTGATAAGTATGGTAAAAAAGTAAGAAAAACTAAATTGAAAAATTTAAGTAAATTAATTAATTAAATCACAACAATAAATAAATTTACCATACTTATCAAACGACCCTTATATACATTAGGTACAGGAAATAATTGAACTTTTGAAATAAAACACATAAGAAGTTATTAATTCATCAATATTTATTTTATCGCCTTCAAAATATTCCCCATTGGATGCAATACACATATGTTAACGATTCTCCCAGTCCTCTAATGCCCCCATGAACGCGCTCTGTAGTATAGTCTTCAGTTAACGCAGCGAATTTTTTTATGGCTTTAATCGACTTAAAACGATGCCTTCTGACCGGCAACTTGAGTTTTGAGAATAGGAAACTATTGCACGGAGCTATATCAGGCGAATATGAAGCTTGCGGAACGATATTGGTTGAGTTTTTTTCCCAAAAATTCATTAACAAATTCAGAGTTCTTGACACTATGCAAAAATCGACGCGTTTCATGCCCAACATTTCAGCCAAAATTACATGACATTGTGTTTTTGAGATTTCCACCTCAGCTACTAACTCTCTGATGCACATACGACGATTTTTGAGCACCAATTCCTTTACCTGTACGACATATTCGTCATCAGTTAATGAAGATGGGCATTCAGATCGTAGTGGTTTAACATTGACGGCTTCACTTACCTCTTTGAACGCCTTATGCCACTCAAAAACTCTTGTTCGCGATAGACAATCCTTAGGGCATGCCTTCCCTAACATTTCCGATGTTTATTTAAAGTTTATTTAGTTTACAACACAAAATTTAATCCTGCAAGAACGTCAGTGCCAACAATGATTCGCGAAATTCCGTGCTGATGATTTTGATGTTAACGACGCTCCTCGCTCAGGAAGGCCAATCGAGGTTGATGGCGTCAAAATAAAGGCATTAAACGAGTCAAACTCGCGTTGCACGACATATGAGATTGCAGAAACATAAAATATTCATCATTCCAGCGTTCACGATCATTTCAAGAAACGAATATATAAACAAGTTTGACATTTGGGTTCCTCATGAACTCAAAGAAGTTGATTTGACTACGCGTATAAACATCTACGATATATTCATTAAATGAGAAAAAAGCGATCTATTTTTGAAGCGTATGATAACTGGTGACGAAAAATGGATGGTATACAACAACGTGGAACGCAAACGGTCTTGATCCAGGTCCGATGAGTCAGCTCAAACAACATCGAAAGCAGGTATTCATCAAAAGAAAATCATTCTCTCAGTTCTGTGGAATTATAAGGGTGTCGTGTATTTCAAGCTCTTACCAACGAATAAAACAATCAATTCTGATTTGTACTATCGCCAATTTAACAAGTTGAACGAATTCATCATTTAGAAGCGTTAATCGTTATTCGTAATCGTAAAGGAGTTGTGTTCCAACATGACAACTCGGTACCACACACAAATTTGGTCACCCGTTAAAAACTATTGGAGCTTGGATAGAATGTGTCGCCGCACTCAGCGTATTCACCCAACCTTCTGTCAGACTTCCACATGTTTCGATCTTTGCAAAACTCATTGTGTAGTAAATCGTTCAATTTCGATGAGACTATAAAACAGCATCTTATTCAATTTTTTGCAGATAAAGAAAGGTCTTTTAACGAACGTGGAATTATAAAGCTCACGGAAAGATGGTAAAAGATCATCGAACAAAATGGCAAATACATTATTGATTAAAGTTTGTACTTTATATAAATAAATGACATTTGAAAAACATAGTCAAAATGCGTTATGACTTTTCTGTGAGCCCAAATATAGATTATGACTTCGACGTACAAATTTATTTGATGGTCACATCTAATTATTGACTATAATTGTAGTAATATATTAAATTATTAACATAATTTGAAACAGATACTTGAAAATGAAAGAAACAACAAACGTACAATAGACCTCCGTATACGTGATTTACCTTCCGCGGTTTCAGTTATCCGCGGAATTCTTTCTGCGGATAACTGGAGGAAGATAAGAAAGCAGAAATTGAAATAAAACGAGCAAAATAGATACAGAAAATAAAAATTACTGAAATGTTATATATTGTACAGACTTTAAAGAAAAAATTATGAATTACGATCCTATGATGGAACACATCAATAAAACCACTTGCATAATTATCGAAATATTAGTACCTTTCCAACAAATGTTTGATTTTCATTGCGTTATCGTTTTTGGGGGTTAAACTAAAATGTAGAATTCTGTTCAGTCATGAAAGGGCATAAGTATAATAACTTACAATGTATTTTATTATTTTGTAATGTTGATAATGACTTTATTGTACGTAATTTATCAATTAAACTTTCGCATAGATATGTATATATAAACGAAAAATGATTTATATATGGGGTTTACTACTAATTGCAGTTTTAAAAATCCTCGGTAGGTTTTGAACCGTATATATATGGGGTGACTACTCTATGGGAAAAAATATGACAAAGATACAAATAACCGCTGTATAACACGGTTGTTAGGTTCCTAAAAAAAATCCGTGTTATGCGAATCCATGTTATACGAAACAAACAACTAGTACAAAAAAGGTGGTTGGGTTCCAAAAATTAAAAAAAAACACTATTATATTTTTATAATTAAGAAAAATATCTTCATTTAAGCAATTTTTACTAAAAGAATAACATATTAATATTTGTATTATATTAAATAATATTTTCTATTTTATCACTACTAAGAAGCATCATTAACCGAGGGCGTTTTTATGACAAAATATCTTCATCCTCTGAACTTTCTTCAGCAATATCTTCATCATACTATTTTTTTGTCAACTTAGATGTTTGCTTCGGATCATTGTCTTGTTGTAGCACACATCTAAGCGGCATTTAGAACTCCGCATAAGGCTATAGTATATCAACATATTTTTAACTATTCATAATGTCCCAAATCCAAAAAATTGAATCCACGCCACTATAAGAAAAACATTTCCAGATCATTATTCCGCCGGATTCATGTTTGACGGTCTTTATTAAGTACTGTGGAAGTAATTCTTGATTTTGTGGCCTTTTAACGCATTGCTTGCCTCGATCAGATAATCCATATAATTCAATTTTGCTTTCATCAATCCACAATATTTTTCCACTTTGTCACAGACCAGTCGCAATATTTTCGTGCAAATATCAAATGATTTAAAACATGTTTTTTAATTAACAATGATACTTCACGGCGACTACGAGCTTGAATTTTGTTTTTAATTAAAATTTTTCTAATAACTAATGTTGTAACTTCCTATTTCAAATCTTTTTCTATAGCTGTTGGCATAGCAAATGGATTTTTTTTTTAATAATTTTTACAATTGTTCGGTCCATATCTTCAGTAATTATCCGCTTTCGTCCGCGGTACTCAATCTGTAGATGCCGTTTTAAAGTAATTGTTACCATATTTTGACAGCAATTCATTATTTCGACAATGTTTCTATAAGTTTTGTATTTCTATTTTAAATTTAAAATCATATGACGCTTCTCTAGTTGATAGTTCTCTCAACGGTCCTTTTTTTTAACAAAATCTAAAGTTTTAAATGGCATTTCCCAATTCATAATAAAGGAAAAGATTTATAACAAACCTCACAAAAACAAAAAGTTTAAAGAGAAACTATATTTAATTCTTTTATAAAATTCAAGAAGTTTAAACACATATTTTTCACACTTCTAATATTCACTTACCAAGAAAAAGTTAAAAAATGCGAGCCATCTTCATTTTTTCATAAAACGGTAATACCCCGAAATTGACATTTATTGCACGACAAATAACTGAGAAGCAAAACAGTTTAAGAATATTAATTGCATTTCCAACTTTGATTTGGTTCTTTCTATAACAGACTCACGCCTATTTTTATTTTTGTTCACAACACTGTACATATATATATATATATACATATATATATATACATATATACATATACACCTGGGTCTCTTTTTATGTGATAGATACTTTCCGCAGAAAACCACATTAAAAAAACACACAAAAGAAGACTTAATTTACATTGAAAAATAAGGAATACGTTCCGTAATTTTCAAAAACCGCATACAACCAAAGCAACAAAGTGAAATTACTATAAAATTCGCATAAAAAATCAGGAAATAAAGAATGCCTAAAAAAATTTCAAATATTTGAAAAAAAATGATAGAAAACAAAACTTTTTTAATTTATTTTTGTATTACCTATTTAATTTTATTCAAAGAAATATGTACATATGTATAATTTATTTTACATTTTTTTATACATATTTTAATCATCATCGCTATTTAAAAATATGCGGGTTCAGTTGTTGAGCTGGTGTGAAATCAGATTCGTTACTAAAGGAAAAACAAACAATAGATTTAGCGCCAGCTTCTGTCTCGTTCTGTGTTAATGATTTTCTGGCGACAATGTATGTAATCGATGATTAAACTTTGAGATGATGATTTTACTAATTGTTTATGAAGCTCGCGATATTCAGACATACAATTATTTAGCTCTCGTTGGAATTTAAAAGCTCGTTCAGAATTCGTGTCATTAACAAGAGATGATTTTCCAATTGATTACAAAGTTGCTTCATATACGTTTCCACTTTTGATAAAAATTAATTATTAATCTAGCCAGTAAATAGTGCAGTTGTCACCCAAGTCTTTGTATTAGCCATCCAATGTACTTGCAGTTTTTTTTATCTTCGCCTTTTAGAGCGCGTGGTCTTAAAGATCGATTTATCATTAGAGGTTTTAGCATCCGATCTTCCGATGCATTGCTACAAAATAACAATGTTATTCGATCTTTGCTTACTTCAAACCCACTGACTTTTTCTCAGACTTTGCGATATTAGTTCGACTAGGCATTTTTTCCAAAACAGTTCTGTTTCATCAGTATTAAATACTTGATGTGAACAATACCCACCATCTTCAATAATTTTGGCTAACTCTTCTGGAAAATGTTTGGCAGCTTCTTCATCTGCCGATGCAACCGCGCCTGTAATCTTCACGTTATGCAGTGAATTCCTTTTGAAAAATCCGGTTAAACATCCTTTGCTAGCCGAAAATTCCTTATCAGTTAGAGAAGCGGAAGTAAATGGCTCTGATTCCTTCATTTGTTCATAAAACTGAAGAGCTTTTCGTTGAATTAAATAACCGCTTAAAGGAATTCTTAAAAAAAATTGGCATAAAAAGATACTAAGAAGAAATATGAATCGCATAACTTCAAAATCACATTAAAGAAGTCTGCACAAAAAAAGATCTAGATGTGTATATATATATATATATATATATATATATATATATATATATATATATATATACTTTAGATTGCATTCATTCAATATATTTTTAATAAATATCTTTAAATCACGTTGAATACTTTACCATAATAGTTTTTTTCTTGAAATAATAGTATTAGAATGTACTTAACACGTTGAGGACGGCGGAGTTTTTTCTATGTCGCTTCATCGGGCGGCAGTAAAAATCATACTTTGCTTTATATGGCGGCGCCTTGCACAAAATATTGTTTAGCAAAACTTCATACTCAAAAGTGCAGTTTCCTTTTACTATACTATAGCTTTCATTTTACTATAGCTGATGTGAGCCACCGGTGGTACACGCCGCCAGATGAACCATTCGCGTGTGAGCCACCGGTAGTACACGCCGTCCTCAACGTGTTAAATATTGTTTGTAAAAGTGGTTGTTCATAATTCTTAGTTATATTATTCATTAGACCAAGCTTTCTAATATAGACTTGCATGAAAATATCAGTTGAAGAAAGAAATACATTATTAGGAATTATCTGAAAAAGGTATTTTATATAATAGGTTGTCAAATATCTCCCTTCCGCCTTTTTGTCTTTTGAATTTCGCGGCTATGTACAAAGCGTTACAGAGCTCGTATCGGGCAACACTATACATCATTTGAAAGGTCTTTACATAACCTACAAAACGACGCTATGCATGATTAGTTTGGATACTGCGTTCAAAAGTTATAGACGTGTAAACATGGAGTTCACTAACGCCGAAGTTCGCGCTATTTTGAAGTTTTCCTTCGTTAAAGGCAAATCCGCTAGAGAAACGTTCCGTGAGATTAATAGTGTTTTGGGGGATGGTACTCTATCACTTCGAACCGCGGAGGAATGGTTTCAACGATTCAGAGCCGGTGAAAACGACACCATGGATAAGCCAGCCGGCGGAAGACCTGTGACGACGAATACCGATCAAATCATGGAAATCATCGAGTTAGACCGGCATATGACATCTCGTGACATGACATCTCAGTTAGTCACCAAACCATTTTAAACCATCTGCAGAAGGCTGGATACAAAAAAAAGCTTGATGTTTGGATGCCGCATGATTTGACGCAAAAAACCCTTCTGGACCGAATCAACGTCTGCGATATGCTGCTGAAACGGAACGAACTCGACCCATTTTTGAAGCGGATGGTGACTGGCGACGAAAAATGGATCACATACGACAATATTAAGCGAAAACGGTCGTGGTCGAAGGCCGGTGAATCGTCCCAAACAGTGGCCAAGCCGGGATTGACGGCCAGGAAGGTTTTGCTGTGCGTTTGGTGGGATTGCAAAGGAATCATCCACTATGAGCTGCTCCCATATGGCCAGACGCTTAATTCTACCATCTACTGCGAACAACTGGACCGCTTGAAGCAGGCGATCGACCAGAAGCGTCCAGAATTGGCCAAGAGGAAGGGTGTAGTGTTCCACCAGGACAACGCCAGGCCACACACATCTTTGGTGACTCGTCAGAAGCTACAGGAGCTCGGATGGGAGGTTTTATCGCATCCACCATATAGCCCGGACATAGCGCCAAGTGATTACCACCTGTTCCTGTCTATGGCGAACGCCCTTGGTGGTGTAAAGTTGGCCTCAAAAGAGGCTTGTGAAAAGTGGCTGTCCGAGTTCTTCGCAAATAAGGAGGGAGGGTTCTACAAGAGGGGTATTATGAAGTTGCCGTCTAGATGGAACCAGATTATCGAACAAAACGGCGCATATTTGAACTAAATCCGATCACTGTAACACTTTTTATAAAGTATTGAATAAAGAGCAAAAAAGCGGAAGGGAGATACTTGACAACATAATATATATATATATATATATATATATATATATATATATATATATATATATATATATATATAATCATACCTGTATGTTATGCACAGATTTACTATTTTGTAATCTTTTCATATTAGGTTGGATAAAACTAAAAATAAAAAGTTATTTCACTATTAGTTTTGTACTATAAAAAAAATCACTTTAACATATATTATATGAATCACATACCTCAACATCAGTTAATTTTATAAATCTGTTCAATAACTTACATCCTATTCGCTTTTTTTAGTGACAAGTATTTCAATAACTATACTACCATCCTTAGAGTTGTCATATTTGTTTCTGAATTATTTTTATAATACATTTTGCCAATTTAAACATACGAAGGTCGTTTGATAAGTGTGGTAAAAAAGTAAGAAAAACTAAATTGAAAAAAAGTAATCAAATTAATGAATTCATTAAATTAAATAATAAATAAATTTACCATACTTATCAAACGACCCTCGTACATCAGATAATGAAATCAAGTATAAGTTCATAGTCAACATGTTTATAAAATTTGTAGTTTAATATAACAGATAATTTCTGTTATTTAAAAATATATATTTGGTTATATTTTATGTTTAAAATTTACGTCTACGTTTTTGATATATTCTAATGAAGTGAAAGCAACAAATATATACTTTTGTCTTGAAAGATGGTATAATTATTCAAAATTTGTTGTATAAAAAAATCCATTTTGAATATTTTTGAAGGATTTAAAGTGTTTTACTTTATATATACGATATATATACATATGTGTGTGTGTGTGTGTATATATATATATATATATATATATATATATATATATATATATAATGTATTGTTTATATTGATTAAATTATTTATATAAATAATTATAGTTTTATGTATGTATATAAATATTGTTTTTATTATTATTTTATTGCACCCGACCACTAGTTAAACTAGATAGCACTATGTAGAAATATAAGAAAATTATATATTTAACACATTATGTATATTTTGTCTGGCAAAACTAAAATTATATATATTTTTTTAATGAAAGTCACAATTTTTCAATCAAGCGTGTTGAAAAATCGTGATGAGAACCTATTAAGTGTGGTGCTATCACGGCTTTGACAAGAAGTTGACCTACGTTTTTGTCTTTTTACATGCATATATTTATTTATTTAAAACTTTTTTTGCGTTTATTTTCATTAATTTACGTTGATATACATTCCATTCGAAAGAAATCTATTGATCAATAACGTACATATAACAGGTTACGTGAATTGTGCGAGATCTAACTAATTTTACTGAGACATTTTATGTCCACTTAGCTACACACCTTCACGCAACGCCTTAAGCATACCAAGCAAAACTGAGCGTCAACTTCTTAAACGTGATTACACCGTACAAACCGGTCGATTTATTGAAATCGACATTTAGTACGACAAAAAAAAAGAAAAGTAGATTGGGCGGGCTGATACATTGTCGTGACGGATCGTTGTTTTTTAAAAATGTGATCGAGTCGTAAAATGATTAAATAAATAAAGATAGTTTATTCGCGGGGATGTCACGTGCCGATCACGTACAAGTTGAATAGATTAATAATATCTAGTCGAAAGCGACGAAGAAAGAAGTTGATGGTCTGTTTTTGTTTGGTTGCAGGAAATGTTGAACATGGAAGGGGCGGCCGTTGCGGCTTTTCCGTGTATGTATTGCGGCGCGACATTCCCGCACCAGAGTAAGCTGACACGACACATCCTGTCGCATAGTCTGGAGACATTAAAGTATCGTGAGCAACTGCACCAGCATATGCAGGGATTAGCACCGCCGACTCTCGGTATTCCGGATCCGTCGAGTCCATTTACTACTAGAATTTCGATGCATGAGCACGGACCGGGCGCCGGAGGAGGTAGTGCCGGCGGCGGTTCGAGCGCGTCGAGTGTCGCGATGAGTGCTGAAGCACTCGTTGCTGCTGAACATGCGGCAGCCGCGATGGAATTGGAACTCGAAGCGGTCGCCGCCGCGGGGGGTGGAGCGAGTAGCGCGTTAGGAATCGGTGGTGCCGGTAGCGTTGTTCTTTGTAAATTCTGTGGAAAATCGTTTCCCGACGTCGGTTCGCTAATCGCTCACCTGCCTGCCCACACTGGCGACAGACCATTCAAATGTGAGTTCTGTGGAAAAGCGTTCAAACTACGACATCATATGAAAGATCATTGTCGCGTTCACACGGGCGAAAGACCATTCAGATGCGCTCTCTGCGGCAAAACGTTCTCACGTTCAACAATACTCAAGGCGCACGAAAAGACACACTTTCCAAAATATGTGCGCAAATTTCTGTCGCCGAGTCCTCTTGACACTGAAGAAGAGAGCAGTCCGCACCAGTGATGATAAAAATGTCGAACGGTTGCTGCAGCATCGAACGGACGTTTTTAACGCGCGAGTGGCGCGGTCGCCACGGATCTCATTCCTTCGACGTTGCCCGTCGTATTAATATCGACTACTGGAATTTCCAGTGGACGAACGGCGGGCGAACGGTGATTGATGGAGAGGTGCTGACGGTTTCTAGTCGCCGGACACTTGTTTCGGATTTTTTCTTTGTTTTTCCTTTCGTTTTTTTCTCTAATTTTTTTTTTCATTTTCGTCTCGTCACGTCTATCTGTCTACCTATATATCCAACCATATGTATAAACTTTCAGTCTCTAACGATCGTTTTGGATTGTTTTGAGCAACTAAGAAACGTTTTCTTTAGATTTATAATATCCACATAAAGTCGAACAAAATATAACACACGAAATTCATGATTAGAAACAAATTCTGATGTAATATGTACTGTCCTTATTGATATAACTCCGACAATTCCTTATTTATATTAAATATAAATCTTTCAATGAAATTAATTATATTTGTGCTAATTTACTTGAACTTTGGCAACATTTCAACTTTTCCAACATCTAAGATAAATTAGTAGAGTTGTCATTTTAATGTGTACTTAGAAAGTTTTTAATTATTATTTTTTAAAAAAACGTCTGTATGATATATATTAAAAAAATAATATTTTAATAAAAAATCTATATATAGCTGTTACATTTTATTTTTTAAAATTCGCTATGTATAATAGAACATTTTACATACGAAATTTTGTATTAAAATATCTGCTTGAGACTTTTTATAATAATTTTAATCGTTTTTTTAAAAATATTTTTTTTCAATACTAAAATTTTTTTGTTTTAATATTTATACATAACTTTTGTAACAAATATTTCTTAAAAATTAAGTAATTCTTGAAAATCATATCTTGATGTTTTTTTTAAAAAAAAATATTGATTCTTTATCATGTTATCAGTTTATCATGGATTATCTTCAGAAAAAAATCTTTTTTTATAATTTATAAATAGTTTATAGCTCTTACAATTATTAAAAATTATTTTAAATTATATTAAAAATTATTTTCTGTTTGCTGTTTTATATTAAGTGATGTATAGATTTTCTTTAAAATTTTTGTAAATTTCTTAATTATATATTATTTTGAAATAGTTCTTCTGATTACTTATTTTATTATGTGAAAAAAGTATGAATAGTTAAAGTTAAATAATGAAATTGCGAATTTAAATAAGTATAACAATTATGTTTTTTTATAAATAAAAGTTTCTCAAAACTATTATTTTAATAAATGCCCAAGTAAAAAAACACGTACACAATTTCAATTTCTTGATAAAGAAACGTTTAAATAAACTAAGCACATATTTAAAAATATTCAGAGTTTTATTTATAAAATATTGTAATTGTTGTGGAGAAATTTTTTAATGTAATAACATTTTAAATGTTTGATTTTTTTCAATTAATTATATCAGTCACATAATATTTTATTATTTGCAAACTTACAAAAATAATTATTTATTTTCTAAACATTTTTACCTGTAAATAAATTTACATATTTTTTCAAAAAAATACAAAGTTGTTTTTATTCAAATTAATATACATATATAAATGTATGGATATAATTAATTATAATTTATTTGCAACATTTTATATTTAAATGCAAAAGCATATTATTAATGAAATAGACGTACATATTCATCAGAATTTCAGTTATAACATTTAAATTGTTTCTTAGCATTTTTCATTCATGTATTGTTAAGTGCTAATACTTAGAATTTCAAATATATACAACTAGATGATTTTTATAATAATCCTCAATACAAAAGATAACGTGATTAAAATATTAGAATAAGTGCAAACTTAAACTGGAAGTTAACCCCGCAAGATTTGATCGTAAGTTTGTAATTTCTACATATATATATATATATATATATATATATATATATATATATATATATATATATATATATATATATTTATATTTGATCTAATCATTTTTATAAACTACTATTGTAGTATAAGTATTAAAAGTTTTATACGAGTTTCTTTGATAAATATTATGTGCCATGAGCAGAAAATTTTGAAAGATGTTACAGTATGCAATTATCAAACATTAAATTCTTTTTTTATCAATAGAATATTAAACATTATAATAAAATATAACAATTATTCGTAAAATATCATTCTTAATTCACAGAAAATATTATGTTTTTAAATATTTTCTTAATGGTAATATTTTTTTTGGATTTTAACAATAATACCCATTTATAATTTCGATTTTTTAAAGTTTTCTATAATCAAAAATATTTCATACGTTCATATATATATATATATATATATATATATATATATATATATATATATATATATATATATATATATATATCGTCTGCCTTTTTCTATCCATTAATGAATGAAGGGTCTCCCAAAACACATTGTAAAAAATATTTTTAATCGTCTTAGAAAAAATATTTAATTTGAAAATTAATTTTTTCACAACTTACTATAATGATGTGTTAAATGCTTGGAGTACTTGAAACATATCTGAGCTACTAATTTTATTTCTTTAATGTTTTACAAGTCGTGATTTAATATATAATATAATAAATAAATAATTATAAATTGTAATTAGAAGAATTTTAATCGAATGTTGCTTTATAGCTTAGTATTTTATTAATTTTTTTTTAAGAAAGATAAAATTTCTTGATAATGTATAGTAAGTATTTATAACAGTAATAATTTAAAGTAAATATGTATAACAAATTTATTCTGTTGATTTTAATCAAATCTATGATAAACACATTTTGTAATTTCTCATTTAAATTAATAATCATCAATTTGTTTTCATATAATTTATTTAAATAAATTTTTAACTAAAAGTGTAACGTGATGAAATTATATACGTAATTTAAATATATATATATATATATATATATATAATTAAATTGCATACATATATTTTTACTAAATTGAAATGACATGTCTAACAAGTATTTTATTTTGTTGAATAATTTTACAATCGAAAAAACCTCTTTATATTCAGTTGTAAAGAATCTTGAATCGTATAAATGTATTATTTTTTGATTAATGCCAAGATAGTACGATCATGGCTTAATTAAAAATATATATTTTGTCTATTAAATTAACACTAAGTGATTTTACATCGACTTTATGTTTAGTTAAATAATCTTTAAGCACTTTTAAAATTATTCTCTAAGAGATTTATTTATATTTTGTAATAAACATTTTTAAGTTACTGGTTTTATATACTAATTTATACAAATGAATTATCCAATTTAATTCTATAAATTTTCATAAAAGTTTAACTGTTTTTTTATCAGTCTACATTCGATATTCGTAATTATATTTTTATCTTTGTTTATATGTTATAATGCTATAATTTGATAATGATAGTATAGCCATTATTTTCACTGAAGAAATATGTAAACATCAAATATAAATTGAACATTTGCAATGTGAGATGAACAATTCATTTATATAAAAATATATTATTAACGAGATTAAAATTCTTCAGTTTTCATAAAACTGGTAAATTTTAATGTAATATATTTTTGTTATAACTCATTTTATATAGAACATAGAACAAGATGAAATAAATAGTTATATTGAACAATCGGAAATAAAAAAAATTAAATTAAATATTTATAATTTGTCAATAACATAATCAAATTAATAATTTATTTAAAAATCTGCCCTTTTTAAAAGATAATAATATATACTTTGAAACATAATTAGAAATGAAAGTTGTGTTTATTTCATATATTATTTATCTTTTTCGATTTGTAACTTTTTAATATTTTTGAATTTATTCACATTTTTGCTTCTGATTTTAACTATAGAAATAATTTAATCTAAGCATATAATTAAAGTAAATCTTAACAAAATAATTTGTATACTCTATAGTATTCTGTATACAAAATAATGTAAATCTTAAAGTTCTGCTGCAGACTTAGTAGAAAAATTTCGTGTAACTGGATGCACATTTGAAAATATCTATTTTACATTTGAATTCTTTAATGTTTTAACAAGTTTTCTGTCTTAAAACTTATTATATATTTTCCAAATATTGATTTGATATAAATAAACACGACTTGAAATACTGAAAATGAATATATATAATAAACAGATATCTTTATAGTATTTAGATTACATGTTAAAAAAATCTTTTGATTGTATAACTGAAAAACAGTTTTCATAATTATTTACTATTTTTTATTTCAGTTTCAAAGTAAATTAAAAAATCAAAAAATGTGAATAGTAAATGGGGTATTTTGACATATATATATATATATATATATATATATATATATATATATATATAATATTAAGATGATGAAAATTCAATTTTTTATTAAACTTCGTTTCTGAAACTTGTAATAATAAGTATTTGAGTTATTACATTGAGTGATTAATTACAATTAATCATAGGAAAAATATTTTTTCACGAAACTCTTTGTGAAGTTCTTATGAGTCTTTTATGAATAATCAATTAATATGTAAACTATATATCCGTAGTAAAAAATTATCTTGTTTATTTTCAATTGAAAGTTCTTACATAAAAAGTGATTTGTAATTTAGTAAATTATTATTTTTTAGATATGAGATTAAAAAACATACATTATTTATCAGAATGTTTATCGATCAGTGAAAACTTTCACTAAATCTGTTATAAATTTGAATATCAAATGAAACTCGTATGAAACTAAAATACAGATTTAAATGTTATTATATCATTTTTGGTTTATATTTAAGTGTTTTCCTATATGTTTATTAAGGAATGTTTTGGTTAACTAAGGCAACTGTTAGGGCTGTGACTGATGATCTTATTAAGGATGGTGACGGGTGATTGTTTTATTTTATTTTTTTGATGCGAAGTAAACGTTGTTCTCTCAGCATTTGTTTTCGTTAATTAAGAGGTTTATATGATCAAATCTTGTATTATAAATTGAGGTTTATTAAAAATAAAAAATGAATGATCATGCGTTCTTCGAACGACATCAAAATGTACGAAATGAACACTATTTACAAGACATGTATTTAAAAACAATCATATAATATAGTGGTGAAACTTGAACGGTTTAATGAGAACATGTATCTCATATAATTTAAGTATATCTTTTTAATTATATGCATTTTTGTATTTTTTAAGATATGAATTGGCTGAAAAAATAATCATATCATAAGAATCTCTTAATTATGAGAAAATAATACTTATTTCTAAAATAAATAATAATTTGTATTGGCTGTGAAAACGTTTTGTATAGATTTCAAAATTTCATTTCAAAACATTTAAACCTTCGGCTGTGAAAATTATGTTGCTTAAATAATAAAATCTCATATTGGTCAAAACGAAAATAACTGTTAAGACGAACAACTAACTAAAAAAATAATGAAAATACATGTTGTCGGAAAATTTGTAAAAAAAGAAATGAAAGTATTGGCGGATCAATAATATATTTTTCTTAATGTTATTATGAACGTAAGGAAGATAATGTTTTTTTCTTTTTAAAAAGGTTTAAGATATGTGATTGGAGAAAAGAGCTGTGATTTTTTTATTGTATAGGTTAGCTGATATGGCTAAATGTTTAAGAATATCACTAATAAGAAATATCACAATTATTCAAAAAAAAATGTGTAAAGTGTAATCTTTAAGATGAACAATAACAGTGAACATTTTATGTTCAAATTAAATACGAGAGACATATTTGAAATGTAAATTAAATTTATAATCCAGATTTGACAAAATCATTTTCATTCAGATGATTACAAATTCAAAACAAAAAAAAAACGGCAATGACTGTTAATAACTGTTGTAAATTCTTGGATATATTTTAATAGTAAACTTGATTATCTATAAACATAACATATTCTCTGATCAAATGAAATACATAACCAAATTTTATTCGTTATAAATTAAAACTGTTTTATATACACTGGATTTTTGCAGAATAAAACAATTCATTATTTTATCACAAATATTATATTCTAAAAAATAATCGATAACATAACGAAATTCTATAATACTTGAACTGTTGATAATATTTCAATTAACAAGTATTTCCTTTCTAAATTTAAAAAATAGTCGATTTGTACATGAAATAAAAATAAAATGTATATACATAAATGATTTAATAATAAAGGTACACGAAATAATAAATATTTATCTAATTTATAATACAATATAGAAAAGATAAACTATGTTACATGTTTAATAAGCATCGTTTAACACTTTAATTATCGACCTATAGTACTTTTCTCGTCACTTGTTTATTTCATGACCACATTTACTCTCTTTACGCGAATCAATATCTTTCTAAGTAGTCTTTCTGCAATTTTTTTATTGATTTAACATATAGGATTATTTTCGTCTCTTTTATTTCATTAAAAAACTATTCTATCTTTTCTTACACACGTGCACACACACGAACACGCATATATATATATATATATATATATATATATATATATATATATATATATATATATATATAAAGAAGAAGTAAAATAAAATTCAAATAAGTATTTTTTGATTAATGTTGTTTTGTAATTTATATATTTCTCTATCTAATCATTAAGTTTATTATTATTTGATATGTGACACAACTTTAACACATTTGTTATAAATTTGAAATAATTTGACGAAAAAAATATTAATTTATTATAATAACTATACTATGTTTAAAACTATTCTTTTATTTGTTAATATTAAAAACATACATAATCTTAACATATATATATATATATATATATATATATATATATATATATATATATATATATATATATATGTACATATGCATATATACACATCCACTCATATATATACACATACATATAAAATATATGCATACATTCATGTTGTACGAGCGATTTAAGAAAATTTAAAAATAAAATAACAAATTTTTCAAAATATTAAAATTCATTTAATCCACTATTTGTTTTGATATTGCATCAAATTCATTTTAACAAAAATAAATTTGATATTATTACCATAACACTGGAAGATATTTATAAAAGTGTTTAATAATTACTTATTTTTCATTTTATGTGTTTTCAAGCTGATGTGTATGTGATATCCATGACATCATCGTCAGAGCGATGAATTATAAAATCTAGACTTATTCTTTGTTAAAATGTATGTATTTTCAAATCTTTATTTAACGCATTTCCAACTATTTATCGTTTCTTTAATGGTCGTCCATATTTTTAAAATAGCTCTTGATGTAAATATGACAACACTTAGATGTAGACAAATAGATATCTGCATTATACGCATATACACAGTGAAATAGAAAGAAACGACCATTAGTTCGAGATACGTTGAATAGAAAGAAAAAATATATAAAAATAAATTAAAATAATAATGAAATAGTTTAGATTTTATAACAGTGCTTAAGAAATTGTTAGTTGTATAAAATCTAAAAAAAATATAACAATATAAACTCTTCTAGAATTATAAATTCATATTAAATGAATATAATTCATATTTATGAGTTAATATTATATGAATATAATTTACGTCAAACATAATAATAAAAGGAAAGATTTTTTCTCAGATATTGTTTTGTAGAAATATATATTTGAACTACTTAACTTTCAAAAATCCCTTTTGGATCATTTAAACAAAATATTAAAATATATTTAGAAAATACATTCAAGAAAAATTTAATTACTGTAAATTATTAATAATAATTATTTAGTAATAAATTCATATTCATTATATATTTTACTTTTCCTAAACAATTATGAGGAAATGAAATATATATATATATATATATATATATATATATATATATATATATATATATATATAAAAATTGATTATTACTCATTATTTACATCATAATAACGTTATATTTCATTTAATTGGTAAAAAATAGATACAATAAAATGAATTTTATTTAATTTTTGGTATGTATTAAATCAATATTTCTTATAATATTAAATATCATTGATTTGAATTAGAATAAATGTTAATTGTTTGTAAATACATACATATATATATATATATATATATATATATATATATATATATATATATATATATATATTTTGAATAAATCGAGAATCAGGGCAACTTTTAGAAGGATTACATGTCTAGAGACTAATGTATGTATTATTTGTATATTAATATACATTTCAGTAAAAATTGTAATGCGTATAGATTAACAAGTTTACTATAAAATTTCAATATAAATAATCAATAGTTTCAAACAGAAAATATCACTATCAAGTCAAATGTTATATATGTATATTTGATCGAATTTGTAATTGTAAGTTGAACACTTATAACGCTATTCATATAAAATTTTATACATTGACGATTAGTTATAAAATGATAAAAAATAAATACTATAGGAAACAACACACATCTCATAAACATCGTTAGTAGAAATACATAACACTTGAGAATTCGAATTTGAGAACAGGTAGTGATTTCTAGTGATTGCTTCTTTACCCTCATTAATAATAATATATTAGAAAAATCAACGACGAGAAATAACCGAACTTATTTACTTATAATAAAACAATTTCAATTCTATTGCAGTTAAACTGGATGTATTGTTAAGTGGTGAAACTTTCCACGTTTAAGAGGTACTTTCCTGAGGATTTCAATCCTCCAGATTATATTTTTTTACTCGCAGTATTAGTAAGAACGGGTGTTCTCCCATTGTTAATTTCTTTTATTAACGTACACTAGTAATGTGATAGTACCAAACTATACTAATATATATATATTATTATTTTTCTTCTCTTTTTAATTCGTTGCCTGCAGTTTGTCATTTAAGAAAATTACATGTTGTACATATGATATTTTTATTATTATTAAAGTCGAAATACTCTGTATGTATATATATATATATATATATATATATATATATATATATATATAATATGTACAAATCTATTAAATTACCTATTTCTATATTGATAAAACTCTCAAGTCAATAAGTAAAAACAAAATTTGATTTTTATCATTACTCATTAGATAATAATTTAATATGGACACAAACTCAAAAAATAAAGAACATAGATTTATTGATTTTATGTTTGCAATAAAATACTTAAAAAATATATGTATTATAAAATTATCAAATGATTAAAATATTGAACGAATACATGAATCTTACAATTTGTCATCGTTTTTAAATGTGTAATATTATAGATTTTTATGATTACTGATTTTTTTAAGTGGATGTATATATATATATATATATATATATTGCAACTATTAAAATAGAACACATAATTACTTAAATTTAATGCCATATGAAATAATCGCCTGTCTCATTCAATTTCTAGATGCCAGTGAAAATTATTATTGCTATTTTTTCGACAAGAAACATTAAAAAATAAATTACTTTTAAACAAATATACATTAGTTCAATTCAACTGTAACTTTTTAGATAATTGTAAAATGTATATTTCCCTTTTTATGTATGCAAAAGAATAAATTGAATTTTTGTAAAAAATAGCGAAATCGATCACTATTAGGTTATGTTATATGAAACGTCAGATTATTGTACCGGAAATTATATAACAATCCAATATTTCATATTATACGACCTGATAATAGATAAAATTAATAATAATAACAATTTGTAATGTAATATATGAAATTAGTTGATACGCTCTATTTAAAATTTCGTTGAATATATGATAGTTTAAATATAAAATCTTAATCTTAATATTATTTAGATAAAAATCGTTGGATTTCTGGGTAATATAATGAATAATAATTATTGATTTTTCTAATTACCAATACCAAAAATTTTAAAAAAATCAATTTTTCATAATTATATCAAAAAAATTATATAAAATAAAATGTCTTTTAAAGAAATATCTACATCGTCATATTTTCCATTAAGAATCCATAACTTTATTTATTTTATAAAATAACTTGATTTATTTATTAACTTCAATATATATAGAAATGTTTTTGATTCACAATAATAAATATTGATTAACATAAATCTTTATTTTGAAACTATTTTAGCTAAATTTAAGCTATATATATATATATATATATATATATATATATATATATACGATGTTCGTTTGATAAGTATGGTAAATTCATTTATTGTTTAATTTAATTAAATTCTTCAATTTAGTTTTTCTTACTTTTTTACCATACTTATCAAACGACCCTCGTGTATATATATATATATATATATATATATATATATATATATATATATATATATTTTCTAAGTGTTTGATTGTACTACAAAAAGGTTGAAAATTCATATTAGTGTTACAACCACGTTTTTATTCAAGTTTTCTGGTTTATAAAAGAATCCATCTATATTTTTGGAATCAAATTTTATTTTATTTATTTATAACAACTTCTTTATGGAAATAAATAATTAAAATTCATATTATATATTTATATACACGTATGTTCATCGTTAGCCTCTTTGTTGCTGAATAAAGGCTTCACGAAATGAAGGCTTTTTCCAAAACTCCACTTTGATTGATCCCATGTCAAATATATACATATATTTCATATTATAAGAGCCCAGATTCAATACAAAATTTTATAATTTTGTTAATATTCCTTAATTGTTCGATTATGTGTTCCTTTTTCTTTTAATGAATTGAACATTTGATTTTATTAAGTAAACTCAAATATACTGTACATTTTAAGAACAGACAATATAAAAATTATTATTCATTTATGTAATTATAATTCAAAATGCAATATTATTATTTAATTTCACTCGCCAAAACAGAAAAAAAGACAATTTTATATTCACATTCATACACATACAAATACATATTATTTATATATATATATATATATATATATATATATATATATATATATATGCGTGTATATGTACTTATATAGAATCACATTTTATTTAATATTTTTATATTTTTGTAAGCAAGAATACACAAAATTGTAATACTCAATATTTTTTTTATTTTTCTGTGTTTTTACTTTATTTTTATTAAGTTATTATTTTGTGTCTAAATGATTACATAATTTTTATCAAAATTATTAAAATTTAATTTTTTTACTTCATATATAAATATTACGATACAAATTTCATATGGCATTAACTATCAAAAACCTTTAGAGAATTGTCATTATTTCAATTTGAAATACAAAATTTAGTATAAAATTACTTGGTTTTTATTTCTGTGTCTGATTTTTTTCAATAACCTATTGTAATAATAAATTATTTTATTATAAAAATCTTGATGACAATTTACAAAATTATTAGTTTTGTTATCATAGAGGTAAATGTTGGCAATGTAAAAAATGTTTAGAAATGATATATATTACACAAAAAAAATTGTTCAGATTGTATGTCATGGTTTACAAGTGTATATTTGTTTCAGTTTAAATATTGTTTTCATTGAAATTAAATATTAGATAATTAAAATTCTAAATTAATTAATGTATTTTTGACATAAATTATACGATGCTGGTTAATATCTGTGTATTGAGTACAAGAAAAAAGCATTATCATATATATATATATATATATATATATATATATATATATATATATATATATATATATATATAAATGTATAGAAATATAATAGAAAAGAAAGTTGTTTTAATAAATAATGAAAAATAAATCAGAAAAACAACAATCAATATGAATATTATATATTGTATTTTCTGTAAATTGTTGATTGTGGATAAAAGTTTTGAAAAGTCGTAATTTAGAATCGATTTCGTTAAAATATTGTAATTATTCAAAATATTTATTTATTTTTCCATGTGGCAGAATTTTACAATAATTTTTAGCAGTATATATATATACATATATATATATATATATATATATATATATATATATATATATATATATATATATATATATATATATATATATATATATATATATATATATATATATATATATATATATATATATATATATATATATATATATATATATATATATATATATATATATATATATATATATATATATATATATATATATATATATATATATATATATATATATATATATATATATATATATATATATATATATATATATATATATATATATATATATATATATATATATATATATATATATATAATAACAATAATAATAATAATATACATATCAAAATAGGTGTAATAAGCAAGCAACATGTAACATAGTTTAGATTTTGTATTCGGACAAGGCAAACAGGCATCAATAAACGAATAATTTCAAAGTCGTGACGAAACACACCATTATGGTTGTGTTGTACTTGTACCATAGTAAATATACAATATATTAAAATATATTTTCATTTGTAAAGCCATGAATTTCTAACTAGACACATAGTGAAAACGTATATCATTCAAAGATTGGTACTTGTTATTGAACGATCCCATGTAATAGTTACATTTTATACCTGTTTTAACAATACTGGTAAAACCTACGTTTAACAGTAAAATTCAACAATATAATATAATAATTATTATAATATATATATGCATATAGATATAAAAAGGAAATTCTTCACTGTTTATTTTATTTTATTAACGGATTTAAGTTCCTGATAGTACCGCAATTTGTACTGATAACATTCAAAACATATTTTAGATTAATACACAAACAGAACAATATTCATACATTTACACAATTAGTGGTGCTCACGGTTTTGAACCGAACGATAAAATAAATATAGATTCAATAGATATAAATAATAAGTTTCACTTTTACATAACAAAAAAAAAAATATAAATAAATATAAAAATACAAAATAAAGTCATTATGCTGTTAATAGTTAATGTTTATATGCTTCGTATCTTATTTCCTTTAGATAATATTTTTTTGTCCTTATACATTTACCATATATGTATATAAAAATTATGTACGAATTTGTGTGCGTATATATATATATATATATATATTTATGTATGTATGTACACATAACATAATATAGAAAAGTGTAATAATTGTTTCGGTTTGGTTCAGTGTAAAAAGAAACCGCGTCACTCTTAGTTACGAAAAAGTTTTCTTTATTAGAACGGAAAAGAATTTGATATTATGCTTTTAAAAGGAACACAATATGTAGAACGGAACCCCTTACAGTGTAATATATTCTTAGAAGCAGAACATGTAAGTAATTTTATAGAGCACCTTAAAATAATGTAATTGCCAAACCATAATTTGAAATCACTGACAACCTCTGACCATTAACCAGCCAACGAGCGATGTCATTTTGTCCTTGTGCACTTGTGCAATTAAAACTTGGACGTAGACATGTTTTGTTGTATGAAAAAAATTACACATTCCATAGCAATATGTGGGTATATTTAAATATATATGTTCCTTCTATAAAAAATGCACACACGTACACATTTTTTTATTTATTTATTTTCAATATAGAATCGTTATAATTGTATACACAGGAATAAAATAGCAATAATAACAAAAAAGTGTGTATAAAGAAATATATATATATATATACATATATAATTAAAATGTATATGGATTAAATGCATAACAATATATTTAACATTATTGGTAGTATGATACAGTTTCTCCATACTAATTATTATTTTATTTTATTATTATTTTTTTTGGTTTCCTAATATGAGAGATATATTTATAATATTTTTAATAGATTATTATATTGATGTATGTATAGTTATAAAATAAGATTAAAACTAGTTGATAAAATCTAGTACAATAGTTGATCCTGCAGAACAGTTTAATTTTAATTTTTTAAATACATACTAACAATTATTGCATTGTTATTACATTTTTTTATTTTGTTGTAGCCAATTACAGGTATTCGAAAATTATGATTTGAACATAATTTGCCTCAAATATTTGTTTGAACGTTTGTGATGTTAATATTGTAAAAATGTGAACATGTGATAAATAAATAATAAAGTAAATGCATTTGCGCACGCTAAATTAATACTGTTAGTACACGATTTTCGGATATCTACATTTTCTGTATTTGTGTTAACAATGATATGCACTTTACCACGAAATTTATATACAGAACAAATATATATATATATATATATATATATATATATATATATATATATATATATATATATATAGTATAGTGAAAATATTTAATATATGTGGTTTTCGTTGTGTCGTTTTTACCTAAAACATTTGATTTTGTTGCTAGTAGTACTTGTAAAAATTGATCATTGTTAATGCAAAAAAATATGAATATTTAATTGCAATAAACGAAAACCAGAATTATGTATATTTATCAGAACATTTATAATTCTATTTTAAGTGCCAATACAAAAAAACAATAGCAACACCGACATATCTGCATAGATATATAAATATATTTATTATTGACAATCCTATATACTGTTTATATTTGCAGTTATATCAATTAGAAGTTTTTATAAAGCACAATACCGTGTTTCTGTATTCATTTTGTAAATTAATTGCTAAGAATATATCTAAAACATTGTTTCATCAAACTTGATTTGTTGTATTTATATATTAGACATGAAATGTTTTATATCTAATTATTTTATTCATACAAATAAAAGAGCTGTTTTCTTTAATAGAAACGACTGTATGATCAGTGATATTTTTTGTTAAGTTTTATGCTTCTGATTATTTTAAAGGAAACACTTCTATTAGTTGAAATATTCAGTGTTGATATTTTTTGTTCAAATGGTTAATGGTCAGTGCATAACATTTCGTAGTGAAGTAAGTACATTATAACTAAGTACACTTAGTTCTAACTATACTTGCGAAATAAATTAAATAAAAATAAATATTTTACACATGTCCTGATTAAGGCTTTTATGTACGTCACTGCGTATATAAAATATACATGAATGGTACTGAAGTCTGCAAAATAAAAAAATTTTGAAGTAATGATTTTTTTCCATTCACCTTGTATTTAATCAATCCAAAACTCTGCCTGACTAACAAAAACCCTATTATTATTATTACAACATCAATCATTGATCATATTTCTCATCGTTTAGTCTCGAGTGTTTGCTCTTTGGAAAAAAATATTTTATCATCTGTGTGAAAATATTTAGCATTTCACTATTATTTTTTTTCCATTTCATCTTTTATCTTCTAGTCTCATTTTTGATTTTATTACTTAATTCATATACTAGGACAAGATTTAATTAATCAGTAATTATTGTACAATGTCAGTTCATCACAAAAAGCTTAAAATCTATATTTAGACTATGTATATATCGCTATCAATAATCGTTTTCATTTTTAGTAACATTAGTTTTAGTCACTCAAAAGTCGCAATTAGACTCGTTCTCGTTTTTCTTGTCTTTTTTGTTACGTCAGAAAGTTTTAACCTTGTTAATATTTTAGCTTTCTTGACAGAAATAAATCAGGTAAATGTTTGACCTTAGAAAATTCAATGGGTTAGAAAAGAAACCGAGCTTTCTGAATTATATATATATATATATATATATATATATATATATGTCTGCATTGCTAAAACTACAAATATTTATTTAAAATATATCCCTTATACATCAATGCAACGCATGAATAGATTTAATAAATCTGTTTTTGAGATAGCTTCGATAACCCTCATCGCGGCGGTTTGTAATGGCTTCAATGTTATCATACAACATTCTTTTAATCATAATTTTTAATTTTTGAAGAAAAAAAATAGTCGCACGGTAACAAATCTGATAAATGTTACATATTATATAGGGTTTTCCAATAAGCGAAATAGAAATAAAACAAAAAGTATTTAATTACAATAATTAATTTTTTATTATTTTTAAGCATGTTCTAAGGCATTAATAATGGAACACAATTTCACTTATATGACAACCACGACTTCTCTTGACATAGTGCATTTGTTTAGTTCAATTTTTAGTCACTTTTTCACATAATTGTGGTCCAATTTCATGAATTATACGTTCAATGTTTATTTGTAATGCTTCTGTTTATTGTGGTTAAATAATCCAATGGAGTTAGATCATATGGTCGTAGTGGCCAATTGATGGAACCATTTCATGTAATAACGGATTCATTAAATTTTTGTTTCAATTAGTCCATTGTATGGCATGTAGAATCGTCCTGATGAAACCACATGTCATGCAAACCATTTTTAATAATTTTTGAAAAATAAAGTTTATTAATCATGGTTCAGTAACGCATTCCATTTACTGTAACGCGATTTCCAGCTTCATTTTGAAATTTTCACTAACAGAAGCAATATTTGCCTCACTTTTTGTATTTCTTATTCTTACAGCCATTGCTGTATCATGTAGGGTAAAATAGTTTTCAATTTTTTTAACAATTCGATAAATGATACGTTCACTTAAACAATTGTATTAAGTTTCACGCAGCGTACGATAAATTTTACAAACCGAATATTAATTTTTATAAGTTTTGACAATTTCTAAGCGTTGCTGAAGTGTTAAACGTTCGTTGGTAATTTGGCACACTATACTGAGTTGAAATGTCAAAATGAGCTTAAAAAAATCAAACATGGTTACTACCAACTGTCAAACACATTGTTATTGGAAAACTTAATATAACGAATTTTTGTTTTTTGGCCGAAAATTCTCGTACAACAACGACGTTATAAGCTTGTGCATTGCCATACAAGTACCCAACTTCCTGGCTTTAGATATTCTGGCTAAATTCTTACTATCCTCTGTCATAAATGCTCCACAATACGTAAATAGTACTTGAAAATGTCAATTTCATCTTCTAAAACGAATTGATCGAATTGCGATGACTGATTTTTTTTAATCTTTAAAAAAATAAACATTTTTTTTACTTGTGATTGACGAAAAGAATTTTTTGTTATTTTCCGTGAGCTTGTTGATGATTTCTATGATACACTCTGGTACTTGGTTTTCGAGTTGTATTGATTTTTTGAAGGATTAATTCTCGTCTTTAGTAATAATAAAAACCAAGATTTTAAGATTAATTTTGGTGTTTTAATCATATCCTCACAATGCTCAACATGTGCTTTTCTCGATCTTCCGTTAAGTTCAAACCTTTCTCTTGTTCAATTTTTTTGTTAATATTATAAATTGTGTCCTTGAATATGCAACTCAAGTCACATTAAAATCAACAGTAATATTTTGTTCACTTTTTCAATAACTTCGTCATGGATCGCGGTTTAAGAATGGTCTGTTCTTGAGCCGTAATTGATGTCTTCTCTTTGACATCTTTAAAATGCTCATATAACAAGTAAATTTATGTGTACGACAATCATTATCGTAAAATATACACTTCAATTTATGTGTTTTGATAAATGTTTTACTAAATTTAAAACAAAAATTCGTTATTACATTGTATTTTTTTAACAACTCAAAGAATAGTATTGCCATCTCAACCAGTATATTTCAGAAACTATTTATCGTGTTTTGATAACATTTTGTTAGTTGAGAAAGGAAATAGATGTGCATAAATACTTTTTAAAACTTAAGTAACGCTATAGGTTTTGACAAGAAAATAAAGATTCGATTTCTTTTTCGACATAATGTCTAAGGTGTCTAAATTTGAGGTTAGGAAGTAATTTATTAATAAATAATAGTTTCTGATATAAAAATTCATGTTTATTGATATCAATGTAAAGTAAAAACATGGTAATTATGAATGGAATACAATGTCAACCAAATGGCCTCCTTTATCATATCAGCAGACACGTCCACTCTTTTATTGACATTTTGAAGCACGCTTTCAGCTATAGCTGCATGAATTTCATCCTTTAGTTTTTGAATCGTTGTTGGTTTGTTCACATAAACCTTGTCTTTCAAATAACCCCATAAGAAGAATTCTAACGGTGTTAAATCACAAGATTAGGTGGCCAATTAATATCACCATTACGAGAAATTAAACGTCTATTGAATTTAATTGTGAATAAATCGATTGCCGCACACGCTATATGGCTTGTGGCACCATTCTGTTGAAACCACGAATCACTGATCTCCAATATCTTCAAGTTTCAGCCACAAAAATCTGTTATAATGTTTTAGTAACGCACCGAATTAACTGTAACACAAACACCTTGTACATTTTCAAAGAAGTATGGACCAATGATGCTTTCAACCCATAAACCACACCAAATAGTGACTTTTTGAGGATTTAGTTGTTATTCAACAATGGATTTCGGATTTTCACTTCCTCACATGAGAAAATTTTAATTTAAAATGTAATTCATCACTGAATATGATTTTGCTAAAAAAATTCAGCATTTTCTGCTTTTTTCTTGGTACCAATAAACAAACATACAACGCAAAAAATTCCCATCGCTAAAATTTTCCAAGCTTTTAATAAACGAATGTTAAATAATGACAACTCAGTGTTTGACATTTTACTTCCTAACCTCAAATTTTTATAATATCTATTTTCCATTTGCTTGTAAATCAATGAATAATTCTACCATTATTAATCATTCCATTGCCACAAAAATGTACTTTAAATGAAGATGAGAATATGATAATATTATTTATCTATTAAAAAAATAATGCTGAAAATACTTCCTTAACATTCAAAAATTCACTTAAAATTTAATCCAAATATATAAAAATAAATACATACCTAATTAAAATTCACTGGAAGCTTTCCGAAGAGATTTCGTATTTATAAATTCTCATACGTATGTAATGTAAGTTGAAGAGTTTATATATATCAATAAATGAATATTCAGAACAATCTGTTTTAAAAATAAGATATTGTTTTTAATTGTACTGCCTACGACTCGAAAAAATGTTAGAGAAATTTATGAAAGCGGTGTGTATAATTTTTGTTGCTGAAAATTGACATGCAATTTTTTCATTAAATAGCCAAGAGTCATAAAACTAAATCATACAAAGAAGAAGATTTGTTCGATTGTTTTCACCTTCTTTTCTATCAAAAATTCAACAATAAATGTTAGCTTGTAAGACAACGTTATTGTGATGCAACTGTAAATTTTTATTTACGGTATTAAGCACTTTATGAAAAACCATCTAACCGGTCTACCGGTTATCGATAACTTTTCTTTGTTAATCCTACTTAAAAGCTCTCACCAAACATACATTTTCTACAAAAAGGTGTGAATGTTACGTTATGTGTTTTTATTTATTAAAATACTTTTTAGTTTTATTTTTCTTTGATCTTCATATTTATTTTATATTCCTTTTATCTTTCTGTAGTCCATCATAAGACTAGTTTTTATCTTTTTTTATGTGTGTTTATATATATATATATATATATATATATATATATATAAACACACATAAATATATATATATATATACAGGTAACACCCATATAACAAGTTTGTTAGGTTTATAAAAAAATCCGTGTTATGGAAATTCGTGTTATACGAAACAAAGAACTAATACAAAAACAACGTTAAGTTTCAAAAATTTAAGAAAATATACTATTTTCTTTCTATAACTAAGAGAAATATGTTTATTAAAACAATAATTAATATAAACTATTATATATTAATATTAAGTAATGTTTTCTTCTTTATCACTGCTAAGCACCATTAAACGAGGGCATTTTTTATGGAAAAATAACCTCATCTTATGATCTTTCCTCTGCAGCATCTTAATAAAATTTCTTTGCTCTACTTTTTGAAAAAATCTATTATTTTCGTTTGTTTAATTTTATCTTAGAGATCTTTATAAATTATAAAGCATTTATAAAGTTCTCTCTTAAATTTTGTGGCTTATTTTTGTGGAAGGATCTGCAATTAGAAAATAGAACTTCAAAACTCCGGCTAAGTTTAAGCCTTTCTTTAGGCTTTTTAGGATAATATAATATTTTCATAAAGAGCATTTATTATTTATACTCGTCATATTTATAATCATGGACATAATTATTAAAACATTGTAAGTATATTGCCATTAAATGATTAAAAAAATTATCATAATAAACTCTTTATTGCAGTTATTTTGATAGAAAAAAAATAATAAAAAAATATTTAATAATAACATTTTCATTTTAACTTTTCTTTCAAATACAAGAAATATATATTAAATATTATTTATAAGATATTTAGAATTTCGTGAAATTTGTACTTATTATGGTAAGTAAATAATTTCCTTATTTTTTAAAAAAATTTTAACATATTAATTCAAATTTGTTATACAAATTAGATAATTATTACTATTGTTAATACGATGAAAATAATAAATTATTATTTTAAAAATTTTAACAATTTTTTATGTTGTTAGTTTACTTTTAAACAAATAAATTACTCACTCTAACATCACTGAATTTTATAAAAATGTTCAATAATTTACAATTTTTCATTTGTTAACTAAAAGGTATTTTGATGCCTATAACATCATATTGAAATATGAAATCTGTATTTTGTTCTAAAGATGATGGCATAATCATCGAAGCAATAATGAAAAATATGAATAATATGTGATTATTAATTACTTTTTTAAAAAGAAGTTATTGCGATTAATGTTGTATAAAAATAACTCATTTATCTTCTGTCATTTCTTCTATTGTAAATGATTTCTTCATTAAAATTTCTTATGATAATATTTTGTCTCTTTAACATATTTCATTTAATAAAATATTGAAAATGAACTTTTTAAATTTAATTTATTATTCATTTGTAAAGAATATATGAAATATTTATAAATAATTTATATGAAATATTTATAAATAATTTATATATATATATATATATATATATATATATATATATAAACCCTATTGTGGTGATGAGGGGTAGATGAGATAAACCGCAAACAGAAAACAATAGAAGTATTTTGGAAAACAGTTAAAGGGACCTAATGATATTCGATAAGGCTTTCATTCAGTAGTGGATTGATATAAGCTTTTTTGATATGTATATATAAATATTAGGTTGGCAAATATGTCCCTTCCGCCTTCTGGTCTTTTGAATTTCGCAGCTATGTACAAAAAAAAAAAAAAAAAAAAAAAAAAGCGGAAGGGAGATACTTGCCAACCTAATATATACAGGAATGCACATTGAAATAAGTATTATACGTCTTTGAAAATAAATTTTCATATATAATGTATTATTTTACAGTTTCTTGTTAATAAATTAACATTTAATGCCTATTGTAGTAATTATATGTATTGAAAATTACTCGTGAATAAGTATAATTTTCGTTTAGATTTTTGAGAAAATTTTCCTATAAACATTATTTACACGAAAAAACTCTGCACTAAAATTGGTACGAAAATTTTAAATGATAACGTAAACAAAATAGTAAGTGAATTACATAAATAAATTATTACCGAAATACCACAAGATATTGAAAAATGTTACATAAGTAATGGATCTTTCAATAAAGGCGTTCGATCTTTAAAATTGTATAAAAAAAGTTACATGTAATGGTATGGCGAAAATCTTCATTGCAGATTAAAGTACATTCAATGCCATTATGTTTTAAATTTACAGTAGTCGATCCGAGAGACACAATTTTGGAAGACTCTTCCTCATAAATTGGATTGGATTTCAGCAATGGCTTGAAGGATGTTGTTCTCCAGGTCGTCAATTATTGTTGGTTTATTGACATATGCTAGAGACTTAACATAGCCCCAAAGAAAAAAGTATAAGGGTGTTAAGTCGCACGATCTTGGCTGTCAGTTGACATCACCTCTTCTCGAAATAACACGACCTGGAAACTTTTCCCTCAGTAACGCCATTGTGTCACCCGCTGTGTGGCACGTAGCACCGTCTTACTGGAAGTATATGTTGTCTATGTCCATAATGTTCAATTCGGGTCAAAAAAAATCGGTTATCATCTCTCGATACCTTTTGCTTTTAACAGTTACCGCCTCGCTTTTTTCATTTCGAAAGATGTATGGCCCGATGGCGCTGCCCGACAAAAATCCACACCAAACAGTCAGTTTTTCTGGATTCAAAAGAAGCTCCTGAAATTGTCGTGGATTGGTATTGTCCCAGATCCGACAATTTTTCTTGTTTACGAAGCCATTCAGCCAAAAATGCGCTTCGTCACTGAAGTAGATTTTTTCACCATAATTTGACGAACAAAGCACGAATTCTTATAATAAATTTTCACAATTTTGACGCGTTGTTGAAGCATGTAGTTTTCCATGATTAAATGGTAACTATGACAGAATACTAACGTTACAGAATGACAGCACTGTCATTTCGAACATAATCACGATTGGTTGTCATAGTTTAGGCGTGGTTATTGAAAGACCCTATATTTGTTGATACTTTCTTTTTCATGCAAATTTCGATTGTAATACATCATCATAAAATTATAAAATCTTGAATCTAAATACGTATCAATTCATATAAGAGAAAATGACAACAAATAATGACTAAATATTTTGTAATATCTTGTGGTATTAAAATATAATAATAATACGTTTGTGTGAAAATGAATTCGCTATAGTTCCAAATCAAATCTAAGGATTCATTAATTTTTTTAAAAAATAGTAGTGTTTATTTGTTATTGAAGTGTGTATTTTCTTTAATAAAAGTAAAGACTAAATTTTGTGTATCAGTATAACATTTTAGTTTCATTTTTGGATGCAAAAACATTGTACAAATATCTGGAAAAAAATAATTTGGAATTAACTAAATTAATATGACTTAAAAAATGTATAAAAAATGATCAGTTGCTTTAAAAATATGATTGAAAATATCTTGAAACTTAAGAAAGACAAATACTGTTGTAGATCCTAAAAACAGTCCAATGAGATGATCAGAAAATTATTGAATTAGCTAAAAATTATACATTTGTGATATACACGCATATAAAATCAAATGAAATTTGACGTACATACTTTCATAATTCATCGAAAATTGCTACAAACTAAAATTTCTTATAAGAGGTTAAGAAATATGTCACTATTCTCAAAAAAGCATATTAAAATCTATTGAAATTTCCACTAGTTCATAAAGATTAGCCTTGCGAAAATGAGAAGAATTATCATCCGAAAAAAGTAAAATTAATTTATCTAGACTCCACATCATCAATCATTATATGAGATGTCCCAAATTAAAAGGTCATTTTCCACAATGCACCATCAAAACGAATAAGCGTGACAGAATCGTATGTGGATGCTTTTCATGGAATACCCCAGGCGCAATTCTCTTGAATTAAGGTAAATAATTAATGATATTTACGTTAAAGTCTTAAATATAGTAATACTGCCTTATTAGGAAACTAATATGTCACTGCTCTGGACTTTTCAGCAAGATGATCCTAAATATATGTCCAGAGTAACAGAGGAATGATTTCGTACGAACATTAAATATACATAAAATAATGGTACTGAAATCTGCAAAATAAAAAAAATTGAAGTAATGATTTTTTCCATTTACTTAAATTTAATCAATCCAAAACTTTGTCTGACTAACAAAACCCCTATTATTATTATTACAACATCAAACATTGATCATATTTCTCATTGTTTAGTCGGGTGTTTGCTCTTTGGAAAAAAATATTTTATCATCTGTATGAAAATATTTAGCATTTCACTACTATTTTTTCCATTTAATTTTTCATCTTCTGTCTCATTTTTGATTTTATTACTTAATTCTTATACTAGGACAAGATTGGCTTGATCCCTATATATTGTAAATCACAAAAAACTTAAAATGTATTGTATATTTAGACTATATATCTCTATCAATAATCTTTTTCGTTTTTAATAACAGTGATTAATAATAGTGTATTTCAGTTATGAAGGAGTTCTTAATATCCTATTGAGAACTTATGAGATGAAGTCAAAAATAATAGTAATAATAGTGTTTAATAAAAAAAATAATACTCATTTATGTCAGTCACACAAATGAATTATCACTCCAACACCAGAAAATATTAAAAATTATTTAATAAGTACTTGTTGTTTATTTTGTTTTCTTCCTGATGGATACCCCATAAAATATTTCTAATATGTAAATTGAAGACTTTCCGTCTTTCTTTGAAACTATCTAACCTACATTATTATATCGTTTTATTTAAATTATAAATTTTACAGTGCATATTTATTTCGAAAGAAAAGTTTTCTTGTACTCGTTTTATATTTCGTATATTCAAAGTTCAATGTAAATTTTACGCACTCCACACAGTACTCAATAATTTCGTCAAAGACAGATAGGCAGTTCCTTGTATTATAGAAATACACGTTTTAATAAAACCATTTACAATGTTAAACATTTTAAGTTTAGTTTATAATATTCTAAATATTTATATTTCACAATTAAATCGACTGTACCGTAGTTCTGAAATATTTATCCAACTAAATCTTTTACTTTTCCTCAGTTGACAATGTAGGATTAAGAGATAAAATTTCGCCTATTAATATAACTCACAAAGGTCCTTTTCAAATAATTCACTTACGTACTGCTGTATTTCGTTCGATTATAAATTTTGTTAATACCAGTTGGTAATTGTAGAATATTAATTAGAACTTTACACTTATATTGCGTTAGATTATTGATCATATTAGAGTATTAATTCGAACTTCAACACAATCTTGTTCTAAATAACACGCAGTTATTATGAAAAATACAATTATTTCAATTAAATTTATTTAAAAGATTATTGATACACAAGAAAAAATAAATATTCTATACTATGAATTTATTGATACTTTATGTGACATTGTTTTCTATTTTGTTCTTTTAAATGTTGTTTTTCTTTTTTTTAAAAATGTTTGAATCCATCCAATAACTTTATAATTAATACGAGATGATTATAATCTAATTGTAGTTAAGTTTTAAAAAATATTATAAAGTTATAAACGGAAATTTATTAGGATGTTTTTTTTAAAAAAAAAATATCTAGGTTCAGATTTTCAGCTTTTTGATATATACATAGCTGAAATTCGTATGAATACTAAATTTTAAATCTGCAGTTTTCTATAATAAATATTTATGTTTTAAATATATATATATATATATATATATATATATATATATATATATATATATATATATATATATATATATATATATATATATATATATATATATATATATATATATATATATATATATATATATATATATATATATATATATATATATACATATATATATATATATATATATATATATATATATATATATATATATATATATATATATATATATATATATATTTATAGGGTTATCCAAATGTGACGTCTTGACTTGTGTTTTATTTAAAAAAACATGTTTATAGGGTGGTATATAGGGAAACATGTGTATAGTTTCTTTTATTTCTTTTTAATAAAACAGAAATCTAGGCGTCACATTTAAATGATTTTATATATATATATATATATATATATATATATATATATATATATATATATATATATATATAAATATGTGTGTGTATTATATGTTTATTAAATATTTATTATAGTTATATTTTTATCTCTGTAGTATATTAGGCTTATTAATTAAAATAGGAACATTTATACTTAAAAAAACAATATTTTCGTTAAAAATGTAAATCTTTTTTTCACTTATAGAAATATATATATATATATATATTATAATTTCTCACCTTTGAGCAAAATCTTCATGGAATGTCATTAATTTTTTTCAATGTTTTCCCCAGATTTTTTCATTATTTCGTGAATTATCTCATATACTCTCACCTCTACTATACTTCACAATTTAATCTCTACATCTTTAATAGAGGTTTTCCTGGTTTTTTTTTTGGCACTTAGTCGCCATTCCATAACGATTTTTAGCCATTTATTTATTCTTGCTATATTTTTTACTCATGCCTATTGTTGTGATTTCACTTGTTTCTTCTATATTAGTTCTCTCCTCGTATTCGTTTACAAATTTTCCGATTACGTTTAAAAATTGCTAACATTATCCTTTCGATGCTTCGCTGGGTTTTCAAAAGTTTTGCTTCATTTGCTCAACTATCTGACCCATAAGTACAAGCAAGTAGTACACAATAACTATGTGTTTTTCGATTCAGGTTAAATTATATTTTTCTCTTCATTGTATTATTCATCTTTTAAATATTGTCTATGTGGCCTTAATTCTAGATCTAATATCTGGTCAGAGATCATTATCAAATCTTATAATTTTTTCTGATTATTTTATTTCATCCATTTGTTTCAATCATTGGCGCATGAAATGTATATCTTCTTTTTCTACAAATCTTCTGAACATGATTTTAGTTTTATTTATATTTATTTTTAATAAAACTTTTATACTTTTTAATAAAAGCGTTATATATATATATATATATATATATATATATATATTAGAGAAAAAAGTCGTTGGAATGTATTATTAAAATAGCATTTGGTTGTTTGAAGTGGCAAATTTTGATAGAAGTCTACATCCGCGATGGATAGACAGAGACTGATTACATATATATATATATATATATATATATATATATATATATATATATATATATATATATATAGGATGTTTTTTAAGCGTGATAGAACTTTAAATTGAATCCCTATCGAAAGTTCTATTTAACCTTAATAACACCCTTTTTTATATATACATGTGTGTGTACGTATGTGTTTGTATATAGAAAGGTATTATAAAAGGTGTTTTTTTAGGTTAGATAGAATTCTCAATATATTCCTTTTTAAAAACTCAAACATTTTGCAATTAATTCAAAAATAATCCTAAAATCCTTATATTGAATTTCAACCCTAATAAATAATTTTAAAATTACTATTTGTTACTATTTATTTTAAAAATGTGAGAAATTTTCTTCTACAGAAATTATTTATAACTCCAGTATGATAAGATGCTGTAAAAGTATTCAATAGTTATTTATTTTTTACTTTAACTGTTTATATGCTGATGACAGTTCCATCATCATCAGAATGTTCTTTTATAAACTAATATTGTAGACAAATGTTTGGTTACAAATTATTTATATATTTTCTTATCTTTATTTAACATATCTCTGACTAGTGATTGATTTTTTTTATTGCGTATAAACGTATCTATATATATTTATTATCTCAGTATTCTATTATTTTTTAGTCAAAAGATGTTACTTTTTTAAGACTGTATCGAA